>OY757187.1:66438249-66821504 GCA_963583895.1 Melanophora roralis
AGACTTTTAGAACTCCTCTACGGTTTTAATCTAATTGCAATTGGTTTAACAGTTTTTTAAAAATTTAAGGTCAAAGTTGAACTTTTGAGAATGAAAATGCGTTTAATCGAAATAAAGATTTATATCATATTGTTATTTAAAACGAGTGAAGCTTTTTAGTTCAGTGTTTTAATATCTTCTCATTCTACATAACTGCACAAAGTCGCACAAAAAGTCGCAGGCCGAAAAAAAAGGTTGCAAATTGCCCCTTTAGTCGACAAACGGTCACGCTGCACTGCTCTAAAGCAGCTGTTAACTGATAAAAGCATTTTAAAAGAAATGTTTAGTTTCAACTAATTTTTGGGGATTATATTTTATTTTTAAAATTTTTTTTATACATTTTGCGTAATTTACCGCTATTTTTTATCTAAATTATAGTTTTTTTTTTATTTGCTTTTATATGGATAAACAGTGTTGCGGCTTGTTGGTTTATCATTTAAAGTGTTTGAATTTACACTTGAAGCCGCTTTAATTTAACATAATTTTTTTCGTAGACATTATCTGTGACGAAATATTTGAAAAAAATTATCTTCTTTTTTTGGTTTTGGTGGGTTGGATTATAGTAACTCATATGTTATCAAATTTATTGGTTAACAGTAAATATGAAGAGGCTTATTAAAATATGGTTTTTAATAAATTTAATTATACATGCACCCATATGTGACTTTTGGTAGGGGTTAAATAGCGTTAAAAATATTAACAAATAATATTTTCAAAAGAGATATTTACTTAAGCCGGTTACTTAACATCTACTATTACTATTACTGATACATTAATGTGACAATGGTTTTGTTAAAAGCTTTAATCTTCAATGCATCCAATTAATGCTTAAAACAAGTAAGAAAGTTAGATTTGGCCAAGCCCACAATTCATTTATTTATTTCTTAATTTTCCAATTAAAAATTCCACAATTTTGTTTTGATATTGATATGCATGCTTTGAGCTGACGGCCTTACTTTGTAAAGCGCAACGATTATTAGAAACAACTGTTTAAGATAAAAACACAATTGGATGGCATCTCCCGGTCTTATACTCAAGCACAAATTTTTCAGAACCCCGTCTAGATTTTCAATAACAAAATACCAGCGGGGTAATTATGTAATTCGATTCGAAAATCTTTTGAATTCGTACAAATTGAATTATATTGTATGATTTTCAAAAACTTATTTACGAACGTTCGGAATTTAACTTTTATTTTTTAATGAAATTTTATATTTTCAGAATTCCTTCTCAAAACTCATAGGTGCCACTATGTTTTTTAATATGTTTTATTTTAGTATCAATTAATATTTATCTTAAATTATTCCATAAAACTATGAATCTTTTAAACGTATTAGATATGATTTCCTTTCGAACCGAAAATTCCTTTCGAAAGCCTTTTTGATTCGGATCGAATTATATAATAACCTCCCAGTGCAATTCCTTTTGCTTCCGCTTTATTGCAGCTGGTGACTTCAACTGGATAACAAACCTATGACAAAAATAAAATTGCAGACATTTTTACTTTCGGCTTTCTGAAAGATATATTCAAGGAACTTTTTGAAGTTCTAGTCTCGTTGGATTAATTTTCAGATCATTCACCTACAATAAGCACTATTTGCAGTCCTCATCAAACCGCAACCAGTTACTTTTTCTTATCTAAAAGAGTAAATTGGTTGGAATATAAAAAAATATATCAGCACCCACTGCTCGGGAAAACTTATTGCTGAAAACTAGATTTAACAGAGTCTTTTGCACGGATGTGAAACAGCTTTTGTCAGAAGCACAGATAGCCCAACTTAAAAGTCCTTAAATGTCTAGATACGACTTCTAAAACAAATTACTTACTATTTCCATCAGCCAAAGGCCTTGTAAGAGATCTTATCGCAAAACCGGCACTGCATTGAGAGGATATTGGGCAAGAAATAAAAAGGAAAAACATTATCTTCTTTCAAATCATTAAAAAATCATGTTCACTCCCAATACATTAGCAAACAGCCGTCATTTAATTTTATTGATTCGCAACGCCATATTACGGCTTCAATACTTTCCGCCAATATAGAAAGAATGTTTGGAACGTGGAGCCTCAATGTCCATTGCCAATTATATCGAAATTGTTCAAGAAGTTGTTTAAAGTCAAGCCGACCCTGATTTTAAATCAAAACAACTACATTTCCAATTACCAATCTCGCCTCAGATGGCAACATATTATGGTACCATCGAACAAACCCACAGAATAGTACAGGTTATAGGAAAATCATATGGAAAAAGAAATATTTCTCTGCGCTGTTTATTGATGTCTCTCGACGAAGAATGACACGAAAGCTATTTATCTCTATAACCTTTTAAAAGTACATAACCAAGCGATAGTTCATATTCAAAGAAGGGAGCACTTTAGTCGTCCTCAACTAATTTGCGGCTGGCGCACCTCAAGGTAGTATTCCAAAACCAATTCTGTACCTTCTTTACACAGCAGACATGACAACCCATAGTAAAACACACACGTCGGCACTTGCTGATGATTCTCCTTTTCTTAGTACCCATGAAGATCCAAAGGACGCCTCGAACTAACTACAGCATCATTTTGTCCAAGAAGAGGAATAAGCAAAGTTATGGGAAATAAAATTACTGAACAAAACTGCATTAACGTGACTTTTACTTTATGCAGAGAGTCATGCTCCAGCTGGGTCGTCGCATTATGAGGAAGTGGCACAAATAAAACTTAAAACATCCCAAGTTTATTGGCTTATAGTAGCTGCATATGTGTTTCGTCTCGGTTCTAGACTTCTTCTTTTTTACTCGATTTCAAAGTCAATTCGGTGCTAAGGCGATTTTATTTTCATTTGAATTTGTAAACAAAAATCATTGTTTGAATTTACTTTTCAAAAACGATTAAAATTTTCATTGATACAATTAAATTTTTAATTAAAAATAATAAAATTTTTTGATTAATGGGTTAATTTAAAAAATATGGAAATAATTTTTCCTGTGAACATTAAAGGAATAACATTTGTTTCTTTACAAATAAAGTTAATTTAATAAATATATGAACTTGAGCCTGAATAATATATAAAATTTTTTACATTTTTAAATTGGCTATCATGTCTGGAGTTAGTGGTCTGACTATTGACTAATTCGTGTGGGCTTTGTTTGGAACTTGATAGCAATTACCAATCTGACCGTATAATGAATAAAAACTTTAACAAAATTTCAATCACCATCTTATTTAGAAATCAATTAACTCGTTATAAAGTAAATTGTCTGCTCTTTAAGGCGAAAAGGCACAAAAGTGTATTTCCTGGTTCTTTTCTTATAACCTTTTTTTCTTATATCTTTTGCAAAAAAAAATGTTTATTATAATGCATTTCCTACCATTTAAGCTGTAACAGTCAAATGAATTGTACTTTTTATAGATTTTTTTCACAAATGAATCAGATTTTTACATTTCTTTTTTTTCCAATTTCTGGCATTGTTAATGCACTCTCAGTCGATAAATGACCTTAAATAGGCATTGGGATTATTAAATCGAATAAGTGTGTGTATCGAAAAGACAATGGAAAGCGTACAACAGACTATTCAATAGAGAAACATTTAAAACAAAAACAGCAACAACATTAAAAATTTGCAAACAAATAAATTTAAAATTGCAATCATTTAAAAATTAAAACATTAAATTAAAAACGCTTTTGTTTAGCAAATAAGTTGTTGGCTGCTTGGGAAAACATTAAATGATTAGACACGCTTTTAGTCATAAAAACTATTTGAAACAACAACAAAAAATAAGTAGAAGGTAATTTTTCAAGAGGCGAATAACTTTAAATTATCAGTACTTTCTCTAGCAAATGGTTTGACAGTTAACGATTGTTTTAAGGTAAGTTGGATTTGGAAACTAAGCATGGTTAACTGATTTAGCTCGCGCCCATAATAAACCTAAACTTATTGTCGAAAGACAATTTTTTAAATAAAAATATAAAGTGATCCTTGCATTTTTTAGACGGATCTAATCAAAGACTGTAAAGGATATGTAAAATAAAATGTATCTAAAGCTTTCGCGCTATCTGCAGAAACTTCATGTCCGAAATAATATTTAAACAACAAACAACAATGTTTTATTCATAAAATAATCTATTTAATGAAACACCCTTTATTTCATGGACACACTTTAACAGCAGCTGGCGGTAGGCTATAAATAGTGGCTAAAAACTCTGGCATTACAAATGGCTATTGCCAACTATTATCAGCAACAATAATATCAGACGGGCAACAAAAAAATTTCATCATAAAAGTTATACAAAACCGAAAAAATTAAAAAAAAAAACATTTACAGACAAACAAACGTATTAATAAGTTAAGCTGTGTCGAATCTTAAATAACAAAATAATCAGTTTTTGGACTTAATTTTATTAATTATCATTTTTGGTTTATTCGCTAAAGAAATGAACTCAACTTAGGCCTCCTATATTACAGGACAACAAATAATACTGAATTTTCTGTATTAAAAAATTAACTGAAAATAAACTCATATGTGCATATGCTTGTATGTACGTACAAAGTCAGAAAAAAATTACAAGCTAATTGTCATATGAATTTCAATATTCATCAAAACAATTGTTTTTTTAATTGAAAAGACACTGTAAATACAATAAACATTTCTGTTGTTGAATAACAAATAAACTTTAATTTGGGCGAAAATCCAAAATATGAGCCGTTTAATTTGAAAGTGTTTTAAGTCGAGATATTTAAAGATATAAAAAGACACCGTTACATTGTATTTAGTGCGGCCATTAACTCGATTTTTTGAAAAAGTGTCTTATGCCACTTTAAAAATAAACGGCTCATTTACCCAATATCTTCCTTTATCCCTTCCTTTCTCATGTACACAGGTAAAAATTGCGACAGTTCAATTGTCATATTAACAACCAAATTGTAAATACATACAATTACTTTATTGTTGAATTGGCACTAACAACTAAAATTGTAATAACAATAGAAAGTTTTGCTATCAGCTGTCATAAATCGATTTTTGAAAATTGTGAAAAAACAATTTTTTCTAATTACTTGCAATCTGTTGCCGTTTTTTGCTGTGTAGCCGAAATCATTAAATAAATATTTGGCCAACTCACAACCTGTTGTAGTTTGTAGGTTGTAGAAATTACGAAAAAAAAATAAAGGTTAATTTTGTCAAGCTTTAAAAAATCAAAATTTATATACAAAACACTAAAAGCATTATTCCAATACCGAAATACAGAGAACAATTATAAAAACGAGGTGTCGGTTTGTGTTTTTTTTTTCACCAAATCACGCCAATACAGCTGGACTGATTATTATTATTTACTATAGATTATAGGTTAAAAAAATGCGGTGTTAAGCTCACAAAAATTAAAATCTTGGTACAAGTACGTTTATTCCGTTTATTTTTATGAAGCTTTGTGGGCGTGTTGGTGGTTCTTAGTGGTAAAATTTTGGAGGCAATGAGGTAGGCCACGCCCACTTTCTCTAGCAACAAAGTTTTTTAATCAGAAAAATGGATGGTGCCACGACCACAAAACTTTTTATACACATATAAGTCTTCTAGTTTTAAAATTCTGAAGGCAATAAAGAAGGCGGTGCCCCGCCAAAAAAAATGTTAATCCGTATTCTTCTACGGCACACGTTTATATGGCACTTTGTATGCCAATTTGTGGTTTCATGAATAAAAAATTCGGAAACAGAGAATTAGGCGGTACCACACTCTCCAAATTTAATCTTCTTATGCTGATACTGCAGCGGCTTTATTAAAACTTTGGCTCCCAACGTCAAAGTCTTAAGGTAAAAAAGAAGTCGGTGGCAAGCCCACAAATTCATTTTTTGGAATTTCTCCTGAAGCAATTTTAGTTGGCGTTTATTTAAGACAAAATCTGTATACCTAGTAAAAACTTTTAAATTTTAATTTTTTAAGGGCAAAAGAGTGCGCGGTGCCACGCCCCAAAAACTAAATATTTAATACAGGTTATTGCAATGATTTATACGAAACTCTCTGTACGTATACGTATTAAAAATTTCCAGCGTAAAAATTTGGTTTTTAAAGATTGGAACATAAGCTCTTCTCATCATGGAAGGTGAAGGTTAGGTAGAACAGGCAGCCGTTGAAGAAAAGGATACAGCTCACTTGGGTCCGCTTAATTCGGTCCCTTTGTGTTACCTGGAGAGGCAAATATAATAGGTTGAGGTGGAAGGAAAGAAGAAATTTAGAGAAGGATAAGATAGAAAGAACAAAAGAATGAAGCAAACTTCTTAGCAGGGTCTCTAATGGTAATCGAACCCACAGCCCCCAGACTGGTAGACTCGTGCACTTACCACTGATCTACCGGGGCACCCCTCTACCGGGGCACCCCGCGAAAAGAGCTATATTTTTTAAAATTATAACAATCATAAAAGAATACTAATGTGAAAAGTATATAAGATTCGGAACAGACGAGTGTAGCGCTCTTGCTTGTTTTTTTTTATATAAAAACTATAGCAGCGTTGGTAAGAAATGCTTTACATTTTTTACAAAACTATTTCTTTTAGTGTAATAAACGCTTAGCTACGCTTATAACAATCAATATTTATTTCTGTTACAAGTTTGCTAGTTACTAAGTACTATTAGTAACATACTTTAGAAAATATTGAAGGTAATAATAATAGTTGTTTTTAAAACTATGGACCATGTGCTATTGTTGTATAAACTACTTAATAATAAGAAGAAAAATAAAATGTATTTGAAACACAAGTAACTGATGGGAAGAATGCGCTATAAATAAATGCTAATGTAACAACATTAAAAAAATTTTTTTTTAATTTAGCTGAAATACTAATTTAAATTATATTCAGATTAAATAAAGTTAAAGGTATTTACATTCAAGCCCTAAAAACCTTTCAAAGAGTGCTAAAAACGGTAGCGGGATTTAAAAATGCATTCAACTTGGCTTGCATAAGGAAAAAAACTTTTTCTGTACTATTTTTTTTAATAAAAAAAAAAAATCATAAAGAAAATAAACAAAATCAACTTTGGATTTTCGCCTCTACGACAAGGTTTTACCCTTTAATGCTCTAAACACAACTTGGACGAACGACGAATTTTTTGTTGCGAATATTCGTGCTAGAAAATAACACACTGTTGTGTATATAAAAATGCACACAAATAGTGCGTCGACTAAAATTCGTCATGCGTAACGAACTCTGCGATAGGTTTATTTATATTTCTTACGCCGACGAATAATTTGCCACAGAGTGACCATTTTTCTTTTAATTTTTTTATTTTGTTTTTATATAATGTTACTTTACACTTATAGAATTATTTTCACTTTTTTTTTGTTGCATATAATACACTTAATGCAGTTTTAATGTTATATTTATATTTTTAAATAGTTTTCTTTAATTAATATTTTTTTTCAACTAGTGCTTCTTTTTTAAGATATGTGGCCATTCTATCACAGCTGTTTTAATCGTTTTAAATGTGTTTTAGTTGACGTATTTACGCAATGAATTTCGTCGTGTAGTGCTAAATTCGCCGTTCGTCCCAGTTGTGTTTAGAGCATAAATAAGCCTCTCATCAACTCATTTAATGTTCTACCCATAAAAATAGCTTTTAACTAAAAAACCAAGCAAATACCTTTTATGATGACCTTTCCTTCCCTTGTTTAAGCTCTATAAGTTTTGCAACATAACAAATCACATAAAGCTACAACTTACGGCAAATCTGGCTAAAAGTCTTAATTTTGTTCATATTTTTTGGTTGGATGCTTTAAAGTTAAAAAAATCAAACAAAAGCCTTAAAAAATTATTATCAGTTTCAATGAGAAACATTCATGCCAGTGCATAATGTTAAGCAATTATTGGCGCATGCCTAACAACAAAAGCCAATACACAACGAATTGTTACAACTATGAAATAAAAAGACAAGTAGTAAAATGATTATTCAAAATGTTTTATTTTTTATAAATTTAATTTTTTTAAGTTTGGTTTCCTTTGACTACCTATGAATAAACGAAATAAAATAACGAGTAGTTTAAAAAAAACCGACAATTGAAAACAAATATTTAAACCATGTCTTCAAATGATTAATGTAATAATTATTTTTTATGTAAAAATGTTCGTACAGAGGGTTATCTTCTGCCAACCACAAAAACTGTTATATATATTCGATTAATATTTCTTTAGCTGTTAACAGTTTGCATTTGGGTATTGTAAGAGGAAAATTTATAAACTTAAAGAGAGGAACTTAATTTTAAATAAACTTTATTTAAATTTTTTTTTCTTGGGAAATACGGTTCTAATTAATTTTAGTGTTTACACCTATTTTACCAAATATTTGCTCATGTTAACTAATTTCAAGAAGTTTGTGAGGAATGTAAAAAAAGTTTGAAAACAAACTTGACGAACAAACAGTTGAAACCTTTTGGGCAGTCGCTTAAGTCGCGAAACACGCGATAAAAAACCTAAAGTCGCAAAATAACTTTCATACAATTAACTGCGCCTTTTAGTAATAAAATTTTACCAAATTCCTAACAAACAATATATTAATGTATGTTAATTACTTTATGACAGACATTAAACTTTATAACAAATAATAAACTTTTTTGTAACAAAATGGGTGTTGACTTGTAACAACTATTTGTGCCCAATTTAAGGTTAACTTAGCTGTAAGATATTTGTTATTTTAACGATAAAGGCAGCCCAGTTTTTAGCGAAAATATGTTGAATAATTAGTAAATTAACGATATATAAGACGCTACGATATTGTTTTTGCCTTGATGAATAATTTTCACAATAAAAACCAATAGTTTTGAAGAGAAAGTTTTTTTTTTAAATCCTGTAAACAAAAAGTTTTACTTTGGGATCCTTTAGAAAAACTTTTTACAAAGCTGCGTTAATTTGAAAAAACAAATTAACAATTTATTTTGATTTACATAAAGGGCGACCATTCGTCCTGATTTCATCAGTACATGTTATGATTTTTCAGTTGGTGTACTGATTAAAAAATACTGTACAGTACTGTACTGATTTTTGAAAAGAAGTACTGATTGTACTGATTTTTTTAAAAAATTGGTTATAAAAAATTAATGAATGAATTAAAATGCATTTCAATAGTAACTAAATATTTAATAATTAATCTGTTGAGTTTACAATATTTCAGCGATTTAAAAAAATAAACTTAAAATCAATTAATGTTTAGCTAATTTAAATGATTTTTTTAACAAAATTCAGCTGTTTCATTATTAATTGAAACTAAGGATACTTTTTTTACAAACATCTTTAAAACGCAACCTGTACTTTGGTTACAATATATTGATAACCAGGCATACGGTCAGACATGCTTAATTCGAGAGAAAAAGTTACTTTTAGTCGATCGTTATAATTAAAAGTGAGCCTTAAGCTATAAAAACTAAAAAAAAATATTAAAAAAGCGTTTTAATTTCGAACCATGAAGAGATGGTCACCCTAATCATATACCTATACCCAGCAAAAAAAAAATTGTAAGTTGTTCTAAAATCATACCATTTTCATTTAATACCAAAAAATTTGCGAATTTAATTTTTTTTAATTTGAATTTTATACAGTATCTTAGTATGCACAAAGATTCCAAGGACTTACACGAAACAAGTTATTGGAAAATAATCAATAATAACAAAGAGATTGTCTACAATTTTTTCACTTTTTGTTTCTTGGATCACTTCCCTCCTATGACAAGCACGTGTTAAATTCATTGATGTTTCCCTAAAAATGTAACTACTTCGGGTTGCCTTTCATCAATGAATTTTATAATGTTTAGTAAGCTCTTTCTTTGCTGGGTATATTTGAGAGTCCAACTTTGCGCATTGATGAAAAAAGCAATCTGCTGACCGATACGTTAAATATGCTGAGAATTTGGAAAAAATTTATTCAGCTTGTAAGCAGACGATGCAACCAATCATATATGACGGAGTTAAATGTCCACCCCCTAACCAAAGCAGCAAATGGCAAAGAACAAACAGGCCACAGGTGCGAAAGTAATACCTGCAAAGCTGTATAAGGACGGAGGAGGAAAGCTGATTAGAAGATGCATTAGCTAGTTTGCGAGATCTGGTAGTATGAAAGCATGAGTGGCACCTCAGCATACTAAGTCTGATTCATTGGAAGGGAGATAAAATCGTTTGCGCCAACTATCGCGGAACAAGTCTCCTATCCATCGCATATAAGGTCTTATCCGGCATATTGAACGAAAGATTATAACGCAAGCTCGAGGAGCTTACACAGCCCTAGCAGCCTGGAATCAGGCCGAACAAACCAACTATCGACAAAATATTTAAGCCCTCTGTCATATCCTTAAAAGGAGCTATAAAAAGCAAAGCGATTACAAATCCGCCTTTGACATACCGATAAGAGAATACATTTTTCAAAATATGTCTGCGTTTATGATCCCAGAAAATATGTACCCCTGTGTTAAATGACTTCGAGCGAAACTAAATACTAAGAGGTAATAGCAAACAACCTCTCCGAACCATTCACCGCTAAAAGAGGTTTTCGACAGGGTTATAGCTTATCGTGCAATTTCTTTAACATCCTAATGGAGAAAATATTAGAAGAATCAGAGGTTAATAAAACAGATCCAGAGAACACCCAAAAATACAGCAATTTCGCTGGCTGGGCAATCGCGGTCGAATGGGCACAAATGCTCCAACCAAAAAGGCGTTGGAAGACAGACAGGGAAGACCTAGACTCCGGTGGAAGGTTAAGTAGACAAGACATGCAAATTCTCGGTTTAACGCGCTGAGAAAAGCAAACATAAAATCTTAGTACTTAAAAAGCATTCATTAAGCAAGCCAAGACCAGCACCAGGTTCTAGAGCCAACTTACATAAGTAAGTAAGTAGGTAAGTAAGTAAGAGTTTACAGCACTGTTTGCTATTTACCAAATTTACTCTCTTGCTATATGTTAAAATTTTTTGATGCCAAATTTTTAAACTTTAATTTTACCCTCCACAAATACCGTATTTAACAACAACCTAAGCACTACGACTAATCTTTTACAAATAGAAATGTTTTATGACCAAAAAAAAAGAATTTAAGTTTGTACACATGTATGTTCATGTTTTAGGTTTTACTTCCTGTCTCTCATCATCATTAATATCCCCGGTTAGAGCTTTTCACATAATTGAACAGTTACCAATGCAAACGGTGCAGTTATGATGTTGTAATTATCTTCTCTTTAAAACACGTTAAAAGATTACGGAATCTATTACCAAAAATTAAAGGCAAAAACGAAGAAAACAAGATCCCAACAATTTTGAACAACAACAAAAAATTTAACAAAAATAAAAACTAAAAACTATTTATTTGTCCAGAAACATGAACGTTATTGTTGTGGCAGCATTTGGGTAGTATTTTCGACCAGTTGTTGTTGTTTTTGTTATGAGTACGAACGAAATAATTATTTTTAATTTGTTGCCGGTTTTGTTGGTTGGGAAAGTGTTACCTTTATTTTGTTTTAATGGTCATGTTAAAGCAAATTATTTACGATTAAATATTTTTAATTCAAGAGGGTGGGCAGTTTTAGTTGGCGACCAGAGAAAGAAAAATTTTAAGAAAAATTTTAATTGATCGCATGAACAAACTTTTTTCCTTCAAATAAATTTTAAAACAAACCTGCATCATTATCTTTGTAAGTTACTTATTGTAAAGCGAAATTTAATTAGTTTTAATTTAATTTAAAAAACTAAGATGTTTTTAATTGGTATAATAAGTTGCTTTTAATAATTTAATAACGATTAAAATTTATAAGATTAAAATATATAAAATTAAGCGTTAAGTTTTTGGTCAATACTGCCAGCATATTATTATGTTTTTGCACCTAAAAAAATATGGTTGAGTTAATCATAATATAACAGCATATTAATATGATTAAATTGTATGATTGTAGTTAAACAAAGTAATAATTAGCAATTATTATAATTGATTTAATTCAAATACTACTTTATCACCACATAATAATCTCTCGTTATCATAATGTTGCTTTAGTGGATAACAACAGTTGTTTATAGTAATTGTAGGTATAACATATAAAGGATGTTTTTTATAGAGGTATAAAAGTACAAGCTGGCAACACTTTTTAACTGGCAGACATTTTTTCAGCTCTTAAATTTGCTTTGGCATTTAACGTAAACAAACTGACGCTATCAAAAATGGTGCATTTCGAAATAAGTACGTATCGCGCACTACGGCTTTATACGTTAACATAATCGTCCATCAGAGCAATAGATTCGATTGAACGTTTTTTCACGCCGTTTACTCTAAATAATAATACGCGTCCACAGAGACGTCGTACAGTGCGTACAAAATAAGTCGTTGCGTAGCGTACAGTAAATGGTGACCGTTATAGATCCATGATTGTTGACTTTTTCGTTTACCAATCAAACAACCATGATGTGCAGGAGCTGTGGTTTCAACAAGATGGCGCAACATGTCCTACAGCTCGTGTCACAATGATTTATTGGAGGAAAATCGTTGATTTATTCTATGTAAAGGTAGCATGCACTTGTTTGAAGAAATTTTCTATGACCATTTAGCATAAATGTGGGTGAATTTGGTTGATGCAGCGTTGAATATTATTCTTTGATGCAAGGGTGGTTGTGGGCTTGTTCAAATAGACCTGGGATTTCAAACAACCCCAGTGGAATAATGTTAAATCAGATTATTTAGAAAAACAATTTGGATCACCGAAACAAGACAATATAAAACCTGAAATGTTGCAGTAATTGGATTGCTTCACGGGCTATCAGTATCATCTAATTTCGGCAGAAAAAACTGTATTTTCGTAAACTGAACCGAAAAGCCAATTTGTTGGATGTTATGGTGATTCGTTATCAGCTTAAGGATTGTCTCTGTTACAAATTTAGCAAATTTGTGTGGCCATTTAATCAGAAATGAGATTTATATATGTAATTCTTTCATAAAAATGTTCTATAAACAGATAAATTTTTTAACTTACACAATTTGGACGAATTTTTTCTGATGATTCATGATGTTTTATCACCCTTTACTGAACAGAAATATCAACACAGTTTGGCACTATTAGCTGTCAAATCAAAATTACCAACGTCAAAAGTTCTTATGCAGCTATAAAGGTTCATTTACACGTGACATAACCATACCACAGTAAACAGCTGTTCAAACCAAACTTATGGGCAACACTGTATTTGATTATAGAAACCAATTGCAGTTTGGTTTTTATGACGACGGTTATGGTTATGGCGTTATGGTAAGTCACGTATAATTGAACCTTCAGCCATTGTTATATCTACAGTATCGTGATCTTTGTGGCCTTTTAAGTAATATGTCCTGCATTTTTACAGCCAGTTAAGCCGATTAAGCGATATCCGACTGTCCCCGTGTAAAAATCGAAATATTCAAAAGCGGAAAAGGTAGAATAGAATTAAAATGTTAGTAGAATGAGAAGAAATTCTATTACTTTGAAATCCTTAAGCAAATAACAATCCAAACAAGCTTAAAGGACCAACCATAATCATCAAAATATGCGGGTAAATTGTTAGCTTTTTCTTAAATAAAATCATTAAATAATTAATTTTTTAAATTAAAAAAGTTCATAATGTCGGTATTAACTAAAAATTTTATATTTGTAAAAATTAATACTTAATTGCTTAAGATCTTTTAAATTAATTAAAAAAAGTACTTAAATCTGTAATAAAAATCATTTATCGTTCTGATTTTATGACGAACTACGACATCATATAACAACTTGGCAGCACCAATTAACAAAACTGATTATTTAATCATTTAATATTTAAATTGTATTTCCCTTTCAAAAACTATTACATATATACATTCTTACATACATTAGTATGTTTAACAAAACAATGGCAAACCCTAACAAAATATGTACATTAATTATATAATAAGAATTTTTAATTAACTATGACCTGCTTTTAGTCTTTGACAGTACATAGCAACTATACTCATATGAATTAAAATGCTAAAAGCGAAAAAAATACAATTAATTTTCAAAAACGACTCCATGTGTATAATTCACAAAATATTAAGAAACATTTATTTCTATAAACGTCTGTTGCGTAAACTAATTCATACATTTTTTCTTTTACATGAAAAAAATGAACTTTTGAAACACATGAAAATAATCATGGAAGCAATTTGAGACTTAACACTGATTAAAAAACAGTGAAAATACAAAGACAAAAATAAATAAAGAAAGAGTTCGTCAAAGAAAAGTTCTAGCAGATATAGGTGTGTAGGTCGCCCGTCTAGTAAAACTAAATCAAAGATGTAATTTCCTTGTTTTTCTATTATAATCTTCTTTTTAATTAGTTCATTGAGATAAATATGCATGAAGCAGCTTAGGCATATGAAGGCATTAAACTTATTTATTTATGCACTTTTAAAGAAATATATAAACATAAATGAAATTGACAGCACTGGGAAAAATTTTAAACGAAAGAATCAGAAAATAGTTTTGTTGTAAGTGTCCTTGAAAATATATGGTATGAAATCGGCCGATATTTTTGAAAGGTGATAACATGACAATTTTTCAATCGTGCTGCAATACTGTTTGGGAAATTTGGTAGAACAGCAGGCCTCCGGAGATCTGAAATCGATTGATCCATTCTATGCAACAGCCAAAAGGCAAGGGCAAAAGGAGTTCAAAAATGACTCAAAGCCACTTTCAAAACTTTATTACTACATTTGGACACCCCAGACCAGAATCCTTGAGATTTTAACTGTGGTCATATTTGGTCAGATATTTGGTCAAACTAGAGACAACTTCAAACAATAATTTTTAGTCTATGACTTGAATTCTAATTAAGAGTAAACGGAATCTTTAAAATATCTTTAATCAATAATAAAATAGAATTTAGTTTATATCGCAGATAAAATCATAAGCAGTCACAACTTTTATTCATATACTTATATATGCTATAGGTTTTTCCCTATTCTAAGGTTAGGACAGTTTAAAAGGAGAAGAAGGAGAAGGCCTCAACCCCAGCAGGGCATACACCTAAACCAGTGATCAAGTTGTTATGCGCTACCAGCAACGGAAAAAGAAATTCGGTGATGTGGACAAATAGCTCTAACATTTCCTATTTCACAACTCTCAAGTGAGCCACATCTGGTATAAAACTAAACATAAAGTATCGCGCTCTGGCCTGTGCAAAAGCTGGGCAATGACACACTCACCAACTCTCTCAGTGCTGGCATTCTCAGTTTCGGGATTTCCCTAGTCGTATCCTTCTTCGAATATACCCAATTGATTCTTGATATTTTGCCAACTGTCCCATTGTTTTGCAGCACTCTGCAGGCAGTTTCCGCCAAATCCTTCAACTAGGACTTTGTTGCAACGAAAGACTTTAGGTTCCCAAGGTCGATTTCCAGTCATAAACGATCTCTATTCGTCGGATTACTCGCCTGCTCTCTACCAAAACGCCCCAACATGTCCAGGCAACCATATTTTGCGTACTTGGCCATATTAAAACCATTAGTCATCTCCTTTTAATGCAACACTGTACTTGATTTGGTGCTTACGGCATGATTGCTATTTTCGACTCTTGACTTTCCGTGCAGACGTTCACATCTACTGGAACTGCGTGAACTGAATCAGGACAAACATGCCGTGATTGCTCGCAACAACGCTTATAGGACAGTGTTGAAGTTTTAGAGTTGAAAGTAGATCTCGGGTTTCGGGTTTTGAGCGAAGAAGCCCAGTGCCGTTTTTTTCTTTGCCCTTATCACATTTGTGCGCCAGAATCCCGCCCAACAGGGACTGTTTGTTATTAGCACACTACAGTTACACCTGTCCTTGACTTGAGGTATACCATCGGACAATTCCCTCCGATGTCTCCAAAATGAGTTGATGATTGGCGGCTTCAATAGGCTGGATATTTAAAATCGTCTTTAATGCCCTTATCGGAATGATCCTTTTGCAGGATTCCTCTTGTTGCACTTACTGTGCTTATTTTTTTATCTAAATAAAGTTTACTTAAATGCAAATAACATTTATTTTCGTATTTCCTAAAGATTTAAAGTAACTGGCCTGAACAAAACATAATTTCGACGAATCTAATGATAATTAAGATGCTCGAGAACAATCGATATCGAAATTTATGGTTTGTCAGATAAAAATGTCGAACTGTGTTCAAATTTCTGATCAATTAAATTTCGAAAGTCATTATGAATTTTTTTAACACCAAAACAACGCTATCAAGCTTTAAAAATTTACTTTGAAACAAATAAATTTGTGTAAAAAGTTTTTAGAGAACTTTTTTTATTTTACGGTCACCATAATCGGACTGGTGAGCCAGCAATTCGCACAGTTATTATACCGATAACGAGTCACCTTAACATCCAATAAAGAAGACTGTTTGGTGCGATTCGCACGCTAGTGGCATCATCGGTGCTTATTTTTTCAAAAAATGAGAAAAGTTGTTGTTCCGGTAAAGAGCGAGCGCTATCAAGCCATGATGACTATATTTTTTCCAAAAATTAATCGGCTAAACATCAACAACGGTTCCAATATGACGGCACAACTTATTACAAAATTTATTATGTGTTGGTCACCTTTATTTGGGCGATTTGAGGCTCCTGAATTTCTTTTTAATGGACTCTTTTGAATTACGCTGGCAAATCAGCAACTCTTGAAACATCGGAAGCCAACATTCCAGTTGCAATTGCTGCCATGCGGCCAGATTTATTCAAAAAACTGTCCAAAATGGGATCAATCGAGTGGCATCTGACTAAAATCATATTTTCTACAAGCTGATAACAAAAAAAAACTGTTATTCCAATAATATTTCTAAATTGTTTTATTATTTTAAGTTGGTACCATCTTGTGCTAAGAACAACTTTTTAACTAAGTACACATGTTTTTTTTCAGTGTCCTTGGCAAAAAACCCCAATCTATGAGTGGGAAAATTGTAAAAGAAAAAAAAAACTAAAACACATGTGAAGATGTATGTATGAACAAACATATGTATGTAGGTGTGTCATTAAAAATGGATAATACCGGGAATATTTTGCATGTAAATAAATATTTAAGTATGAATAGACAGACAAACATTTCATTATTTATCTTTATGACTGTCTACCGTAGGTATTAAACGAACAACAAACTATTCTTCATACAAATATGGAAGATAATGTAGAATTATGTCAGTGTGTAGGTTCTTCTTGTTGCCATTTTTCTTTGTTCTCTCTATTTAAGCCAACGTCTTCTTTTGTTTTTGTCTATTCATTTGTGCCAGACAAAATATTGAAAATACTTATCTTATTTGAAAAAAAAAAAATATAAAAAAAGAAGAAAAACTTTTAACAAGAGATTATTACTTTTGTAGTTGTAATACAAATTCAAGTCATCATTCTTTACTTATTTTCTAAATACCCTTTGTTTGTTTATAGTTTTATCTGCCTAAATAATATCTTTTTTGGGTCTTTAATATCAACTTTTTTTCATTTTTATTTTTCTTTGAGTTTTTGGTTTTCTTTTTTTTTTTTTGTTTACATGTTTACTTAAAAATGCATGCGTTAATATATAATTTACGTGCATGGTTATTGGTAAATTTGTGAATAAAGTTAGTATACAGAGGGGTAAAAACAACATACTTTTACTTACAACAAATTTGTTTTGAAAAACAGTAGCTTTAAAACAAACATTAAGCTTTTACTAATAAGGGAAGTATCCCCCTAGGGAAATTGTTAAAATAAATATCATTGAAATCATTGTGTTTTTTTAGCAATTAATTTAAAATTGATCATGACTTTGGGAGTTTTTTAAAAAAAAACGTTTCAGGCGGCGTAATAATTCACAATTAAGTTTAAATGAAAGCATTGATATCTGACGTTAGTGTTTTACATATTTATACATAAGTACATATGCATCTTAAAGAGAAAAGAGAAAGGACTTACACGCTCAAGTAACTGATCTTAGCTAATTAACAACGACTTCAAATAAAAAAGGCTAAAAAACTAACTTCCAAATATAAACAATAAAGAGGATCATCCAGCAAGGTAGTTGCTTCCTTTCCTTAGCGGTTGGGAAAACTGATTCTATAAGCGCTTTTATTAAAGAAATCATCCTTGCGGTTCTGTCATAAGCTACGAATTTATAATTAAGGCCTAATGAAACAGTCTTCAAAGTTCTTTGTTAAAAAAGTACTAATTTAAAATCCTATTTTTTTAATATTTTTTTTTATTTTATCGATCTTGAGATCAATCGTTTTATGTACTATTTTTATTTTACTTTATTATTTTCCAATATTTCACTTCAAAATTATGAGAAGCTTTTTCAGGGATATTTTTTTAAACGAAATATTGGAAAATAAAAAAATAAAAATAATACAAAAAGCGATTGACCTTAAACTCGATAAAATAGAAAGAGTATTGAAAAGGTACTTTTATTCCACTTAGTTAACTTTTGACCTTTATATGGGTCAATTGTCCGTCCTTTATTTTGAATTTCTAGGCTATTAATCTCCAAAAGGCGAAAAATAACCAACAGTTTAAAAAAAAGTTAGTTTTAAATTTCTCAATTCATAGTCTCAAAAACGGAACAAACTATCCGAAATTAAAAAAAGAGTTATTTTCGTCCACTTTGTTTACTTTCGACTGTATATGGATTACTATTGTTTAATTTCGTATGTGTATCGACCCCCCTCTCCTTGGACCCACGCCTGTATACGGATAAGGTGATTTTGGAAAGTGAAACTTATATAGAACCCATGTTAAATTATGCACCGAAGCCTATAAATGTTAGTACAACAGTTGGTGGTCTCAAACATATGCAGAACTTTATACAGAGAGAGAGAGAGAGAGAGAGAGAGAGAGAGAGAGAGAGAGAGAGAGAGATAGAGAGAGAGATAGAGAGAGTGATACTCGCGACAGTATATCCCAAAATGCATATTTCGTTTAGACATGTTATTAGAGCTTTGTTAAATAATAGACCGATCATTACTAGTTCAATAGGTTTAAGCCCTATACTAAGAAAATCCTCTGTGCCACATTAATCAAAATATATTAAAAACGCAGCCTGTTCTTTAATCACAGAAACATAGGCGCGGATCCAGCTAAAGCTTTTGGGAGGGTTTATTTTAAATTAAGCACACTAAATAAGTAAATGTAGTAATATTCTGAGGTAGAAGTTTAGGACGTCCTTTAGGAAAAATGTTTTTTAGGTCCTGTAAAACAGATTTAATTAAGAGTATGTGCCTTCGAAGCGGTAGTATAATTCAACATCTTCAAAATTATTTTTTCTTTCAAATCTAGGATTTTCAACTAAAGTTTCTATACAAACGCAAATATTTTTTGCTCCTTTAAAAGGGTTTTATAAGAGATGGTCTTTTTTGTAAATCTATATCCTGTTTTTGTAGAATTACACTAAGCGGCTATGTGACATTAAGGGCCTAATTACATAAAACGCAACGCATAAAAACGCAAACAATTGTTTGGAAAAAAATATAAATTTAAAAAATTTTGACATACATTTTGTTTTTGTTTTAGGGCGTTTCGTTTTAGGAAATAAGGTGGTAAGTATATCATTAAGAATATGTTATCCGCAAATAAATTCGAAAGTGCTCAGGAAAGTTCTTAATAATAAGGCTTTTGAAGACGTTTCCTTATCTTTCCACTCGGATAGCTTTTCCACTGCTTTATTTTTACTGCAAATTGTAAAATTGAATCATGACGATCCACCAATTGTATTTAGCATAATGCTCCATTTTCTGCGAACATCAAAAGACACCCGCCAGTTCCAACTCCCTACACAATTTTATAAATTAAGACCAAATTTTTTCAAACCTCTTAAAGCTACAGATGATAGTATGTTCGCATTAATTGACACTTCGACGTCATCGCCAATATCAATTAAAACCCTCTTTAAATGCGTCGATATATCAAAAAAATTCTTCTTTTACTACTGAATCCGCGCCTGATAGCACCCAACAAGACGGACGGACGAACGAACGTATTTAAATCGATGTAGAAAGTGATGAATAACATTTATATAGATTAAGGCCCAAATTTACGATAATTAATTCCCTAATGACAATAGCTTCCCACAACAATATTTTTTTTTAGCTTTTTGTTAACCATTAGTTAAACCGCTAAAAGCAAAAAGGTATCTTTAAGATAGGAAGGTATAGCTTATGCTTTAAAAATAATTATTTGCACAATGTTTAAAATATATCCTGCATCGTCATCTATTAATTTTTTTAAGTTTATATTTAAATAACGTTACCATCTGAACCTAAATTAACCCTTTATAGCGTTGCCTTAATATAGAAAGGCCTTAACTTGTATTTTTTAGAAGCCCAGATTTTTGTTTATTTCCATGAATGGTCCGCTTTTATATCGCAATTAGCAGAAAAAAAAACATCGCGACTTAAAAAAAAAACAAGTAAGAGCGCTATATTCGGCTGTGCCGAATCTTATATACCCTTCACATTGGTCTTTAAATATACCCAGCCGAGTAATTTTGTACTGCAAATAATATAATAAAAAACCTTGTGCGAGTTTTAAAGTTCATAGAAAAAATAACAAAATGTTAACGTTCGTATGAATAATAGAAATAGATGAAGAAGATTTGAGGTCGAGAGTTTTAAAAGTTTTCGACATTATTCATATTTGAAGGGTTATAAAACTTGTTAAATGTCTAGTCCCCCTGCTCTTCTCCAACTTTTTCTCCAAAATGTATGAATTATTTGATTATTACTTTTTGTAGAATATTCGAAGTCGATAGCTGTAATAGTTTTCCAGAAGAAGCGTATGGAAAATTTTATAAAAATTGTTAATTTGTATGGGAGCTACCCCTTCTTCACCCCCCATCCGAAAATTTTTTTCTTTAAAGCGTAGGCCTTGTGTTCCAATTACTTTTTGTAGAACAATTGATTTCGATATCTGTTATAGTTTCCGAGATATAGCGTATCGAATATTTTATAACAATTGTCGATTTGTATGGGAGCTACCCCTTTTTTTGCCCCCACTCAAAAAATTTTTTCTTCAAAGCGTAGGCATTCTTGCCCAATTACTTTTTGTAGAACATTTCATTTCGATATCTTTTATAGTTTCCGAGATATAGCGTATCGAATATTTTATAATAATTGTCGATTTGTATGGGAGCTACCCCTTTTTTTGCCCCCACTCAAAAAATTTTTTTTTTAAAGTGTACACAGAAAAAATTATGAACGAAAAATTTCCAAACAATTTTTTGTTTAAAATTAATTTTATTTTCAGTAATTTTTTTTATAGTATCAGTTAAAAGTGTTGTTTGAATTTCATTTAACAGTAAAAAAAACATTGTTGCTAATTTCTTTAAAAAAAATTGAGTATTAGTTGCTCCAATTCCTACAATTTTGTTGAATATTTTTTGTAAAAGCATTTTGGTTACATATTTATAATAGTAAGCAGCATTGGTTTCTATTGATGTGTGTGTGTTTACCATTTCTCACTGTCCCAACTTGCCAAATCTTCGTATACCTCATTGTACAGACCGTTGTGTAGTTTTTTATTTTCTGCATAGGTATGACATTTTTTTATATTTATGCGGCATTTTTAAGTTTGTCATCATATTTATTATTAAGAAATGAAGATCATGAAGTTAAAATCAAAAACCATATTATAATATCATTAGGTATGTTAACAAGTCAAACATAAAAACAATGATTTTGCCAATGTAATGCATAAACTACTCGCAATATGACCTTAACGATAATTGTTTTCTAATTGTTGTTTTATATGTGTTGAATGCGTGAACAGTTGGGTTTGCACTATGTTTTTTTATTTATTTTAGCATCTAACAGGGATGGAGAAATCAGACATTGTTTATATCGTTCCAAATATATATCTACATTTCACTAGGTTATAAGTTTTGCAATTTTTGTATATACATATATACTTTATTGAAATATTTGGCTTAGAGGTTAAAAAGAGTAAATAAATAGAATAAAATATTTATTTCCATGATTATTCAAATTTAAGTAACTTTTTAAATCATATTTAATTTTTGTTTATTTTACTGTGTAAGCTTTGTTCAGTTTAGACGTTTTATTTTATACAGCAACATTATTATAAAATAAATTATACCTATACATAGGTATATAATATATTATATATAAACACAATCATGTGTACGTTTTTGATCTACATATATGCTTTATTTTTTACAATAATATGAACTAGTTTTTCCATGCCTGCACACGAGTTAAATGAAGAAGATGATAAAGCAGAAAAAGTAAAAACAGGCATCCATGCACATACACATTGGAATGTATGTACTGTTTGCAAAGGCTACCTCAGTAGGCATGGTACAATCACTTTACAAGGTACGCGTAAAAAAAGATGATACCAAATATATTTATGTGTTTGCTGTAAAAGTATATTTGACAATATAAAAAGACATACTGTTTTAACAGGTGCAGCGTCAAACAAATTTGAGAAAAAAATACACAACTGTTTAAGTTACATTACCTTGAAGTAATTGAACCTTGTAAGTAGGCATGCAAATAAATGTTTAATCATTATAAAAAGTGGAGTGAAAAAGTGAACAGAGAAAAAGAAATTGAAAAGTAAAAAAGAAAACTAAAATTATTAAACTTAAATTAAAAGCAATAGAAGTAATAAAAAAATAACAAAAACTCTAATAAAGACTAAAATTCAATTTTCCAAGATAATAAACGAAATCATTGGTCAAAAACAATTATGTATGTATGTTATATAATTGTGGTTATGGCTGTATTCATAATTACTGTTTTTTTGCAATACGAATTCCAAATTCTTCCTGCTCCTAAATGCATTGCAGTGAAAGAACTTTTTCAAAGTCGTAGGAGCTGTATAAAGGAAGAAGTTGAAACTTCGAACTGCAAAATTGCGTTTAATAATTCAACCATTTTTATACCCACGCCACTTTTGTAGGTGGTAGGGTTACTTTTTTGTGCGTCTTATATTAACCTCTTTAGTTCATTTATTTATACTTATATGAATAAATATAGGAGATTCATAAGGTGTTATATATGTCCTATTGTCATAAAATTTCACAATGGTTTAAAAACTTTGTTGTCTTTCATGCAGATAAATATTGACTTCAACCTAAAATTTCCCACGGCAAAAAATTTAAGTGACAGGTGGTCACAATACGAACAAAGCATCTTACACCTGCTGAAGATAAAAATTACGAATTGCGAAATATCTAAACATTTGAAAGATATTACCAACAAAGAAAAAGGTAAATAATTTAATCTGACTGCTAAGCATATGATAACTAAAACATATTTTTATGTACTTTTGCAGAATCAAAAGTGTTTATGTTGTTTTGGTTCCTTCACAACCTTTTACCACCACAACAGAAGATTGCAACTGAGCCCAGTGGTTCAAAAATTCGAAAGAAGTACTCCATAAGCGATTCCCAGGAGGGATTTACCATACTGGCATCAACTTCCGAAGAATTAGACGCAAAGCTGAAGTTGCTTAAGCTGCAAGGTCGCAGCGTTCAACCGCGGCTTTTAGTTGTTGGCGAGCTGAGTAAAATAAGGTCTATTTATGTTTATATTGATGACGTCAAATATCCAATCTTAACAGTTTTAAATGCTATTGATATATTGTTTAAAATTTTCTTTTTATTTAATCTTTAATACCCAGAAGAAAGTGATGTATTTTATCATTTTATTCAAACTTTTTTTTATGATTTATCAACAACAAAAAAATATGCCCGAGTTTCTACCATTAAACATGAAATTTTAAATTTAAAAATTTAAATGTATAAGTAATTATAATACCCCATAGTGTAAAAGTCGTTGCTGCTTCAATTGTAACCCTCTATAATGGTTTTCAACTGAACTGAGTAGAGTTGTAAATGTAAAACTTTAGATTATGATTACAACTTAACCAGTGAAAAAAATATTATCTCTTACAACTTTGCGTTAGTTTGGCTGATAAAAACTCTAAAAAATTACAACTTGTCAGTAGCGATTGTTTGGGTTGTCGTAAGCATAACAAGAAATTTCACATTACAACTGAAGTATAGTTCAGTTTCAAACCATAATAGGGGCCAACATGGTATCCAGTAACTTGTTTTTAAAGTCAGCGCTAGTTTTGTCGCCATTGACAGTTTCAGTAACTGAAAAAATTATTATTAATATTATTTTTAGTCTACGTATGTACATACATTTCTTTACTTTAAGCTTTCTTTTTACAATACCTGACCAATTTAAAAATGTAAATGTGAACACTTCTGATAAAATGTTTTTAAAATAAACTTTAGTTTACTATTACACCATTATTTACTATGTAAAAATAATATAGTGTATCTCGGTTATAAAAAACCATATTTCCTTAGTTCATTAAAAGTAAGTTATTACATTAAAACATTGTTTGGATAAAACTTTAACCTTAAAGGTTTTGATTTAATTAAATGTGTTTTAAATATACATATGTAAATTGTTAACAGTTAAACTAACTACATATGTGATATTCATATGAAATACAAAAGTACAAATATATCTATTATTATATACCAATTCTTGATAAATACCAAATTGTAATGAAATATTCTGCATTTTTAAATCTCCATCAAATAAAATCATAATATTTTTTTTTATCAGTAAAACAAACTTTTCTTTTATTTAAGAATGCATTCATGCATTTCTAAAGCGTTCCAAATTTTGCATTTTAAAAGTAATAGGAATAGTTATTTATTTGTTTGAATTTGGTTCAACATTCAAACAAAATTTTAGACAACTCAGTAAATATTTTGTTTGGAAACCAAATTTTGTTTAAATAAATTTGTTTTTTGGGTTGGAAAAAAATTTGTTAGTAAACGAAGAAATATTCAATAAATATGTTATCCACTTCTGTTAAAAAACTTGTTTGATTTGTTTTTTAATTTTAGTAAACGCATTTGTTCAATAACCTATCTTTTTGATTGGATTTTCTTTCAAACAAATGGTTACAAATCTTTGTATTTGAATTTACAAATTTGTTTATAGGACCGAATTTGAACAAATTGGTATTTGATTTTTTGAATTTTGTGTTTGGTTTAGACAACTAGTTTTTTCTGTGTAGGTCTTTGCGTACAATTATTTTTTGTAGAAAATTTTAAGTCGATAGCTGTTATAGTTTACGAGATACAGCGCATAAAATATTTCACCAAATTTGTGCAATTGTAGAAAAACTACCACTTCCCCTGATCCTATCTGAAAAAAATTTTTTCATTATTTAGGTGCCTACTTAAAGAGTATCCGTTCCAAGTTTTGTGGCAATAGTGACTATACTTACTGAGATATATAGGGATATATGCACGGATTTTGTCCTAAAAAAAATGGGTTGTTTTGGGTTTTCGCTTATATCTCGGTCAATAGTGAACCGATTTTGCTGATTTTAAATAGCGATTGTTAGCGGGATATTTCTAATCGTTTGACACCATTAACTGGTTTGTATCTTTTTATTTGACTCCGGAAACTTGATTTCAACAGACGGACAGACAGACACACAGACAGACAGACAGACAGACAGACGGACAGACGGACATCGCTAAATCGGCTTCCCTATCTATAAGGATCCAGAATATATATACTTTATGGAGTCGCAAATGAATAATAAAGAAATTACAAACGAAATGACAAAGTGATATATACCCTATCACTATGTGAAGGGTATAATAAAAGTTAGGGCCTTTCCATATTTAGAAAACGATATAATAACGTTAGCTTCAGCACCTGGCGCTTAATATTGCACGCGCCTCACCACTTCCACATGTTAAAAGCTTTTGAATATATTAACATTTCATATATAATTGGAACCTTTTGTTTATAATTTCATTAATTTCCATCTCATTAAATCGTTGTTAAGCTTTTTGTTTACTCTAAACATAAATTCGATGACTATTTATTTATTGCTTTCTTTAATTAATGAACATTTTATTGTCTGTTTTTGACAAGCATGGTTTTTATCGGTTTTTTTTTATTGCAGCTGATTGAAAGTTTCCGATGACATAAAGCAAGTTTTCTTTCGGAAATCTTAATTTTCTTTTGAACCTAATTTTTGTTAAAACAAAATATCGGATTTTATAGTTTTGTCATCTGTGTTTATACATACGTATGTAGATAAACGTAGGTGTACACAGCAACACAAACAAAAAATAAACCTGAACAAAAAAAAAAACTAGACTAGTGCGTGCTTTTGTGCTGCCCTCTTTTAAGTTTTCTACACAAAATAAACTTTCTTAATGTAAACCGGGAAATCTAATGCAATTTTATTTTAACTAAATGCTGAGAAATTAATACATTTTATTAAAAACTTTTTATCGCTTCTTATCTCATTATATTAGAAAACTGTTTCAAATAACGGCTTTCGATAGTAATTGAAATTAAAAAGTTTCTAAATAGAATTTATATTTATGGCACAAACATAGAAAACTGGGAGGTTTCAGTGAAATTAGAATTTCTATTTAATGCCACAATATACCCTCTGCCAAACGAATCGGATTTTCCAGTCGCAGTTTACTTTATTTGAAACACAAATTGAAAAGTCTGAAATACAAATGAAAAATTCTGAAAAACAATTTAAAAAATCTGAAATTGAATTAGAAATTTCTGAAAATGAATTAGAAAATTCTAAAAAAATTAATTAGAATTCTAAAATTAAATTGTACTATTTTTAATTAAATTAGAAATATTGGAAATGGTGTGAAACAATTTAACAACATCTTTCATTGCTATTATTAAAGGAATTCCTAAGGCCGAGTTACGTGCCGATTTCCATGGGGGGTTTCTAGGATTGTATTTCCCCTAAGGTCGGATAAAAGCAATTGCTCATGCCCAGAGGACTACAAATCCATCAGTCTCTCGTCATTCATTTGGAAGACTGCGGAAAGGATTATCGACTTTTACAGTAAGAACAACATCGTTTCTGGTTTGCTGTGTGACAACCAGCCAGCCTATACGAAGGGGAAACCTGTTGAGAACGCACTACACTAAGTCGTCTCCCGAATTGAGAAAGCCTTTACTACTGAATATGCAATGAGGGCTTTCCTTTACAAAGCAGGCGCTTCAATAATGTAGTCACAGAGACAATCATTGAAAGCGTGGCTCGAACGGCAACTGCCCCATCGGTTATGGACTGGATATCTACTGTGCTGAAGCGCAGGATTAATTGTAAAGAATTAGGAAACGTTAAAACAGAGAGATTAACTATGAGAAATACTTTTAAAGGAGAAGTACTCTCAACAGTTCTGTGGACGCTAAATGTCAACCGGTTTATCTTCTTTACCAGGAGGTCCACACCGAGATTGGATAACACGAATCTGGTACTAAAATGACACACAAAGTACCCAGGAGTGACACTGAATAGTAAGCTGTCGTTGAAAATTAATGTGGAGGAAAGATCCAAAAAGACGATCAATGCGTTTTATGCATGCAGAAGCATGCTAAGCAAAACATGTGGTCTTACACCAAGTACTGCGAATTGGATCTACACTGCAGTGGGTAGACCAATATTAATCTATGGCATATTTGTGTGGGAGACTGCACTGGAAAAGAAGGTCAATTGCATTCGCCTAAAAATCGCGCAGAGACTGGCAGGACTGTGTATAGCTGGTGATCAAAGCAGCACACCTAGGACGGTGCAGGATGTAATCTTGGATCTAAAACCAATTAATGTGATCGCAAAATGTGTTGCAAGTTGATCTGCGACTCTTTTGGGGTCAACGGGACAATTTACTCGGGTGCCATATGGTCATGGCAACATTATTGGGAGCGTAGGATGTAGCAGTGACTACATGAACCCAAAGCTGAGCTTTATTAGGAAGCCGGGTGTAACTCTCAGGGAATACGGTTGGTTGGCAAACCTTCGCCCAGACCACTGGAGCTGTACGGGAACTTAGTACCAGGGAGTCCTTTAAACATCCTGACCATTGTAGTGTATTTCAGTCGGAGATTCTAGCAATAAAATATGCCGCCGATTTTGCCTTGTCCTCTGAGATTGAGAGTTCTAAGATGAACAGGGGGCAAATTATGGCATTCGATTCGAATCGAAACTTTAAAATTCTTATTAGAATTTCGATATTAAAAGCATTGACAACTCGACTGATCGAGTAAAATTTCGATTCAAATCGAATGCCGCAATTTGCCCTCAGTTGTTCAGACTTGCAAAGAATCCATTGAAAGATTGCGTGCCTTGCTAGATTCGAAAGGCAGAGTTTATTCCCTGCGGTAAAGGACCATGGGTGAATACCACTTTATGCAGTCTCCAAGATTATGTGAGCATCTTATGACCCGAAGCTGACGAGGTTTCTTTTGCCTTTGCGAAGCAGCGATTTTAGACTGATAGTGCAGATGATAACCAGTCATTGTTGGACAGCGGTTGGTGCCAAAAAATTAGGACGACTGGCCATCGATGATTGTATATTCTGTGGTGCATCGGAGGATAAGAATACTATTATATATATATATATTCCGTGTTCAGTGCTCGTGCGCTCCAGAGCAAACTCTCTATGATCCTGTTTCAAAACCTAGAGGAAATGTCTGGGGTTGATAATAAAACAAGGCTTCTGACATTTGCCAAGAGTGTAGAGCACTCTGGATTTCAGTACATCGAGTTAGTGAAACTAGTTGTCGTTGGTGGGCCATCTATAGTGATAAAGCTCGAAAATTGCTCCGATCGAATGGGGTACTGTGAGGCTACCCACGGCAGCCATTAGAATGAAATAATAATTAATTTCTACCCGAAACAATTATACTTCACAACAACAAAACGTAAGTTTTGCAAAATCTCAAACCGTTTTTGTTTTATTCTTATTTTAAAATTAAACTTTTAAATGCCCAGCCCGATACAAGTAGTTTTTTGTTAAACAAAATAAATATTCATCTTTAAATCTGTTGAAAAAGTTGTACTAAAATAATAAAAGTAGAACCTCTCCCACATTTTTTTTGTTTACAACTAATGCATACAAATTAACATGCGTTCAACGCCATTAAGTCGATGGTATGTTTTTCTTATCTTTTCTTGTTATTTAATGCTGATTTAGCCAGTAGCAAAGCAGTGGGCCACAAAAGCAGCTCAAGCAGACAACATCTTTAAACTGTCAAAAGTTTAGGTAAAGATTTTTAGCGGCAGAATAAGAGCTCATAAATTCTTAGTTTTAAAAATTTTTTAATTGAGGTTATGATTATAATGAATTTTTATTAAGTTTTTTCCCCCAGTTTTATGATGCGTTTCCACGATTCGGTGAAAGTCTTCAAACGTGTGTTTTCATTTCTTTAATTCTTTTTTTTTTACATTTAAAGAACTCTTTAGTTTTTATATTTTTGTAGAACATTTGTATGTAAGTATGTTACGAATATTATTTTTATGTTCTTAATTGCCAAAAGAAATAAAAGAAAAATCCAAAAAGACACATAATAAAATAAATGTTGGTATAAAGAACATAAAAAATGAATTGGCCGCATTAAGCCAATAGACGTTAAACGCTTTAATTGTGTCAGCCTGTCAGTTTACAGCGTAGCGACACATAAAACACACATATTAGCGATTGCATTTTTAGCCAATTTGTTACTTTTAACTCATTTACAAATTCATGGCAAATTAATTAATACATTTTATTAACGATATTGGCAAATTAAAGCACAATATTGGAAATTTTATTTGACATCATTTAAGTTATGTTTAAATGAAATTCTGTTTTAGCCATGACATAAATAAATATGCCGAAAGATGTTGGGTTTTGTGCTAGTATTATCATATTGTTGGCTTAAAGGAGATGGAGCAAGTACGGATGGGTTAAGCATATACAAGGTGAGACAAAAGAAACCACCCTACGGGAAGATGCTCTTATTTTTGCAAATGGTGATGGAGAAATTTCCGTTGACCTCGAGCAAATTGGTGCAAAATGCATTATCCGATATCTCTGCTTGAGCCAAGTTCAAGGGGCTGGGAGTAAACCCAGAGAAGAGGATGCTAATTCTCTTCACTAGAAAGCACAATGTGGCAAACTTTGAGCTGCCAGTGTCTGACGGGGTTGAGCTGAGACTGGCGGAGCGGGCCAGGTACCTGGGTATTGCCCTGAATGGAAAGTTATCTTGGAAGACGAAAGCCTGTATAAACTCCTACGTAAAAACTTTATGTTGCAGCCGGATATGGTAAACTAGATTTACAAATCCGTTGTAAAATCGATTCTAATGTACGGTAGTAGCCTCGTATGGTCGAAGGACTTTAAGAGAGACGACATAAGAAAGTTCTTGTCACAGGTCCAGAGATGTGTTTTACCAGACATTTTGAGGGCCAGAAGTAATATACCACAGGCAGCTCTGAATATTATTCTGAATCTTCTTCCCATTAAGGATTTCATGGCTGGAATGGCGGCAAGGAGCTTGTTTAGGCTTAGTGAGTCAAGTATGCTTAGGGCATGGTCAGTTGATGGTCGACTACGGCAGTCGGGTTTCACTGATTATGCGGTCACGAAACTTAACTTAGGGATCTTACCTCAGGCAGTGTTTCCGGATAGGCATTAAATGGATCAGAGAAGGTGTTTGAGAGGTTTGCAGTCTCCACTGATGGATCGAAGGTGGAGGTAGGCAGCGGGGCTGGTGTTTATATTTTGGATACGGGATTAGGGATGTCATGCAGACTTCCAGACGAGTGCAGTGTTGCCTATGCTGAGATACTGGCGGTAACCAGAACCTTGAAATTGACAGGGGAAGACGCGGTGGGAAGTAGATAGTGACAATTTATGCCGATAGTCAGACCGCGCTCAAGGCTCTAGAGGTACATTATGTCAGGTTATGTTAGGTTCTGTTGAGCGCTCGATCATTGTGACGTGGCCGGTAATGTACTGCTAATAAATTGGCGAGGAGGGGATCGGCCCAAAATATTATGGTGGGTTGTGACCCGGAAGGCCTGCAATGAGTTTCTATTATGAGTAAATAGGGACTTCAGTCATGGACAAAGTAGGCAAAACCTGAAGAAACAGAGCTGATTGCGGGATCTTCAGGCTTCTTTGGCCCAGCCTGGACAGGAGGGACACTATCCCGCCGCTGAAGGAGTGTTCTAAGGTGTATATTACGATACATGATAAGTAAATGGGATAGGAACTCTCCAGACTTCTGCAGGTTATCGTTCTCTCTACAATTTTCTCTGCTAAAGGGATTCACAATTAGCCACGGATTTGTGGGTGGAAGTAATAAATAGCATTAGTTGATAAAACTTCTCATGAAAATTTGTGTTTCTAGATGGGAGGTATAGAAAAGAAGGCTCTTCTTCATCTTTTTGTCTACAAACCAAAAACTTCATCATATAAATGGTCAAACAAGAAGAAAAATAAGAACAAAAAATATTTAAAAAAAACATTTAAAAATTAACAATTAAATTTAAAATTTTGTAAATTTATTAATGAAACTAAAAAAAATATAAAAAATTTATTAAAGGAGTACAAAAACATGATAATTTTCATTCTCCACTGTACAAAAACCTTTATTTACAGGAAGACTTGTGGATAAAAATTGGAAAAGTTAAATGGGAGTTTGTGAAGCTGAATCCGATGTTGCAATTATGGGCCTGTTTTCTCTTTAAGCCGTTTTTGCTTAAAGTTGCGGTCGTGTTCTCTTCATCATTAAGTCTGGTATAAGTTTTAAAATGTTAATTTAAAAACGTGTCAACAAATACCACTTAATTGCTTAGTTAAGCTTTAGCTTAAAAACACTTTATAGGCAGGTTATAATAATGGTTCCTTTATAATCAAATTAAATATTTTAAAAACATTTGATTTTTTTATTTTTGCACTAGAAATTCTGCTTTAAAGACGTTATCCAATGTAAGTCATATAAGCAATTTTATACAATTTACAACTTACCACTTTAGCGTTAAAACGACTTTCAACATACATACAAATATGAGTATTTAAAATGCAGAAACATACCTGAAAATAAACAAAAAGAAAGATATAATTAAAATATTAATTTGACATGCATATGTAGTTTTCACATACATATTTTGGGTATAAAAAGTTAATTGAAGAAATTTGCGAATTAAAAATATTTTAGAAAAATTAATTCTAGTATGACAATACATATGTATAAACAACAATTATAATTATAGTTATTTTTTTTTTTTATAAATATCGTTATTGTACGTACATACAAACAAATACTTATATGGAACCAACCAGACCACAAGCAACAACAAAAATATCAGACCTCTGGGTACCAAAAATTGCGAAATATAAACTTAAATAGCAAATAAACAAAATTACTTTAAGTGTAAAGTTTTTAACAACAGATTTTTAATTTCTTTAACATTTTAAAAATTTCGCAATAAAAATTTGTCTGTTTGTTTCAAATCAGTAAGTATAAGTGCTTTTGTACATAAGAGTTGCCGTAACACTTGCCATTAAAAACATTTCGAGTTGGAATTGGTTTTTTTTCTTATTTTTAAATTTGTTTTTAATTTGGCAATTAAATTTAATTTGTTTGTTAGGCAAGTGATTAGAATAAACACAAAATGAATTTAGCTAAAATTTAATACAAACAGCACTGATGACATTTGATTTGACAAGAAAAAACGACGTTACAATTAACAAGAATATGTTGAGGGCTTGTTGCGTGGTTACCAATTTTTTGTTTTATGTGTAGTTTGTTGTTTATTTTTTAACATACTTTTTTAAAACGTTAAATTTGAACAAAAAAAATCTTCTCATTTAGTACTTCTTTTTTTATTAAATTTTTTTTTTTTATTTTTAATGAATTTTTTTGCGTTTTACAAAATACTTTATACGCGTTAAGCCCCTTTTATAGCATGTTTTTGGTTGCCCTGCTTATGGCTTTTAAAAAAACTATTTTATCTTAATGACTTCTAAAACAGATCAGACAGTTTAGTTTCCTTTTTCTCAAAAGCAACTAACAACTTTTCTAGTTTTTATAAAAAAGTTAAACTTATTTTATGAAATACGCAAAAAAACTATTTACTTAAATATACGTCTGCTGGTGGTGCGCTGTCTTGTTTCGGTACTCAAAACTGGTCCACTAGGTCATCCACCATCCAACTTTGAAGAAATTTTTACCAATATGGGCATTTACATGACAAATTTTCAATAGAAACCCTTTTTAGTAAGCAAAAAAAAAAAACTTATTGACTGCTTTGTTAATTCTGCCCTCTATTTATTGTACTAGCAATTTACACGTTACTTCGTACAAAATACTCAATACAAAATCGTACTACAACTATAAAAAAAGTAAAATTTGCGTAATTTTTTACACAATCTTAGTTCAAAATCTCCAATTTTCTATCTTTAAAATATGCACGTACACAAAAATATGAAAAAAATTACTTTTTATTTACATTTATTTCATATTTCGAGAATACAAGTTTTGACACAACTACAAGAAATGTGGAAAAGTACTTTTTGTCCACTTAGTTCCTTCCACTTCAATCTGGGTCAATAATATAATATAATAATTTTATATATCTATAGGGTGTCATAAGCTAAATACATACAAAAAAGTACCAAAAATGTGAAAAAAGTACTTTTTAGCTCTAGTTGACCTTTGACCTCAATCTGGGCCAATAGCCGTTAATTTATGTTTGTAGTCTTATTATTCCAAAAAATTAAAAATGGTACCAAAATATATAATTTTTACGTATTTAGTTGTTTTGTCCTTAATCGGCGTCCACAGCAAAATAGTATCTTAATAAAATTTTTATGCTTTTTTTACCCCTCAAGGGTCCAAAATTCGAAAAAAGTACCAACAAATATTAACATTTTTTAAATACCTGCCGAATTCAATTTGCATTGTTTTTTTGTTGGTTTAGAAGTTACAAAAATTATCTAAAATGTACCAATATATAATCCTTACTCTTTTTCAAGATCAAAAATTAAAGCAAAAAAAAACATATTGCTTCTTAAACTGTCGAAAGCAATTAGAATTGTTTCTATTATTATTGGTTTAAAAGTTACAAAAAGTACCTAAAAAATTTCCATAAATAATTTGTATCCTTTTTTACCATTTAAGGTAAAAATTTTTAAAAAAAACCCAGAGTATATCTGTATTTTGTCGAGACCTTTCAAACGCATTTTGAATAATGTTTCTATCTTTTTTGTTCAGATGTTACAAAAAGTACCCAAAAAGCACCAATATATAATTTTTACCCTTTTATCTACCCTTAATTTCGGGCACAAAATTTCAAAAAAGTACCACATCAATATTCATAGTTTTTTGAGACCTGTCAAGCGCAATTTAAATTATGTGACTACCTTTATTGGTTTAGAAGTTACAAAAAGTACTTAAAAAGTACTATTATATAATGTGTACATTTTAAGGTACAAAATTTCAAAAACGAGACCTGTTATATGCAATTTGTTTTATATAGAAACATATGTTACAATTTGTATTGGTTCAGAAGTACCTAGAACCACCAATAAAAAACTGTTAACCCTTTTTAAACCCTCTTTTCACTCCTTAAGGTTCAAAATTTAAAAAAAAAAAACTGGCAAAATTCCATTTCTATTTTTTAAGTCCTGTCGAATGCAATGTGAATTGAATTTCTATCATAATTCGTTTAAAATTTACCCCATCGACCTAGGAACTATCAAAATTTATTTTTTTTTTCCTCGTCTTACCCGTAAGGATCCAAAATTCAAAAAAGCGCTAGACACTGGTCCGTTGTTTTAACACAATACGGTGCTTTTTAAATCTTAGTTTCTTTCGCATAATGCTTATATGATATTAACATTAATTTTTTCCATGGTTGGTCCGATTTTTCCGAAATCCTGTTTTAGTGGATTTATACAAATTACAAGGACTGCACGATGATAAATGAATGAGTAAGTAAGTCAGTCAGCCCGCAACCAACGTTGTTCCTTTATATAAATAGATTTGACCGGGTTTTTTTTAATTTTAAAAACCTTTCAAAGAGCAAATTGATTTTAAATAAAACTCTGTTTCCGGTTTCTGTTTTTGAATACTCTTTATTTTATTTTTTTATTTTATTTTATTTTATTATGTACTAATTAAATTGTATTACATCATTACAAAGAGTATGTATTTTTGATATTTGATAAATATTTCTATGTAACGCAAGTAAGTGCATAATTGCGTTTTCAGTTTCATTGCGCCAACGTACACATTGAAATTTAAAATAAAATTAAACAGAAGCCGGGAACTTTGTTCAACATTATTGATTTATATGATATTTCATACATATTTTTTTTTTTTTTATTATTTGTTATTAAATCGTTTCATAACCTAGAAATAATTTATTAAGCATGAATGCGTAAAGTCTGTTTCAAAAGAAACGCAAAAATAACGATTTAATTAAAATATTTTACAAATTATTGTTTAAAATATGCAAAAAAACAAATTGAATAATCGAATGCAAAAAAAAAAAATAACTGAAATATTAATATATTTATGCAATAGATAGTAGTAAACCGATTCTTTTTTTAAATTAATTTTTGTTTTAGATGTATAAAACAATACAAATGTTTAACAAAATATCAATAAGTTTTGACATTAAATAAATAAATTCCGGTGGCTTTATCTGAGTGTCTGTTTCAAGCGATCGAATTTGGATGTGTTTCCAGCTATTGACTTGTTTCCAGAGTTTAACATTTTGTATTTATCAAGTGGAACTTGAAAATCCTAGTTAAAGTTCCTGTTTTGTATATACTAAGGGGTGGCAGTTATCAGTTGTAAGATTTTGTATTGGAACCGATATTTTTTTTCTATATTTACACATTTTTCGTACTTTTGTGGGTTTTTGAGGTCAAAAGTTTAGAATGATAAAGTTAAGTACACAGAAAAAATTGTTCCCACAAAAAAAGTTTACTGATGAGACAATTTTTACTTAAAAGGAGTCCTTTAATAAACAAAACGAAAGGATTAATGCTCAATCATCTGTGCAAGCAAAAAAGTTGGTTCCTAAGTTCTGTGATGGTATGGTGGGGAGTTGGCTTTGATGGGGCCACGTAGCTCCTTTTCTGCGAAAAAAAGTATTGTTATTTTGACAAAGGTTTAACAATGCGAAGTAAAGCTTGTAAAGCCGTTAAGTATCACATTCTTCAAAACAAGCCGTGGACCTTTTAACAAGACTCTGCCCCAGCCCATAAGGCAAAAACCACTCAAGACTGGTTAAAACCATTATTTTTACGGTTAATTGGCCATCGGGTAGTCCAGACCTAAATCCTTTAGACTCTATTGTAGTCCGTTTTAAAAATCATGATATGCATTACTCATCTCAAAAAACTTTTACACTTATTCGCGCAGTGGACACTGTTCCCGTGCAGTGTTTTTGGCTGTAAACATCACCTATTTTACTTACATGTTATTCAGAAAAGCAAACGGAAACATTTACTTTGTAAGTTAGGACGAAGTTTTAATTTTCCCAACAACACTATGCTTTTTGTTACAAAGTCTTTTTAGGAAAACTTAACTCTGCTACCGTTCAAAGAGTACTGATGATGAAATTGCGTAGTTGGTTTCGAAAATATATTCTATTTGGCTTAATTCAGTAGAAAAACTTGCTTTTTCAAATAAGTTTCTCTCAGCATTAACTGAAAATATTAATTTCTTCAAATAAAAACAAATTTAAATATAAATATAATATAAAAAGCTTAAATCTTTAAGAAATTTTATTTAAATTGTTTAATTGAACATGCGAATTTTTTAATAGGTTGTAATTTAAATATTTTTTAATTAAACCAACAAACTTTTTAATCGAAAACGATTTTTATTTTTTTCGGTGTACTAAATATTGAACCATATTGAGTTTGGAAGAAGACTAACGCTCGTATTCATAATAATTAAAGTAGCCTTATTAAGGGCTCATTTCACAATTATATTACAGACATCTGTCAAATAAGCGCTTAATAACCCTACTTCAAATTTTATGAATATGGGAGTGAGTGGACAAAAAGTATTTTTTTACAGTTTTGATTTTTTTCCATTTTTTTTTGTTTTTTTTTTTTTTTTTTGGTTAAGATTGTCTTGAAAAAAATTTAAGTGTCATAGACCTTATCAGTATTTCTCCCACAAAAAAAATAAACATACCATCTGTTCTTTAAACCAAGTCAATTCATTTGCTGCATTTGAATTAGTTGATTACAATGACTTGAATTCAGGTAAAATTATTTGAATTCGGTTTTCAAAATAGGTCGGATTCTTTCACCTTCATATTTAAAAATAAATCTATAAACTATTTTAGGTGTTGCAATATGATTTAACAAATTTTATTATATGTACGTACCTAAATTCAAATACATTGCACACTGTTTACTTAAACGGGGGTAAAGTACATATTTACTCGACATATACAACTACGAAACACAATTAATTAAATTTTTTATAAATTACAAAAAAAGAGATGTCTAACTTTTTAAGCTTAAATGATGTTTTTCAAACATTATTTGGTAACAATTTTTAATTATTTTAATTTTTCATTTAATGACCTCTTTTACAATTAACGCTAAATGATTTTTCTTCTTGTTAATTTTTTTGTTTTTTTTTTACTTAAATAAGTATATTTTGAAAATTTTTGTTACATAATTAAAAAAATAATTATAATAAACGTATAAACTTAACGCAATTATGTAATATTAAGTAATAACTATTTTTATTTACTGCTATTAACTGTTTTATATTTGAAAACCAAAATATTTATAGTCATAACAAATGTAGGTTATTTTTATTCGCTGCTTGATTGCCGAAAACGGAAGTCTGTTATATGAACTAAATCAAAACAGAAAGAAAAACATGTTCAAGTAAAATCAAAATTATCTAAAATTACAGAAATAAAACATTTAACCATTAAAACATATCATAATCACAGCAAAATGCATTTTTTATGAAATAAATAAAAAATAAACGAGATTTAGAGCTCAAGTTAAGACCAGTTTTTTTATTGGATAATAAACTGCGTTTGTGCAGAACTTTTTCAAAAGATTGAAAGATTGATTTAAAAACCAATTAAGGCGCTACATTCGACTATGCCGAATTATATATACTCTTTACTTTGGCCTTTTTGTGTATTCATTCATCTGAACTAGCCAAGTTGTTTTTGAGCTGCAAATAATAAAACAAAATATTACTTTGTGCCGGGTTTAAAGTTGATATCAATGTATCAAAGTTTATAAGATAGAACATTTCACAAAATTTTAACGTTTGTATAGGCAATGCCTTTTTTGGGCTCCTTTTATAAAAATTTTTGTTTTGAACAACAGAAAAATAATAGAAATACTTTGTGGAAGATTTTACGTCCGAGATATTACGTACCAAAAATTGTTAATTTACATAGCGGCTATAGCTAACCCTGCTCCTACCCACATTTTTTCCCCCAAAACTAACGTATCATACTGAAACTACTTTGTAGAATGTTTAAAGTTGATAGTTTTTATTGCTTTTGGATAAAACGCGTTTCGTCCAACTTTATTTCGTTCCGCAAGATTGACTGTAACAAATGGACAGACATACAGACAGACGGACATGGCTTAATCGACTTCCGAATTTATAAAGGTTCTATTATTCGTGACTTAACCATAGCCACAGAAAACAGCTGTTCGAACCAAACTTATGGGCAACACTGTATTTGATTATATGTGACTTACCATTACGCCAAAACCAATACCATAGAAACCAATTTTGGTTGTTAACGCAACGGTTATGGTCATGGCGTTATGGTAAGTCACATATAATTGAACCTCAAGGACCCAGAATATAATTTAGTGGGGTCGCAAATGCAGATTATAGAAATTGCACACGGCATGAAAAATGTTTCTATTAGAGAGGAAGAAATATTATGAAAATTAGATTTTTTTCTAATAGAACTTAGGCAAACTAATGCAAATACATCAAAAGCATTCCTTAAACAAATGAAAAGAGCTCGTTTGGTTCTGAGACTCTTCATATGTTATGCCGCACAGTGGGTTCGATGACACCGAAAGTGGCGATTAATTCATGGGAGCCGTAATTAAAATTTTTTTTTTTAAATCGCTAAATATGCATAAAAAGGCATATTCTGAAAAAAAGATACACGGAAAAAAACTTGTTCACGCACCTATCTCCGACAACAATAACAACAATAGTAAGCATCTAACGAACGTTAGTTTTGTTAAATACATGACTTTGAAAAAGCACGACTTCAAACAGAAAAATGTTAATAGCAAAAAATGGAGCAACAAAACCGCAAATTTTCTTTTTTGTAATATCAAGCTAAGATTTCATACTTTTAGAAAATATAAGATTTAAAATTCAACCTTAACTAACTTAGAAGTTATGGTTCACGAAACATCAAAAATAGGCCAATTTTGGACCTTTTTTAAAAAAATCGTCAAAAATATTTTCTCACACATTTTCAAAAACACTAAATCATTTTTGTATACTTTAATACCTGAAGTTGAAGGTTCCATTCTTAAAATAACATTTTGTTAACGTTAAATTTGGAAATTACGGACTCGTTAATGCAAAATTTAACTTTTTTCGCTTTTTAAAAAAATTGCAAAAAATATTTTACTTTGACACGTCACTACGGAGTTAGCTGACAAGACAGATGCTTGAAAATTTACATAGTGATGTAGAATTTTATCTAGTTTTATCCGATACCAAATATAAATACAAAAACTTTATTTTAAAAATTCAATTAAGCGTCACTTTCGAACCATTTCAACCCAACGTGCGCCGTTACACTCAGGCTGGTAGGCTTGCGCACCTATTCATAGTCTACCAAGGCAACCTGAGCATTTTAAAAAAATGTATATTTATTGTGCCTAGAATTTCCTTTTTTAATTTTTCAAAATTTTTTTGGCAATTTCTGTCAGCATTTTGGCATTAAACATTTCAAAGAAGATTAAAATTGCCTTTGAAGTAAATGTTTTGTTTTCAGTACGAAAGAACAAAAAAGCATAGCTTTTGTTGATTTTGTTTCGCAAATTAAAAACAATTTTGTCTTTATAATTATTAAGTGTTGATATGTCCTGATAAAAAAAATAAAATTCCATATATAAACACACATCAACCGAACTCAAAAGAACTTAAGGCATTTACAACATTTGCATTCTTTAATTTAATGTGATAAAGAATAAAAACAGACATAGAAAAACAGACAGACAGACAGACAGACAATAAGTTATTTTTCTTAAATGTTATTGACACAGTTACACTCTTAATTGATGCTAACAAGTTTAAATTAACGCAATTTACAATTTGTTTTTATTTAGATTAAATCAAAATTAATAAAAAAAAAATAACGAATGAAAAATTTGAGTTTTATTAGATGATTTAGATCAACAGTTTAATAAAAGCTTTTTTTAAATAATTTTAAATTTATTGAGATGGATTTTGTTTCTTAAATTTAGATTGTAGGCGTTTTTCTTTACTTTTTTTAATTTTGTATGGCAACCCCCTTAGGGAATATGTTTGGGAGGGGAAACTAATGGGGACCGGTCGTACCCTTTATTTCTCTAAAGCCGACTCTGAGAAAGCTGTGGGCATTTTTACATCATTTTTGTAAATTTTGTATGGCAACCCCATTAGGTGACGGGGATAGGGGGCAAAAACGTTCTAGGAATATGTTTGGAAGGAAAAACTAATTGGGTGTTTGATACATTTTATTCCTCAATTTTTTTTAAATTTCGAATGGTAACCCTACTAGGGGGTGGATGGAGAAAGGGGGTAAGTATGTTTTATGAATATTTTCGGGGGTCTGTGATACTTTTTATTTTTCTAGGGGCGACTCCGGAGAAGTTGAATGGGTTTTCATTCAACTTTTTTTTTAAATTTTGTATGGCGACCCTGCTAGGGGGCGAAGATAGGTTGTAAGTATGTTCCAAGAATATGTTCGGGGCGAAAAATTAATGGGAATCGGTCTTACATTGCACATTGTACGAGGCAACTCTGGGGCAGTTGTAGAGGTTTTTATGTGCAAATTTTAGAGAAATAAACAGAGGTAGTCTTGATTTTTGGCTTATATCTCGTTCAGTTATCGGGCTATTTTGCTGGATTTTAATACCGGTATTTTTTTGCAGATATTTCTGATAGTTTGATACCACGAACGGGCCTATGCGGCATCGGGAGCCTACAGAAAGTTGATTTCAACCTTAACACAGACAGACGAATATGGCTAAATCAACTTTCCCTATCTATAAGGATTCAGAATATATATTTTATGGGGTCGCAAATGGATATTAAAGAAATTACAAATGGAATGGCAAACTGATATATACCCTTATAACTTATGTGAAGGGTATAATAAAGTAGTCACAGACAGTGTTACCATTTCGGTTCTTTTTAGCTTAATAAAGCCCTTATGACAGTTGGTTTTTTTTTGCATTTTATAAAATTTAAGGAACAGTAGAACAGTGTATTATACAGGGAAACTTAACCAAATGTCAACCGCTCCACAAATGCAATCGATAAAAAAAACCGGCTCAACAAAATTAAAATATTTAAAACATTGACAATTCAATTCAAAATTGACGTTTAGAGATTAAAGTTCTTAAGTAAGTATTGTCAACTCTATAAGTTTATCTTTAAAAAAACGATTTTTCGCACATTTATTACTTTTTATTTAAGGTATACACGATTTTAAAGATTCTTATTTGAAAGCTTCATTTGATATATTTTAAAAGTTTAAAATTTTACATAAAAATTATCCGTTTGTTTGGGGTGGGCCTAAGTGCTCCTATTTAACGCACATTTAAATACAATTTCCTTGTAGTTGGCCTAAAATCGAAAGTTATTACAGTCTATGGAACAGATTTCAATTATCTTGCCGTTTTCAAAGTTTTCACGCCAAGTTTTGTGGTAACTGTAGTAATAATTACTAAGACATTTAGATATATATGCATGATTCCTTAAAAGATCTAGCTTAATTGTAAACAGCAATTGCTTTAGGGAAATTTCTAAAAGTTCAATACCACAAGAAATTTAAAAAAAGATAAGCAAGAAAGAAAAGTAGGATGAAGCAGACTTACCAGGGTCTATGGTGGGAATCGAACCCACAATAGCCAGACTGGTAAACTCGAGAACTCCCCACTGATCTACCAGGGCACAAACGGAACGATAAACTGATAATATCTTATCACTTTGTAGAGAGCACAAAAATGTTTAAAGTTTCTAAATTATTACTTATAATTTGGGGAAAATCTTTTTTTAATCACCAGAGTTCTTTTAGTTTTATATAAATTCATTTAAAATTGAAATGGCAAGCCTTGTATGTGTATGAAACATAGTTTTTTCCGCAAATATAAAAACATTCTCTACGAAAAATTATTGTAAATGTTATCTGAGGTGTCGAAAATTCGTTTTGATATGAATAATTTTTATTCAAGAATAATATTGAGAACATTTATTTTCTTCGCCACTGGCTGGATGGAATACATTTCCGACTTAAAAAACATAATTTTTGTTTTTTTCCAAATTGTTTTGCTATTATTTATGCACATTTTATAAACGTTTAAGAGCTTTACCTGCTGGCAATACTGGTCAAAAACTTGCAGTCAATTCAATTACGTTTGTTGTTATAAAAAAATATGAAAATAAAGAACGAGAACTACAACAACATAATTGAACAAAGAACGTCGGCAAGAAGCAAATTAAGAACAAATTAAATGAAATACTCATACACAGAGTGTTAAGAATGCAGTGTTGCAATTGAACAAATAAGCTCAACCAACATAATGAATTTAATTGTAAATTCATCAAAAGAACTCATAATTAACTGATAACAAATAAACAAATATAAATAGGAATAATTTCTGTTTAGCTTTTTTATTTTTTTCTTAATTAAAATATAAAAAAATTTGTATCTAATTGTTGTTTGTTGATACATAAAAGGACATACACGGGTTAATAACACAATTTCCTTAAGATCTGCCTTTTTTATTGGTTACAACCTCTTGGTAGTTAGTATTTGCATTTGTGCCTATGTTTCTTTATCTTCAATTTTACATACTAACTTACTAGGTCAGCGAAGGTTTTGCTGGGATTTTAACTTAAGGTTACAAACGAGAAAACATTTTTTATTCCCCATTTAAGACATTTTACTTTAACTTCACAGATTAACAGGTTCGCTGCTATTTTTTTCTTTTTGCTCAATATTAAAGTTATAAATATTAATTTAAAGCAGACCTGTTTCATTTTAAAATACATCTCTGTAATTAAATGTATTTCGTATTAGTGTTAGTGGTATTGAATTATATTTGAATTGTAATTCTATCCACTACTTGAGTACTTTATTACATGTCTAGTTGAAAGAACAACTGGGTTAGTAACTCATCGTCATTGCCAACATCGTCGTCTAGTTTATTAATTTGTTTTTTTTTTCTATTTATTATGTTAAGAATCAAAAGCTTTACAATAACCATAAATTAAGAAGCAAACAAGACATCATATCATGTGTAAATAGTAGTTAATAAATAAAGTTAATTGTGTGCATAGGGGGGGTCAAACAGTCTACCCTTTAATGAGTACAATACTTGAGTTCAGCAAAGCTGTATCTCATTTTTAATAAGCCGTAAGTTTCTACACAAAAGAAATTATTCTTATATATTTTTCACTTAACGCGGTAATAAAACAAATTAACAGTCTCTATTTAAAAATTTTATTGTCTCAATTAAATATTCAATTGTATTGAAAAATTAATGCTAACAATGATGCTTATTTAAAAAGTCTATAAAATGACAATAATTTTCGCTTGGAATTCTGTTACTTAACGCTTGTTTTTGCCAGTATGCAGAACATTTTATGTTGAGTAAACAAAAATAAAAAACGAATATGAAAGGTTCCATAATAAAAAATTTAAGCTCCAAAAAGCCAATGGTTCGTTGGTCTAGTAATTGAGTCTCAACCTTGCAATTAGAAGCTGCCAGGTTCGATACCAGATTGAACCAAATATTTTATTTTTATTTTTCTATATTCTCCATATCTTTTTGTTGATTTTTTATTTTTCCCGGATTCGGATTCTGGTTGGTTGCTTGGTATTTTTAAATGACATCTTGCCTTGCTCACAAGTAGTCAAGAATGACCCCGTGTAACATAATCATACTAATCGCCGACGTTTGCTCCTTTGATCCAACCATTAGCCAAAAGGTATATTTTCTTGCGACCCAGCACCCTACTCAGGTCATCTGGTAAAAAACTAACTAACAAATTTATGCCTTATGACATATAGGGCAGCACATTTGCAGAGAAATTTAAAAAACCCGCCTCTCCATTTTTCTCTTCTCTTGACTGGTCAAGATTGGAATCGTTCTGAAAGCATTCTCCTCAATATGGATAATCAGTTGGATCGTACGATTGCAATCAAAAGATCGCTAGAGACCCTACTTATATTCAGATTGCAGTTCAGATTACGCTCTTGATAGTTCCTAGCAAAATGACGACTGATTCCGTAAAGATATAAAAAGCAGGCCCCAGTTTAGGCAGCTCATTGCCGTTTAATACCGAAGTGGTCGCAGAGACTCTTTATTTAATTGGTTGACTAATAAAAGCGTATGAGGGGCGAATTAAATTAAATTAAGCGACATCTGGCTGTTAATAAAAAATCCCAATTTCACAGCATATAATCTTGTTGTATTGTCTGTCTATCTGCCTGAAATAAACTGAACACATAAGTCAGACAATATGAGGAACCTATCCAAAAGTCCTCTAAGTGGATACATATGGCCATGCGTACTTGACTTTTTACATTCCAATGCCCTAAGCCTTTCAAAGCTTAAATTATACGTGATATAGCCGTAATTCAATTGGACTTAATTGGTTTTCAGTAGCGTATGGCACGTATAGTTTAAGATAGTGTTAACAAACTTTTACAGATGTATTAAAACGACAGTAATAACGACAAAGAACCGTTCTTTTTTATCGTTGCCACTTTTAGCACCGAAGTTAAAAACGACTTAAAGAAAAGCTAAAATAAAGACAGTAAAGCAGTTTTATATTTTAGTTGTTAAAACGGAAAAATATGTCACATATTCTAAGGTATTTTGAAACGAGATGGTTGAAAAATTTAATCCGTCTAAGCCACTAATTCGTGATGGAGATGATTGGCCTAAAATATGTTAAATTTTATTAACAAACAAGCAAATGCAATTCAAATGAAGTCCCGGAGCGGTACCTTCCACCAGTTTTAGTTGGACACACCGTCATTTTTATCATTTATCAGTTTAGTTGTCATGGGGAGTGGGTGTGAGCTAATAGGCCTTTTATTCGTCCTTTTGTAGGGCAAGACAAAAATTTCATATTTGTCCTGATTTTATTTAAGTTTATAAATTTTAAATGAAAGTTCCCAAGGCCGGTTTATGCCATTTTCTGCAACAACAAAAGTCATGTGATGCTAAAAATTTATCAAACATTCGTAAACTGTCCTACAAGCACCGTTTTTTTAATTATGAATCACCGATTTTTCGTTTTCTTAGCTCCTCGATTTGAGCACCCAATTTTTTTAGCCCCTAGTTCTTAATCTTAAAGAGCATATATAACATTGTGATCCAATCCAATCCATATAATGCATCATTGACTCCACGAAAATCTTTACCAATAACTTGCAAACACAAGTCTATGCCAAATTTTAAGCCCGAACCCGAAACGCCGATAAGAATGACGTCATTAAAACTACAACTTAAACTGGAAAGACGGGTCTAATAAGCTCAACTACTTACTTCCATGAAGCAAAAAGAATCTAAACGGGTCATCACTACAAATTGTATTGTATTACAAATGCGCAAGCGCAATTGATTTCGTAATATCTCTCCTTGATTCGAAACAGACATAATATTTTTACTAGATTGCCAGACTTATTAACTTACTTGTCACTTTTTCATATTCGCTTAAGAATCAAAACATACCTAAAAAGAAAAGAAATAAAGAAAATCAGTTAAAAATATGTGTATTAAAAAAAAATTTAAAACAAATATTTTCATCTTTATATTGTTTTCAAATTTTATGCCGGCAACAGTTTTAACTAATTTCTCCACCTTAGTACTATTAGAAGTTATCAACAAGTGTTTAAGAAAAGAACTAAAATGAACACAACCGTTAGCAAAAAATTATGGATAAAAATGCGAATTTACAAAACCATTTAAGAAGATCTAATGCATTGAGGAAAGTGTCACAATGGAATTCCGCAAAAGCGAACAGATGTTGATGGGTGGCCATAGTTGGAATCTGTGTTACAACTTGCAATTCAACATACAAAAGGAATTAAATTATGAAACTATAAACCAAATCAAGTTGGCATAAAAGAAAATTAAAGAAAACTGTTCTAGCTACTTAAGGATTTATGTGGAAACTATGTTGCAAAATGTTTTCATAATAAAATATTTAGGTGACTGAGCATTTAACGCAATGTAAGCTAAGAGCGTCTCCGGGGGACGAACACTAATCGGATTTTGCATGAAGACAATACGAGTTCTTACAAAACATAACAAAGAGAGGAAAACAAAACAAAAGTAACAACAACACAGGGGGATATTGCACGTTTTTTCTTTTTAATAATAGAAACAGCGAAAAACACAAACACATTCTTCTAAGTCATCCCAACTCTGATTTAAAGTGAGGGAAGGGAAAAAATTTTCTTTTTAACTTAAACATTGTGTAATACAGATATTAAAAGATACTCTTAAAACTCATTATATAGTTCAACATATTTAGTAAGTCTTTTGGTGAATAATATTTTCATTTATTTATCGAATAACAATACCAGGGGCTGTTAGGGTAAGGATAGACGTGTGTGTTTTATTTAGGCGGAAAAATATTTAAATGTTTATAAAACTATTAAAATCCAAAAATTTTATAGTGGAAAAAACCGAGTAAAGATATAAAGAACTATTAAGTGACATTAAGTATTTAAAAATGCTGCAACATTATTGTTTTGTTGAAAATCTAAAATTTAAAAAGATATTTTACAAAGTTTATGGCGATGTGTGGCTAAGATGCTCCAAGAACACTTATGCACTGCCTTTTTTTTCTTTTTTTTTATTAATTTAGCAATACAATAGACAGTTTAAAAGATCATTGACTAAATTAAATAAAATACAGACTAAACGAAGCATCATCAAGTATCCAATTTTATCATTGGTTGATGCACAATTTAAATACACTTTGCATGTGTTTACACTCTGGTTTACTAAAACACTATGGGGCATGTAAAAGTTTACTTAAAATTGCCCAAACAAAACAAGAAAAATTTACTTAACTTTAAAAAAAAACGATCAAGTATGTTTGCGCAGGACACAGACAATAAGAGGCGACCCCGAGTTTTATTAATAATCGCAAAAAGAATATTTTAGCAATTGTTTTAATAGGTACGTAACCACTTAAAAATCCGGCAGGTGGGATGGCATCATCTATGGTTTGAAAACTTGCACTATGGGTAGACTATTATACCGGCATATCGTCAACTTCGGATCTCGACACAACTTTTCAGCGCAATGTGAATATTATAAATACTAACAAGAACGAAATAAAAAAACATGCGCCGGTGAAAAGGCAAAAGGTTAGGTTAAGTTGTTAAGAATGGTAATAACAAGTGGCACACCCTCTTATGCATCAGCACTCGGGGACCTCCTGGGTCCAATGTGCATTCCTTTCGGAAAAAAATAAAACATCAAGTGAAAAAGAAAAGAAGTAATTACACAAACAAGTTGGAAATAAAGAATAATAAATAAATAGGGTCAAGAAAGAATAAATAAACTCAAATACCCGTATGAAACCAATTCATTGCCTATCTTCTTGTCATCTGATTCCCACGACGATAAAATAATATTTTCCAGTTTGCAGTTTTGTTGCAATAAAAGCGCTTATAACGGCAAAGTAACAGATGTGGATAACATCAGTCCAAAGCTACTTAAGGCAGATTCTGCTATCAATGCAAAGTGCATACAACCCATTACTAAAGACTCTTGGTAATCACACTTACTAATATACGAGTTATTATTTTACTTAAAAAAAAAGGGGGGACAGGAAAAAATGGGGAAACTGGGAAGGTATAATGCTACTGCCTATAACCAACAAAGCTCGGGCTCACATCATAAACAAAAGGTTGCCTTCCTTTATATCACCTGGGTTACCCAAAGACTTAGGCCCTATATTGTCTATTTATTGACTTTGCAAAGTCATTCGACACCCTCACCGAGGCGTTTCAAAGACATTGAATTTGGCGACAATATATAATGGCTCGCTAACAATTGATCAAATAGGTCGAAAAACTGTTACAGGTTTAAATAGTTGCGAGAAACGCTGGACTATATATCAAAATCGAAAAGACCAAGGTGCTTCGCCTAAACACCACCAATACCAAGAAATTTAGCATAAGCAATATCCAGCTTGGGGACGTTCATTTCTTCACCTTTTTGGGCATGTGGTTCGTGTTTTCCGCATTCAAAAGGCAATTTCGGGGGCAAATAACGGCAATCGATTCGAATATAATATCTGCTCACAATGATCACTTGAATACTGTGACGGTTGTGACCTTACAAATTTTAATTTAAGAGAACTTTGATTTTAAGATCGAAATATATTAAATATTCTTGAGAACGGGTTTAATTTTTTGGTTTAACGGTAGTTTTAAGTGTTTTGAGCCGTATTTGATTCATTTTTTCCACAAAAAAATATTTTTTTTTTCTTAAGGAAAAACCTTTTATAAAATGTGACGGGTGTGGCATTATTATTAAATCAAAAATAAAAAGAAGAGCCAATTATTTAGTATATGATTATTTTTAACTCTTGGGTAATAAATAAAAATTAATTTTGAAACAATTTATTTATAATTAAACCAGTTTATTTTTTTGAGACGTAAATTTATTGATTTTTTTTATTTGAGCAAAAATCAATTTTTCACCAATTTGGGACGTTTTACGTTGAATTGATTTTATAATTCAAAAAAATAGTACCTATTATGGTAACATCCGTGACAATAGAAATACCTTTAAAGAACCTATGAAGTACAACTTCATACTTAATATGTTTTTTTTTATTAGGGTTGTTAAGGAAAAAAGGCTTGTTTTCGCAAGACTTAAACTCCTAATTAAAGTAAGTTTACTCTTACCCTAAATCTAGCCGCAAAATTTTATAAGAACAATAGACGGCTGCAGTCATTCTTTGGGACCATAGTGCACCAGAATAAAAATATCAGTAGAACCCGCTTAATGATTTCATTTTTGAAATGTTTAATAAAAAATTTTTAAAACTCTAACTAACACTTTTAGAAAAACAGCAAACTTACGAAATTAACTCAGCATATGCGGCATTTTCTCGAGCATTAGTACTTAAATACAAAGAAACAAATAAAAACATATATCAAGAAAAATACAAAAAATAAAAAATACAAAAAAGAAGGAAAAGAAATGGAACAACAACTTTAGCAAAGAAAAAGTCAAAAATAACAACAAATAAAAACAATAACAAAAACACGAGTGCAAAACAGCGTATCATGAACATGAATGCAACAACACATTTTCTTAAGTAAAACAAATGCAACTGCAACTGCACACTTTTTTAAATTTCCGCATTCCATGGATGCATAAACTCAACCAAATAAACTCAAGACACACTACATCTCCGAAAGCAAAAAAAAAATACATTAAGAAAAGAGAACTAAATAGAACTAAAATCAAATGAAAAAACATAAAGAACTAAGGAAAAGATGATTTAGAAAAGATAATGATTTTTAGTTTGTGATTAGTTTTCTTAAACCAAATGCATTTTTGTGTGCATTTCTTGCAAACATTTAGAAAGAAGTTTAATTCAAATCGTTACAAGGCAGTTTTTAGGTAGCGATTTTAACTTAATTTGCTTGTAATTTAATTAAATTGTAATACACTTTTAATTGTCTTTAATTTACAGAGTTTAAATTAACAATATTTCTGTAACTGTGATTTTATACCTGTGACTTGCAAATCACTGTGATAACTACAGTGACATAAACCATGAGGTAACTATTACTGCAAAGTAACATTTTTGGGTGTGCCAGTGAAGTAACTATTATCTGCGATTAGAGTTGTGCCCGACTCGTAACTTTCGCTCGTTTTTGTCAACAACATCGTTCATTTAATTTCCAAACCACCTATAAACTACATTGTGGTTCGTGGAAAAAAAACAAACGAGTTTGTTGGCAAAAACGAACTAAAGTAACCGTTTGATCCAACTCTACTTGGAATATCTTTACCTTAAGCGCGATTTCAGGCACTATTTAAAATAATCGTGATTTACAAATCACGCTCTCTTTTGACAGTAATCTTAAAAAGTCACGAGATCGCTCATCTATTTTCTAGAGTTGGGTTCGTCTCGTTACTTAAGCTCGTTTTTGCCAACAAACTCGTTCATTTAATCTTCAAACCCCATATAAATTACATTGTGGTTTGTGGAAAAAACGAACCAAAGTAACCGATTGACCCAGCTCTACTCTTTTGCCAAGCAGGACCAGAAAAGTTTTATATTTGATTAGCAACTAAATTTAAATTTGCGTAAATATTTCAAAATGTCTGCACTCAGTACATACTTGTGCACAAATATATTTTAATCAACATTATTATAGTTTTTACATTCTGTACACTCTTACATAAAAATTTAACCTAAATATTATCTTTGCAACATGTTAGTGCAACTACATAAGTACATATAGGTGGCCCAGTTTCCCCTTACAATTAATAGCTGGTTCTATTACCATTTTCGTTTGTTAATGTTGAAGTTAGAGCTGCTCGTGTTGCATACAAGCGTACGTGCTAATTGAGTACGTGCGTCATTTGATCTGAATATGAGAATGATGATGCGATCATCATAATGATCATCATAAGACTTACAACAAAAATTACACATTTTATTGCCATATACATATGTATGTCCATGTGTACATATGCATTCACATAGGTATTTCTGTACAAATTTATACATAAACAAATACATACATATGTACGCAGGCCTGTTTCATGTTTATTTCCATGAATATGGGCGTTAAAACATACATATTTACATTGATGGCTTTCACAAAAAAAAAAATAAAATCATCATTGCAAGACGTCAGACATCTGTGTATTTAGTCTCGTTATAAACTAATTTGCTCGTTGAATAACAAGTTTCCCATTTTAACTTTTTTTCAACCATTTCTTTCTACTACATCAACCAATTTTAAACTAAACAAGCAAAAATGTTATAGTCGATCAAGCCCGACCATATTATACCCTACACCAAATTTGTATGGGGGCAATATAAAAAATGGGCCGATAACTTCTGTATTCAGTACAATAGTTAGTGGCATAAAGCTAAGCACATGTGCAAAAGGTAGAGATATAATCATCACCAAAAACAATAGCCTTCGTTCTAGGGCCATAAAAATTTTCTCTGCTTAATTTCATTTAAATATCCTCAAAGTTGCGTCCTGTACCGTAAAAAAGCATATACACCCAACGAGACGGACGAACGGACGTACGGACATGTTTAAATTAACTCAGGAAGTGATTTTGAGTCGATCGGTTTACTTGAATGTGAATCTTAGACCATTACTGATGGACGTTAAAAACATTTTCACGTATTCATAATGCCCCTACCACAGGGTTTCTGTGAGGAGCACCCTGAATTTTATTACATCGAGTAAGTGAGACGGGTTATCGCTTGTTTTTGTCTGGTAACACTAAGGATCCCAAGCGTCTATATAGGGGTCTTCCGGGCCAGCTAATTCAACATTAACTAGCCTAAGGGTATATTCATGGATTTTATTCCAAAAAAAATTTTATATTTTAGGTTTTTTCTTCTATCTCGGTTTGTAATAAAACGATCTTGCTGATTGGGAATTGCGTTTGGCTGGAAATATTTTTGATAGCTTGACACTAAAACGTGGTCCGTCTGATTTGACTTGGCTCTGGACACTTGATTTTAACAAACGGATCCAAAATAAATATATTTTATAGGACTGCAAATGAATATTGCAGAAATTAAAAATACAAATGACAAAGTAATATATACCGCCTTATCACCATGTGAAGAGTATAATTATATTTAAATGCAAACATGTATGAATGGGTGCAGTTGCTAAACATTTCCCTTGATTAACACAAGAGTTATGTTTTCAAAAACAGTTTCATTAACCACAATTATCTTTAACATTTCCAAAAACTTTGGCCTAAAAAGGGTCTGGTCGTCCCTCCCCCCAAACAACTGCACAAATGCCTATTTTATTCCATTTCATTAAAAGCTTTAATATTATTTTCAATAGTTTCAATCAATTCGACAAAAAAGAATTCGAAATAAAAAAATATATGTTCATTCACGTCAATAAATTATATTCTTTATCACTTTTGAATTCAATTCGCCGTCAAACGTGGGCATTTTTGAGGGGACACAGCTCGTTGATAAAAATCTGTTAGTTTTGTTAGGCCTTTTAAAAAATTTTGTTCCAAGATTTTTGTAGGGCAATACATATGAATGTACTTTTCAAGGTTTATTTTTAGTAAAAAAAAAAAAAAAAAAATTAATTGACAAATAAGGGTAGGTCGACTTTGGTTTAACATCAAGCTGCTTAGAAAGAGATAATTTCAAAATTTTTAAACTGTTTGCTTCACCAGAGGTGTCCCGTTTATCACTTTGTGTTTTTAATTTTCTTCGTTTGATTTTTGATTATAAATTTTTTATTAATAAAAGTTGTTAATTATATGTAAGTCACTAATATGGAAAAACTGCTTAAAAACTAATTGGTTGCCTATTAACACCTACACATTAAAAAACTCAGTTTGTCCTTTAATTTGTTATTTTGGAATATTAATTTGAACCCCTTCGGAGTTACTAAAAAAAATAAGAAAATAAGCATGTAAAAACGCTCTCTAATGTCCTACAAACCCAATAGCAAGTAATATCAATCAATCAGAAATATTCGTAAGAAGTTTAGTATTGCATTACAGCAATATCGGCTTATATACGGCTGAGTGGTACGGTTTTTCAAACTCATTTTTTTGATATAAGTTTTACTTTCAAAATTAACATGCTGGTTTCACTGGACCCAAAATTACCAAAAGGGGTTTTAATACCTTATAACATTTTTAATTTAAATTCGATTTATTTAGACTAAAAGCTTCTGTAAAGAAGACTTAGGGATTTTATATTAAACACTACACAATCAGCGTACATATCGCACAGAAAAAATTATTCCCAATGTTTTTTTTTTAATTAACTCAATTGAAAAATTTTTAATTAAAAATTTAATTTTCTCAATCAAAATTTAAAAGTATATGCCAAAAATTAGGCTTGTTTACGAATTCAAAAAAACTTGCTAGAGTTGAATTTCTGAATGTGGAGGTAAGTTAACAAAACTAAGTTGAACAATTTAAAAAATAGAATGCCTTGTTGGCAGATCAGATAGAACATGCGCCTAGCATTCATATGGTCCACGGTTCGAGTCGTTGTTGAGACTTGTAATGTTTACTTAAATACATAGATATACATAGATGTATAACTAAATTAAATAAACAAATATAAAAATATTAAAAAACCAAAAAAAAATTAAAGTAATACTTTAATTTATTTTGAATTGAATAATCGAATGTCTTGAAAGGTTGTTATCTAAAAATTTTTTTAATCAAATTAACAAATTTTTTAATTGAAAATGATTTTTATTTTTTTTTTTGTGCATCGTTATTTATATGTGCAAGTTAGGCCCTGAGAGTTAAAAATAAATCAAGGAGAAATAGGGAACCTAGTACCGGCAGACGACGAACATTGCACACGGACGACAATACTGACGGGGTGCGGGTATATATTAGAAAAGGTAAAGAAATAAAAACTAGGAGACGTTCGACACAACTTGGTATTTTACCCTTGTGTTGACAAAATGCTGTCTGCCCAAAACATCTAAAGCCGCAGATTACTAACAACGACTTGGTTATGCAATTCACATTTGTCAAAATAAGAAAAATCATGATTTTATAAACAATTTGTTTATTAATAACGAAGCAAAATTACAGGATATCGGCTACAGAGTATCCAAAAGGTGTTGCACAGAGACAGTTTCACACACATGAGTGTATTTTTTGATGTGCTGTTTCGTCGGAGAGGATAATTGGCTCGTAATTTTTTTAATCATAACTATGATTGCATTTTTCGCCAAAAACTTACTACAGCTATAGTATGGTTGTGGCAGTCATAACAATGATCTTCGTAACCATACAATGATGAAATTGTCCGTGACCATATTTCTGTGGCCACACTCAACCATGTTTTTTCTCTGCATGCAGGAGCGGACTATTTTTATTACTGATAGAACTTTCCAGAGACCTTGTGAATTGAGCAAGTATTTCAATGGATCAATGATTTAAAAATTTTGTTTGAAAATAACAAGCAAGGGGACAAAATTTAAACAAAAATAATTTAAAAATAGTAATTAAAATCTTAAAATTACAAAACACAAAATTAATTGATAAAACCCTTATGAAATTAAATTGCTACTAGTTGTCGGCAAAGAAAAAACTTTTGTATTTAACAAAATTTTTAATGTTTAAAAACAATTCTATATTTAAGTAGGTTGGCACTTGACGTTTACACCACTTAATTTCTTAAACATTTTATTTATATTAAGGGTTAATAACCCCTTAAATTCAAGTCGTGTCGTTTAGATGTGTGTTTTAATAAACAAATCGAATTGAAGCGATAAAGATGTTTAGATTTCGTGAAGCACTTAAGATTATGTCAACATACCCTCAAGCCAATTATGTTTTATTTTTAATGTACCATGGTTTATGTACAAAATCTTCGGAACTAAATATGTAACTTCTAATTGAAAAAGTATGCAGATTTCTGATAAATAAAATACCTTAAAAACAAATTTACACTACAAAAACGAGTGAAAGAGTTATAAACGGCCAAGCCACTAAGTACCACTGTATTCACAGTGAACACAGCTAAAGGTGTCTTTCATGAGAGGTATTAACTTGATTTTCAGGTAAGCGCCTACGGAACTGCCGAATCTTATATATCCTTCACATTATCCTTTCAAGACTTTTTTGTTATTTTTATCCATTTTTTATTATTTATGAAATGTTTCTAAGTCTTAAATAGGCGTCGGTGTCATATTTTAACCCTTTAGGGGTGACTACATCACGTATGTAGTGTGAGGGCTGTGGTGTTTTGTCGAGAATCGGGTATCAGAAAGAGTCCCGAGGACTGCAGTGTATTTCAGGCAGAGATTCTAGCAGCCAAATTAGCCGCCGACCTTGCCTTGTCCTCTCAAACTGAGAATTTTAAGGGTGAACATATTTACGTCGTTCTTTTATATATTCTGACACGGTTTTTTCTGAATAAGGAACAGTCAATATAAGTTTTTTAAATAGTTATTTTAATTTTGGTTAAAAAAATATTAAAAATATAAAAAATATTCAAAATGACCGCCATTTGCACGCTAACACGACCGAAGTCCGACCGGCCTATATAAGTACGCACGACATACATGAGGTAACTCTCCACTGCGCAGATAAGTGCGATAAGAGATTCAAAGTTTTTGGTGGTGAGAGTGCATATCATCGCTTCTAAAATGAAACACAATTTATAGTATAAAGGATGGAGGCCTGGACTAACCGATCGCAAATCGTTCGTGGAAAAAAAATTTGGTTGTTTTTTTCAAATTAGTTTTGCCTTATGGGCTGGGACAGAGTCCTGTTGAAAGGTGTTTAAACAACTGACTATTTCATGGCCTCACAACCTCTTTCAAAACGTCAGATTTGTACATCCTTATCGAAGTTTTAACACCCTTTTTTGCAGAAGTGGAGCTCCATTATGGGCGACTCCCCACCATACCATCATTTAAGCAGGATAATAAACACTTAGAACTTTAGGAACCAATTTATTTGCTTGCTGAGCATAGATTCTATTGTTTTGCTTATCAAATGCAAAAAATTTCTTATCAGTAAACATAGTGTTTCTGTGGCCGTTATTAGCGTACTGCCGAATCAAAGGATTTGGTTTTTGCTTGCGTATCTACTCTAGCGCCCCGTGTGTCTTTTGTAAACTTAAAGTCCTAAGTCATATTTAATGATGCGAGAAATGGAAACCCTTGATATATTTATCTCTCGGGGCAAAATTTGCTGCCTTCGGGTTAAATTTCGTTAAATTTTTTTGTGAGGCTTTGACGGATCTGGGTGTTGCACACTGCCTAGACGGCCAGATCTCGGACGATCTGTTACTTCACCAGTATCCCCGAACACCTCCACAGAACAAGTAAGAGCGCTATATTCGGTTGTGCCGAATCTTATATACCCTTCACACTGGCCTTTCGAACTTTTTTATTCATTTCTTTTTATTTATGAAATATTTCTAATTTTTAAATAGGGTTCGGTGTCATATTTTCACCCTCTTATGGTGACTACGGGCAAGTTGTAGGGGTTTTTGTGCTAATTTTTTCGAATTTTGTATGGCAACCCTGTTAGGTGGCGGAGATAGGGTGTAAGTATGTTCCACAAAAATGTTCGTGAAGAAAAATGAATGGGAGCCGGTCTTACATTGCACCCGTTTGGGGCAACTACGGGGCAGTTGAAGAGATTTTTATGTACAAATTTTAGAGATATAAAGAGAAGTAGTCTTGATTGCTGACTTATAAATATCTCTGTCAGTTATCGGGCGGTTTTGCTGAATTTCAATTTTTGCAAGTATATCTGATGGTCTGATACCACAAACAGATCCGAGAAATATCAAGGGGCTAAGCGTTAGTAGGACGAGACTGCTGGCATTTGCCAAGAGAACGTGGAGCACCCAGGATTTCATTACATCGAAAAAGTTAGACTGGCTATCGTTTTTTCTTGTCTGGCAACACTTGCGATTTATTTGGGGTCTTCAAAGTCATCCAAATCAACCTAACCTTATCTAGGCTAAATAAAGGGCTGTCACAAATACTTTACAAAGAATCTTATTATTTCATTTCGTTTTACAAAATTTCTACTTTCCAAAACTCGTATTCGGTTTGGCGTATTCAGGATTTGGCAGGTCTGTCGGGTCTTCTGGAGCCTTGGAGGTTGTGCTGAATAACCTGTCTGATGATATCATTTATACAGAAAGAAAAAAAGTAGGAAATTCTCATCAGATAAAACGTACTTGGTTTAAGAAAATCCGTATTTGGTTTAAGAAAATCTGTACTCACCGTACTTTTGACACTACTATGGCTTGGTTTAAATAAAGTTTAATGTGTTCATTTTTTGTGTGTAGGTTTTCTCTAGTGTTTTTCAGCCATTATTAGGCTCTAGAGGTTTTTGGCAGGATTCAAAAAATGATATTTAATATGGTTGTGGGCAAGAATATTTCTATTGTCTCAGGTTTGCAAACACTTGCAAGTTTCTTGCCCTTCAGAGGCTTTTTATTTACTTTACCAAAAACCAACACACATTCACCGCTGTACTGCTTCTTAAAATGTCTTTAATTTTACCAAATGTGTCAGCGACTAAAAAAATGTTTTTTTACATAGTTTTCGTTAAAAAAAGAGGACAAAAAAAAAAGAGAAACAGTTTTATCAGAAAAGGAAACGACATAAAGCTGTTATTTTTAGGAAGTTACAAGCATTCAAAATAGAGTTCAAAGATGCAATTTATACACATGATAAAGCGAAACATAACCAATAGTTTCGCATCGTCATCTCCAAAAATTCAATTTTTGAGTTTTGACGTTGTTCTGGAAAATGCAGGTATAAAAATTCAATATTTAAGTTTATTCAGCTTAAAGAAATGTATCTTTAATTCTCATACTTAATGGAAAAAATCAAATTGTCTATGGAATTTGTTTAAAAGTTTCTATTTCAAATGTGAAACTGTTTGTAGATTTTTCTTTGTCTGTTAATTTATTTCATTTAATTCATTATTTATTAGGAAAATGAAATATTTATGCATTCAATGCAAGTGGAGAACGAAAAAAGTTGTTGGCATGATGAATGGTTTTATGTGAGAAATTTCTCAAGTTCTTCTGCCAACAAACATCTATTTTTTTTTTTTTTAATTTTTATTTACATAGACTTTTTTACCTGCAATGCATTTGATATTATCGTTTATCCTTCATTTCAAAGGTGTGAATTTGTTAAGATTTTTTGAAACAATAATTGAAATAAAAAAACCTTTTCTGCCTCTTTTTCTTTGGTATAAATAAGATTTAAGAAATACTTTTATTAGAGTTTTAAATATTATTTTTTTTCTTTGTAAAAACAAGGTTAAAGTTTTAATAAAATTTTTCGTTTGCATTTTTAAACTGCAAAAACAAAGAAAAAAACTCAGTCACTGTTATACCAGAATATTTTAAAAGTTTTTTATTAAACATTTCACATGAAATTGTATGAAAATATAAAAACATTTCAATTTAAACAAAATTGTTTATATTTATTTTCAAATTTCCTGTTATCAGTTGTATTTGTTAAGATTTTTATTATATTTTTCTTTTTATTAATTTGTATGTGTATGAGTGAATATCAAATTTTTCGGTTAAATTATGAATCATTATGGTTATTGCAGTCTTTGTCTTTTATCTAAAATCAAAATATTTTTTAAAAATGTTAAACTAGACGACGACTGGTTTATGTGTATCTCCTGAGTAGAAGGTTTTTTTTATTTAAACAGAGTCTGACCTTCACAAGAGTTAATAAAGTTACAGTTTTTTTAACTAATTTTGATAAATTTGATCGACGTTTAACAAAAAAATATTATTTTTTGAAATTTTAAAAGCGGCATTTAAAACACAGTTTTAGGCAAAACAGTTTTTACAATTAGTTAAACAAACAAATAAATGTTTATTGATGTTTTACCCGTTGTAAACAAGATTAGAGAAGCAAGTATCAAGAATTGTTTTCAACCGAAGTAATACATGCTGATAAGGTATTAGCATGTTGCCAAATAAGACAAAGAAAACACAACAACAAATTTAAACTACTATTTGTAGGGAAAACATGTTTTATTGTACTCGTAGTACATACATACACATGTGGGTGTTTACATACTTTCTACATATTTGACACAAAATTCAATGTTCAAGGTCACATAGTAACTAAAAAGGTTTACCATAAATGTGTATATCGTTACCTTAATATAGAAAGGCCCTAACTCGTATCTTTTTAAAAGCACAGATTTTTGTTTATTTTCATATATGGCCAAAAACATAATCTCGACTTAAAAAATAAGGGTTAGGGCATTTCTCTATTAATGTATATACATATGTATATATATGTATATGTATATTAAAACAGAAAAAATTTTATCATAAAATTTTACATAATGTTCCTTTAAGTTTGAAAGAAGCAATAGGATATTTATTTTGGAATTGGTTACTACCACGCCCACATTACACCCATATGTGTAGGAGGAAGAGGTTATCAATTGACTAACTAACTTTACCATAACCGTACAAATCAAACGCGAAAAGCTGAACACATCACATTTAAAATAAGCGTTTTTCTTTCGGTGTTTGTTTCAAATTAAAAAGGTAAACACTTCCTGTTTAAAAAAGGGAATAAATAAAAAGTCGGCAACTTTCTATCAAAACAAAGCACTGCACCAAAACGCCATCGCCATCTTTTAATAGCATCTGTTCGTAGTGAAATCGCCGCCAAAATATCACAGAAAAAGCATTTGATATCTGATGACACTTGGAAACTGATACAATCAAGAAGGGATGCTGTATTTATATGTAACGCGGTAATGGCTCGATCGATGACAGTCAACAAGGCTAACAAGTAGAGCGAAGAGCTTAAGATGCAAAAAAAACCTTTTTAGCAAAACTCGCATGCGATGCAGAAATTTAAAGATCTTAGTGCTAAAAACTAATAAAAATTTTACAGCTACCAAGCCCTTAAGAAAAAGTGAGTGTGTTAGTACATCCGGATCGAAACAACTTTAAATATGGAGACAACAACACTCTAGCCTTCCTTCTTTCCAACCCTTTTACTACCATTGATTACTTGTATACACACAAACCATTTTGTAAAAAAAAGATATTTCTACTCAGGCTTTTGAATTTAACGCAAAATATTGAGCGCTGTGTGGTGCTTTTAAACAAATAAGTTCCCTAGAGCTGATAGCACAGTAACTGAAATGCTACTACCACAAATCCAATTTAACTGGGTCACTTATGAATCGGATCCTCAAGAAATAACACTTCACTAAATGTAAAAATCGAATCGGCAGTTCAGTTGGTAACAGAGATGAGCGATATTTCTGTACCTGTGATTTACTACCTGTGACTTAAAAATCACTGGTAACGACAGTGAGTGACATAAACTGTGAAGTAACTGTTACTGCTATGAAGTTACTTTGATATGTTACGAAAACAAATATTTTTGTTTGTTAAAAATAAGAAACAGCGATCACCGTCACTGTTTAAAATAACTTTTGATTAAAAATCACGTTACCTGTTTACAGTATTCTTTAAAAATCAAGAGATCGCTTATCTCTAGTCGGTAAGTAATTTTTTCGAAATTAATTAATTCTTTACTCGATTACATATTTTAATAAATTTTTTACTGGGAATGAGCGCCTTGAATGCCTTGAATATGCAGACGCCAAGGCTTTTCTTCACATAGCCATAGGGATATAGTATCAAGACTTAAATCTCCAGCGTTTGGATCAGCAAAGGCTGATATTAAGATTAACAACAAACAAACAAACACGCAAAAGCCTGTAATGTAACACTATCACCCAATTCCAACAAGTGTAAGTATGATACGCAACTCCGTCCTAAATGATATTACACTTTTCTGTTACCTTGGTAGCGTCATTGCGAGCACTGGCGGCTCTAGTTATAATGTGACGTAACGGATATCAAAAGCCAAGCATTCGGCTTGTTAAGTCCAGTATAAAGGTTGGACAGATATTTGTCAACCGATGCCTGAGAAATTTTTTTTTTTTAATTTTGGTTTGCGACAACATTAAACGCACACCTGAGGAATGAAACGACGGACATTCCATATTAAAATATATAGTCACAAACGGCAATAGACTGTTTACACGTTACGCAGGCCTGCAGGTGTTTCTTCAAAAACGTCATCGACTGGATACCCCAGGATAACACGCAAATAAGTGGTCGACCATTGCTCACATGGAGGTGACATTTTGAATGAAAGATAACTCTAAGTGGTCTTAAGTTGAGAAAACCTAAGCTTAAATTATCAAACAAAACTTAATGGAATCAATTTGTGGTGGCCCTTTGTTTCTGATAGAGACCACAGGTCATAATGAATTAAAGAGAACGGTATTCGAATGCCGGTGAGTAACGGTTTTTCGGATGTTTAAGTGTCAAAATTTGTTTATGTTTATGTTTTTGTTTCTTTTTTACTAACAACTGTAGAATCTAAGAAAAGCTCGAAAGAGAAGAAGAAAGAATTTGTGAGCTTTTATTATCTGTTTCCGACATTCGTACATCCATTTTAGTTGTTTTTGTAGAGCCGCTCTTACCTGTATGGATGTTCCTTGCTTAAAAACTGTCTACGATAAAAGTCATTTTAACAGTTCTGTATTCTACTAACGTCTCTGGAAGTGTTTGAAATATTTTCGACACAGAAAAAGGGGTAAAAATTAGATTAGAGTACTTTTTTGGTACTATTGAAACTTCTTGACCAATAAAAATTAATTGGGTTCTGCCATTTTCGAAATATGAATGAAATAAAAATAAAATTACACGATGAAATTTTTCATGAATTATTTTTTATTACAGCTTCTAGGCACTGTAAAACAACAAATTTAAAAAATAGGTAAAAAAAATTATATTCAGTCAAATTCGACTATATTATACCCTACACCATATCTGTATGGGAGCTTTATGAAAAAATAGATCGATAATATTTGTATTCATTATAATAGTTGGTAGCATAAAGATGGGTACATGTTAAAAATTTGTCAAAAAAAAAAAAATATTCGAGTCAGTTATGGACCGAAAACTTTATTTCGGGAGGATAATTGTATGGGGGCTATATCACAAAATGGACCAATTATCACCCAAAACAATAGGCTTCGTTACAATGCCTATCTGTGCCAAATTTCATCGAAATATCTTTAAAATTTCGACCTGTAGCGGTTTCACAAGAATACACGGACACCCAGCCAGACGGACGGACATGCTTAAATCGATTTAGGAAGTGGTTCTGATTCGATCAGTATACATAAAGTTGAGTCTCAGACCCTTTCTTTTGGGCGTTACAAGCATCTGCACAGACGCAGAAAACCCCTACCACGTATGTGGTATGGGTATACCCATTATAATACTAGGATTGCGCCTAAATTAATATTGTAGAAATTAAAGCAGGAATAACAAATTTATATAAGTATACCAGTACCACTCATGTGAAGGGTATATCACTAGCAAGTTAACGAACTTCTGAAGTGTATATTAAATTCGGTCCAGCCTTATATATCTTTTCTAAGTACACGTTTACCATTCGTTTGATTGTTAAAGCAGTTCCAGCGATTGATTTTGTGTCCAACATTGTGTTTCCGCACAAATAACTTTACATTTACAACATTCGAATGACACAACGATGATTTTTTTTAAAATTAACCAATCCAATTAAATTTGTATATTTATTTGATTTCAAAATTCGATTTTAAATTTTATATAAATTTATTATATGTTTTATAATATAATTCACATTAAAATCATATTATTTTTATTAAAAGAAAAAAAAAACATATCGTTTGTTCGGACACTTAATATATAAATATTTCTTGCTGCCAGTATCAGGTGTTAATTATTCTACAACAGTAGCCGTAAAATATTTTTAAACAAATAGAAAATTTTTAAGAGAAATAAATGCATTTCAGACTAATTGTTTTATTGTTATTCAATCAATAAAATAAAATTGTACATAAATTCATAAAACGTTTATTTCTTTGTTATATTTGTTTTCTTTTATTCAAGGTTGGATTTTTAAACTAATTTTTCGTTTAAAGTTTATTTGTTAAAAATTCAAATTAAAATGTTAATGTCAAAAAAATTATATCAGCGATCAAAAAAAAAAAAAAAAAAGAGAAAAAATAAAAAGAAAAAAGTTTTCTGCTATTTGAGGCCTAATTGTCTGCCTGCCCTGCTGCGAAACAATAAATAGACCAAAAACGAAATTTGTCCAACTAACAAAGTTATGGTTTTCTTTTGCTTTCTTAATGTTAATTAAGGTTTTCATTAATTGATGGAAATTTATTTGAATTTTGATTTAAATTGATTTTTGGATTATAAAAACAAAATATTTATTGAAATAAAATTTTAAACTTTCAAACAACATATTGTTACGATTGGTAGAGCAGTTAGAAAGTATGTTGTTTATTATTATTATTATTAGAAATTTATTTAAATATGTTTATGTAATAAAGGCTTACATAGACCGGGGAGGCCGCCGAATATCTATAAAAACCTATTTAAATATGTGCGTTTAAATTATGCATGGTTTAAGGTGAAAAAATGCTAATTATTAAATTGATTTTATTATTTTTATGTTATCTCGATTTGGTTTGTTTTATATCTCAGAATATATGAAATAAATAATGAAATAAATAACCATGTCTATTTAAATATTCGAAAAAAAAACGCACATGTTTAGTGGATGGGACCCACTTGATCTTCGAAATTTGGTAAGTCATATAATTTCAACGAGTGGATTGCGTATGGCAACCCAACTTCAGTTCGGTTGTCAGTTGCCGAAATAATATAATCAAAGGCAACTGACGGCTAACAGATGCCAATTTTGTGTTCACAAATTTTTTAAAATGTGGCAACGGAGTATTTTTGGTTGCCGTTGGGCAACGCTACTGAAGTAAGGTGGCTTTACATGATCGACAGATTAATTTCTTCTCATCTGCTACCATCGAAAAAGAGTATTTAAAATTTAGTGCAACAGTATTAAAGGGAGGGTGACCATTTCTACTGATTTTATCAGTGCATGCACTTATTTTTCATATGGTGTACTGATTAGAAATGTGTAAACTGAATTGTATGTACTGATTTTTAAAAATAAGGTACTGATCTCCTTGTTTTGATTTTTCAAAACAACTTTATGTTTTAAATTTCTGGCGTAATTTTTGGAAACCAGCTACGTTTTCTCGTAGCACTCTTTCCATTTGTTACTGGAGAAGTTTAATTATAATTGTTTTCCATATTAGGCCAATTCCAAGCAAAAGGACCCAAAAAAAGGAAAAATCGTTTTTTACTTTTTTTAAATAATCGATGAGTTTACTTCTCAAAGGGGGAAAAAATTACCGAAACATAAAAATAATTGTTTTATATTTTATTTTTTTTTTATTTCGCAAGAGTTTAAATTGACCACAAACTAAATAAGCGGCTCGTTCTGTTTTAAGTTTTGATAAAAATTTCACACCCGTCACATTTTCTAAAAGGTTTTTTTTAAGAAAAAAAAAACACTTTAAACTACCGTTAAATTTAAAAACTAAACCCCTTCCCAACAATATTTTACACAGCACGATCTTAAAGTCAAATTCTCTAAAATTAGAATTTGGAATGTTACACCCGCATCAGGATTCAACTGGCCATTGTGAGCAGCAGTAATGTTTTTTCGGTGTTAACTTACTATTAAACAGTTAAAAACATACCATTCAGGAATATCATAGCCTTTTTTTAATTAAATTTTGAACTGTTTAAGGTATATATAGACAAAAATGTGGGTAAAATGGCTTTTCTTTTTTTTACGTTTTGGTGGAATGTCACACCCTTCACATTTTCTAAAAAATTTTGCTTAAACAATAATGTTTAATTGTAGAAATTAAGTAAAAAATATAATCTTGTCTTAAAATATTTTACACAGCACGATCTTAAAATCAAAATTCTCTAAAATTCAAATTTGCTAGGTCACACCCGTTACAGTCTTTACGTCACAGTCATTTTCTTTCAGTCTCTACTTACTACATATTAATCCTTTAAAAACATAACATCCTTGAAAAACATAGCCTTTTTTTAAAACAACAATTTTAAATTGTTTTTTTTTTTTTGTTTTTTTAGTTTTGTATTTACTATCTTGTAAAAAACTCTCTATGCAAAATTGACAAGATAACTAGAATCAATATAACGGAAATAAAAGTCAGCTGATCAGTTTCTCCTACCTTATTAAATGTACCTTGATTTTTACATTTAGCAAAATAGGTACAGCTAACGAATTTATAGCGTTATCTAAGGCCCATATTCATAATAATTATTGTAGGTTTATTAGAGCTTATTTAAAAATTAGGTCATAGACATCTGCCAAACAAGCCTATGTATGGGCCTAAAGGTTTAATTAAATCGTTTTTTACTAGAAAAGCTATGTAACTATTTATATGTATTTCCCATTGCATTATCGTATATTTTGCACAATATTAAAAGCCCCAAAACGACTACGACAACGCCAAACATAATAACAATGAATGTAATGGCGTCAAAATCTTTAAGGATTATTGAGTTTTCTTTTATGTTTCTTTCTCCGTAGAACTACCAAATTTATTTTAGAGTGAAGTGTTAATTATACTTGTTGGTTCATGTTTTTTAGGTAAAATAGAAGACTAATAAACTTAACAGACTAATACATTGGTGCATTCCATACATAACACTTTTTCTGTTAAAATAGATCCTTCGATCTAAATTATTTATGACGAAACTAGATCTAATAAAAATGTGCTTAAAAGACAGACAATTTTAATTTGTCTACTAATGTTGCTTTAAATGTAACATTGTAGGTTGTTAATATCTTTGAAACCAAAATTTAATGGGGCATTAATTTACTTTACGACCGCAAAACAAAATATCTACAAAAGTGAGGCAAAATTTAAATTTTGATTTTCTTTAATTTCATAACAAAATTTTTATGTGCACGTGTTCCAAAATTTATTGAATTTTGTTTTAACTGCACGAGCATTAAGGTTGGTATGTATTCATAGGATGCGAGTAGAGATTTCATCGCAATATAATTTGGTGGTTTTAAAAAGATCTTTGGACGTCTTTAATAACATAAAGAGCCATAACTATAGCGACATATTGAGTTAATATATACATAACTTAGAAAAGCTCTAAGCTAGACAATACTGTTATAAAAAAATATATAATAAGATCCTAATTAATAATTACATATTTCTTATATTTCAGTTTTCTTAAACAGGCTTTCTAGGTCATTTTATAATTATGATTTTTATTAAAGGATAATACTAAAAAAGTGATTTTCCCAACACTAGCCAAGTGTAATGCATTTTCGGAAGCCGCTACTGTTTCTCGTCACCACTATTTGTTCGGTACTTAATCGTTGATAGTAAATATCTTCTATTCTATGTTTAATCAAAATGGAAAGCAAAATAAAAATTATGGGAAAAATTAATTAAAACGAAAAGCAGTATAAGACTTAAGCCTTGAAATAAACCTTTAATCAGGACGATAGGAAAAGAGGTATAACATATATTTGCAAGGCAAGAGAAGTCGAGCAACTCTTTCAAAGAGCACCGAACACTTCTATAAGAAAAGCAGCTTGTAAAGTTAAATGCTTTAATGCCCTTGTGCGCAGAGCCAAAGCTAGCGTTGGCTTAAAGACGTCGTATGTATAAAATTTAAGTTCCAGTTAAAAAAAACTTACAGGCGAAAAGACGAGCAAAAAAATTTATGTCAAACTTTATTTAATATTAAAAAAATACATCTGTTTTGTGATGGATGATGAAACTTATATGTATACTACCAGACTTTTTACAACTTCCGGGTCAAAAAATCTTTATGCGGCTGATGGAAGAGGCAATGTAGAAGAACGACTCCAGATAAAAAAACGAAACTCCCCAAGTTTCCAAAAAAATTTTTTGTGTGGCAAGAAATTTGTATTCAGCACAATAAATACAAAAATCAATTTTACCAAGTCCCTAAAACCGGTTTTGACCTTTATTAAAACAGTAGAGTGCCTTCAAAATACTGGCCCGAAAAGCGGCCCTTGAGTAGTATTCAGAAACCGTATTCTGTCAGTTTTGTACCACAGGAGTCAAACAATAAGGGTTTACTTCCAACTCTTCAATTGCTTGAATAAGTTAACAAGTTAAAAGAAAAAAAGAATAAAAAAATTTTTTTGTGCTTGGCTGGGGTTCGAACTTGGACCGCTTGTGTGATGTGCGAACGATCTAACCACCCAATATGCCACAATGTTAAGATAAGAACAAGCTTGTTTTTATACAAGTACAATTAAATAATTCATTGGGGTAATTAATTTTTTAATTAAAAAAGTTAATTGTTTTAACTAATGCGTTAGTTGAAACAAATATGCGAATGATGTTTGTGGTAAGTTTCTTTTTGACTCCCTCCTTATTGTGCTTTTAAAAATTTATACAGTTTATCAAATAGCAATAGTTAGAATTAAAAACAATTATTTAGGGAAACAAACATTCTTATTTTTTTAATGTACTTGTGCTATGCTTGGTATGCTACTACTTTTAAAGATTTTACCACAACATCATCATTTTGACTACAAACATTTGTAAAATGGAAAACTAAATTTTTATCAGGTAATTTTTATAAGCGGGTTTAGCGATACACGGCATCGTAATTGTCTTCATATATTATCTGTTTTTTTTTTTGTTGCTGATTTTATAATATTATCGAATTTCAAATTTTTGCTTTTTTTTTAAGCAAAAATTTGTATTAAAGACAATTAGTTCGACAATAAATAAAAATAGCATTTTTTTAATTTAAAAAAACTTTTTTTTTGGGTATTTCTAAAAATTAACAAAACAGGAACAAAAACGTATAATATTCTGAAATTAAGCTATTAACCTGATATTAAAATATGATTAAGTAGAAACTCATATGACAAGCCAGCCCTTTAAATGAAGAATCTTTTAAACATTTGTTTTATTGTTCCTTAAAGTGAAAAAAATTAAAATACAGAGACCAGTAACCTTAGTAATCGAAAGACACAAAAAATATTAAATAAAAAATAAAAACAACGTAAGGAATGAAAAAATAACAAAATACCCACCATTTAAATAAATTTTTCAAAATTTATAAATTGAAGTATTTAATCCAGAAAATAAATCCGCATTTAGATAAAATGGAAAAATTTAATCCACATATAAATCTTTGACAACACATTAACTTAAAACTTTAAAGCTTAATTTAAAATAATTTTTCTTTGTGAATAGAAACCTTTTAAGTAATATAAACTTGAACTTAAATTGCCAACAAGTAATTTTTTATGGCAAAAAATTTTCTTTTTTTATTTCACTTTTATATTTTTGCTTTTTCTTACTATTTGTTAAATTTTACTTTTTTTATGTAAAAGCATATTAAAAAGCTTAAGCTTTACTTTTATTATTTTTATGTATTTTTTTAATCACTTTTAAAAACTTAAAAAAAAAATATTAAAGATATGTTTGTTGGGTTAAGAAGCACTTGGTTAAATGACAGTTGATTAGTCATAATTTAAGTAATTATTTCGTTAGACGCTTTTTATATTTGATTTTAATTTATTATTTAAACACAAACCTATACACATTTAATATTTTTTTAACAGTGTGATGATCATATAAAAATATTAACAATATTAAAAAACTAATTCACAATAGTAACATAATAAAAAAACTTTTCTGCTTTTAATTCGGTCTTGTTTCTGACTTTGACAGCAGGCAGATGACGTCAAAAATCTGGTTAAGCAAGTTGTGGTTAATTTTATTTGCTTTAGAAAACTTCTTTTTGTATTTTTTTTATTTTTTGCTCTTTTTTAAAAAATATTAATTGATACTTTTTGTTAAAAAAAATATATATTTTTTTTAATTATTTTCTTTTTTAATATCGAATGTTTACAAAAATTTGATTTATTTAATCAAAAATTATTATATTTTTACTGATAAATGTAAAATTCGAAACCGCACAACAACTGAAACTACTAATAAATTACACCAACAACATACTATTTATTTAACAATAAAAAATGCCGATAAAGTTCAATTTTAAAGCAAAAAAAAATAAACGTTGTTTTGTTTAAAGAAGAAACTTAAAAATTCCATTTTTCTTTCTCTTCTTTTATATTGTTTTCGTTATTTTCTTTTCGAAACTTTGCCGACAAAAGATTTGCGTGTTTACGTTGTATACGTTTTGACAATAGTTTGACAACTAAGCGTATGGATAACATATGTCTAGTGAACAGAAAAGAAAGAGTATCTTTTGTTGTGTTGAATAAGTTACTAACATACTCTATTTTGTTACCCTGTTTTTCTCTCTACGAAAAAACTACTCTTCAGAAAGAAAATTTAAAACTGTTTAAAACAAGAGAAAAATTGTTGCCAGAACTCAAAATGCTAGTTTGTCTGACAATCAGTCAGCCCTAGATGGCATACTAGTGCACTGTTGCCAAGTCGCGATTTTCGCCCTAAGTTTAGGGGTTTTTTCGTGTTGGGAACATTTTTTGGGTTAAAAATTGTTTAGGGAGATTTTAATTGTTGCTTTTTTGTCTTAAATTTTTGAACTTTTGATATATGTATACCTCTTGGTGATATATAATTTCTTAAAAGAATAAAATAATGTCTGAAATGTTGAAAAAAACGGGAAACAAAAATTTCGTCCAAAAGTAAACAATTGTATATAAATTATCTTATATTCAATTAGATTTGCTTAATCCACGAAAGTTTAAATTTAAAAATGGAATTAAATAAAAACGGTTTACAATTTTGTCAAATTTGTTTTTTTTTTAAGTTACAGATGAGATATTAATTTATTTATATGGCTGCCGCGGCTGACCTCACAATGCTCTTTTGGATTAGATCAATTTTCTAGCGCTTTTTCTAGTGTATTTCGGCAATGACATTACGAATATTGGCCTTTAAATTGTTAAATGTCTTTGGTTTGTCGGCGTTGCACTTGTCTTCGACGGCGCCCCTGTAACGAACCAAACCGTAAACGGCCTTAACTTTCAAGGTGCGATGCTACCTATACTACCGGCCGTGCTCAGGGAAAATGGGATGGATTCTGCTCCTATCAAGTCAAACTTACGATTCGCTACACAATATAAAAATAGGTAGCTTTAAGCCAAATCGATCAAACCCGAACAGAAAAGAATAGGGAGGAATAACAAAACACAAAAAAAATAAATAAATAAAATAATAGAAAAGAAAAGACCACAATGGAAGCCTAGGAGAAGAGGTTAAGATGTTATTTCCTCTTCAAGTGTCTTCACCCACCCACCATGCTATCGTATTTGAAGTTATAGATAGCCCAATTATTACCCTACCTACCTTTTTACCTTATCTTTTCATGGTATAAAAATAAAGGAAACTAACGAGACATTTTTCGTTATTCAACCTATATTAATTAATATATTTCCCATTTTTATTCATATAATTTTATATCTATTAAATATTTTATTATTAAGATTATTAATATTTACTGTCTTATAAAAAAAATAAAATGCATTTCAAACTAACACTACGTCAAGTACAAATTTAAAGTAATAAAGAGTAAAACGCAAAGAGAAAAAAAAACTCACTACAATTTAAACTAAAATAAAAATGTTAAATTTAATGCGAATTTAAAATTGAAATTATGTTATTAATATCTGATATTTTGTTTAATTATAAAAGTTCTAAGCCTATTATGTTATGTTGTGTTAATTATTTGTATGAATTATGTTAGTATAAGTTAAAAAGTCTGTTGTTTACATAATACGAGTGTGAGTGTGGTAATGAAGTTATGTTATAAGAAGGTGTTTTATATTAATGTAAGTTTGCATGTATGTTATTAAACTAACTTGTGTATGTGTAGCTAATGGGTATCTGTATGTATGTTATGTGGTGAGAGTGTGTATATGTTATTTGATTTTCTTATGTTAATAAAATATTAAAATCTAATTATCTATTTTAACATAAGAAAATTCAAATTTTAAACATAGTACGCGTTAATTTAAAACAGAGGAAAAATGTGTGTAAGTGAGAAATATTTTAGAAATAAAGAAAACATTAAATATGACAATTAACTCACCGCTAATATGTCCCACGATGACTTCAGGCCTGATGTCGATGGTTATTGGTTTTGAAAAAAAAAACTTGATATCTCCTAAATATTTCCACTCTTTAGGTTATGTAGAAAAAAAAACTTTTAAGTATGTGTGTTTGTTGTATGAATGTTAGTGCAAATGTGTATATATATATGTATATGTAAACCTTAAACTATAATAATTGCAAGTTTGTCCCACTCTTTACATTTTAAATGAGCAAAATTACTTTAAAACAACAAAATAGTTACAAAGAAAAAAAAAAGTAAATATTTTACTTGAAACAAAATTTGAAAAAAAGTTAAAAGGTTAAAAAAACCAATCTAAGAATTTAACTAAAAAAAAATTTTAAAAGAGTCACGTCTGGGTTATTATTTTTAAGAAAATTTCTTTTTCTTTTTTTTTATAGTATTTCACGGAAAATAATCTGGTGCTATGTAGTGGCTTTTACTAATTTTCTTGAATCTGTTAACGTAATTTTAGGGCAAAGAGTTTCAGCCAAATACTACATCGACTTTTAAAGACACTGGCGTAAATTGGTTTCCAGGCCTCTTCCTTCAAATAAACTGCTTTTTCCAGTATATAAGGCTCGCCAAACTTGAGTCTTTTGGACTTAAAGTGGATGCGGTCCCTGTTTTCTACTAGAAAACAGGGTTTTTTGAACAACCAAGTAAAATCCCTAAACAAGATTTAAAAAAAAAATACTGTTTTACAAAGAATAACACTATTGCCATTAACTTTCTTACCTTGATTTAATTTTAAATGATATTTCCGGGGTCTGGGAAAAATCCCCAGGAATAACAATCAAACTTTTGAGGTCTTTAAATATTTCTTCTTTCCTCACAAAACAATTTTAACCACCACTATTTATTTATTAATTTTTTATCACTCTTTTCGATACACTATTAAACGTTTAAAGGCTTTGAAAATTTTACACCTAATAAAAGCAAATTCTAAAAAAACCTATAAGAAAAATTTTCAAACAAACTTTTCACAGCACCTTTGTTAAATATAATTTTTGAATTTAAATTTAACACTGCAATCGAAAGTTAAATTCGAATTGATAATCATAGTAGGCTTGCGCATACTGTGAGATAAGAAAAATCAATGCTTATGTGTTAAAATCACATTGAAAAAATTTAAACTCAAATTTAAAAGATACAGAGAAGGAAATATAGGAACGACCCCTCACACCCCACAGAAAACAGTCCAAAGGTGTCAAATCGCAGCTTCTTAACCGCCAATTTATAACACTATTTCGTCTAAATAAACGGCCATAGATTGCGGCATGAGGTATGTGGCAAGCTGCACCACCCAAACATCGTTAAAACTAATACCATTAAGAGCGGGCAGATTGACCGTAACGGTTGCTCCGTCCTTATTTTCAAAGAAATATGGGCCAATGATGCCTTAGCTCCACAAGCCGTAAAAGCAGTCACTCCTAAAGGGTGCATTGGCTTCTGTAAGACCACGTTTAAGTTTTCTGAGTCCCAAATACGGCAATTTGGCTTATTAATGTACCCACCAAGATAAAACTGAGCTTCGTTTTTAAAGAAATTGGCATATGCTTTGCTGGCGCTTCTATTTTTAAATGCTACTGTGGAGCAAGCATTTGCAAAGTTCAAATAAAAATCAAATTATAAAATTTTTTTTGGTTTATATTTTTAGGTCAGCGTAAAATTAGGGTTAATTTTCTTTTTTTTAGATTTAATGGTATTTTTAAATTTTGACTTGGCAACTCTGTACTAGTGGCTAATTGAAGCCCAACATTTTGTTAAAACAAGAAACTCACAAAGTAAAAATACTGAGAATGAACTAAAAATGAGTCATACTTGGCTGGATTCAACTGACAGAGGCACACATACAACAAAATAATTGAAAAGAGACGGTCGGGTCGGCCAATACGAAAACAAAAAAGTATTTCAAAGATACATTTTCTTATGGCTGAATTGAGAATATGCTCACTTTCTAATTAAGGTGCAAAAAAAAAAAACAAAAACATATTTTTCCTAATATATGTATATCTCTCAAAAGTTTTAAAATTATTAAAAAAAAAAAAAATAAAACTTCTTTAAAAATTTAATTAAATAATTATATTTTCTTGTATTTAATTTTTTTATTTTTGTATCTCTACTGAACGAACAATCGATTCAGCTAACTTTGCACTCATTAAATAATACATTTTCTATCTATTCCCTTCTAAAACTCTTTAACAAAAAGCTCTCTTTTTAAGTTTACTTAAACCACCATGACTTACACAGTTACATCAAAATCCAGGGATGGGATTTAGGTGCATGCACCTGCAAGCAGTTATAAAAGAATCACGGATCTTATTGTCGCAGTCGTTGTACGAACGAAAATGTTAGATTAATTATGCCCTTGAAAGTATGTAAGTATCTAAAGAGTTTGATTTTTTAAACTTACACTCCCTAAGCACTTTCCGATTCACTTAAGTAGGTAGCTACTACAGAGCGTGTTCCTTTAGCCTAACTCGGTCATCTACGCTTCTTTTTCAATTTGTGGCACCAAGTTTTGGGATGTAATCTCTCACTGGATTCTTTAGTTGAGGTCTTGATATTTCTTTTCTGCGTGATCTGTGGCCAGGTTCGTATTTAAATATTTTAACTTTTAAGCTGAAGTATGTACATTAATTTTTACAACATGTTCTAGCAAACTTAATATTTTTAACTTAGCACGCTTAACTATCTCAACGTCAGCATATGTATATCGAGTAGGCCATCTATCGGTTTAAATTTAACCAGCGGTTATTTGGAATCTGGCAATATTAAGGTCATTCTATTCTGTCACAAAATTCAGTAAATTATCTTTGCTGAGCAAATGAATTGATTTACGCTTAAGCAACGTTGGGATTTATATAAAATTTATTTGCAAAACAAAAATAATTCGGCGGAAATGGCACGAAAATGTCGTACACAATTTGGCTGTCCAGAAAAAGGCTAACAGTGCCTGGTATATGTATGAAGGTTTATTGCTAAAGTTCGTGAAACTGGTTTCATTGTTGATGCGCCAAAACGTGAGCGTGTTCGTACAGTGCGTACACCCAAAAATGTTGAAGCTGTGTCAAAGAGTTTACGTAAACTTGTCATTCCACCCACCGGTTTACGCCGAATTTTGCAAAAGATCTCGGTAAGGCGCAGTACAAAGTTCAATTGGCTCAAAAGTTGAAGCTGCATGACCATCCGCTTCGTTTTCGCTTCGCAAAATGGGCCAAGGAGAAACTGCACAATGACGCTGATTCTGCAAAAAAAAATCATCTTTTTGGATGAAGCTGCGAAATTAATCCCTTGGAAATCTTTCTGTGGGGCGTCGTAAATGACAAGTGTTATGCCGATAAACCACAGACAATTTAGCATTTAAAGGTTAATATTCGTGATGCCATTGCAATGATACAACCCTATAGACTCGAAAAAGTGCTCGAAAATTGGCCGGATCGAGTGGAATACTGTGAGTCCAGCCATGGCTGACGCGGCTGGAATGAATAGAATAATATTTTATTTCTAACCGAAACAATTGAACTTTAAGACAAAATAAAATAAATTTGACAAAGTTTTAAGTCGTTTTATTGCATTTTTAAATTTAAGCTTGCCCGCCCTTTTGCTTGTGGTGCATACGACACCAATATTCTCCGTCATGGCACATTGTTCTATAGATCTTACGAAAAATTTTACTCCGCTACTCCAAGCCCTAGATGCTTAGCAAGAGAGGATAATTTATGAGAAAGTACTGATCAACCTGTGTGTTTGTTTTTACTTTTCTTGTGTTTTACTCTCTTTGTTATGGTTTTTATTGGTACTTTTGTTGTGTACATGTAAAATCCGATAAGCGTTCGGTCCCCTAGAGACAAACTTGGCTGACATTGCTTCCAGTACTCCCTTGTCTGCTTTCGCAAGTACTAATACTACAGAACTAAGTATATAACGGCATGGGTAGTATCAGGGTCTGGTAGAAAGTTATTTTTGTCTGTCAGGAGGTGAATGTTTTTAACCTGCCTACTTAGTCCAAAGTATCATATATTATCTAGTATTGTTCTTGTTTTTATTTCAAAACTGATGTTGACTGTTTTGTTTGTGGCGGTACCGGGTACGTAGATCACTGAATTAAACTTATAAAATTTAAACTTCTAAGGCATGCTCAACCAGTAAACAGATTTTCTGTTGGTTGATACCATCTTGGTTTTGTCAATATTTACTGCCAAACCTACTTAATCAGATTCTTATCGATTTAAAAAAAATACAGTTACTGCTCGCAATATTCGATTGATTTGTCCATATCCTCAGCGCAAGCAAATAACATGTGTTGTTGGGTGTATGGTAAGTCAGTTCTCTTCACATTTGCTTCTCATATAACCTAGGATAGTATTTTGTAGCTGATGGGAAGGAAATTTATACCTATGTAGTTGTCACATACTTTCTTTGTATCCTTTTTGTGCACAAGGCATAATATACTGATGTTTTAATTATATGATATACGTTTTTTTAGTTTTTTTTTCACATGGAGCGTCAGAAAAAAACTCTTCATCTTTTTCAAAAAGTTTGTTATTATTTTTTTAATTTTTATATAGAATTTTTTCATAAGCTTTATTCGCTGGCAACTATTACAGTTTCCTAGGCATATTGCATTGAAAATTTATTAAAACTGCTTTATTTATATGGGAAACACCATCTTTCGTGCTCCGACTAAACAAGTTTTTCGCCAAAATAGTTATTCAAATTTCTTTCTGAATGGTTTAAATTCGATTGCTGTTCAAAATTCCGAGATGTGGCGTATAAAAGCTAGAGACCTGCATCAAGTTCTATTTAAGCTAATTCAAGAACCGCATAATTTTCTAATTCTTGTGTTATTGTGCGGTTAAACAGTTTAAGTGCTGTAACGTAGAGTAGCTGACACAGTTTTTGTGCTGCAGTGTAGTGCAGTTAAGAATAAAGAGTGGTGTCAGGCACTGTTGTTGACGCAACTTATGTACTGTCATGAGGTGTGGCAACAACAACAAAGACTTAAGAGTTATGTAGTTGTTATGTTAACAAATAATAATACACACAATGTTGAGTGGGTACATACATAAACAAACATATACACAAGCAGGCAAATCAATATAAAATTCATGCGTAATTACATTACATTACATACATATGTACATTCAAAATCAACCCCCGTTTTTTATAACTATTACACCAGGAACATCCCGCCAACAGTAAAGATTCGAGATGAATTGAAATTGAAGTGTGTGATCATGATTAATTGATGTGCCGTTGTTGTTTACTTAAGTGTGCTTAACTGTGAATATATTTTTCATTTAAGTTAAGTTAAGTAAACAAAAGAGATGGCGAATAATACAACGCAGTATTTTTTGTGTGTGCACACGTAAGGTATATGAAATGAATTGAAAATTCGAGATGATGCCTTATTTGGTGTCGTCTTGGGCTGGCCTTTAATAAAAACCTTTTAAAATTTAATTTATATTGGGGCTACCTCTTCCCGTGCTCCGATTCAACTAATTTTTTCTCCGAAATCAGAAATTTGACACCAATTTCCAATTGGCTTTTAAAACTTAATTTCAGACAGACAGACAGGCATTTAAGAAACAAATAAGAAAGATTATTTGGTAAAGAATTGCAAGCACCAAAGCTGACAAATAGTTTGATCCACTTCTGCCACCCCTACATTCTTTGTATTAAATTGTAATTTAACAGTTTTTATGAAGAAACTCTTAGATATCTATGGGGCGACGGTATGAAGCTATAAAATGGTAGGTAAATACATACAAATGTATTTAAGAATTTTAATCCGAAACTTTTTTTGGGTATATCATTGTTACTTAAGTTTTATATAAAAACTAATTGTGACCAAACTCAACACAAAAAGTGGCCCTTAAAGCCGTTTTAGTTATCCAGAAAGCAGTTTTATCTGTCCCACTTTGGCTAACGTTTACAAATTAAGGTCTATACTTACATTAAATGTATACGTTTTGCTGAGTTGATATTTATTCAGTACATACCTAAAATAAAATAAAGAGAAACTCAAGTTAAATTATTTTAATATAAAAAATTAAATTTAAGCACTAAATGCTTATACACAGAAAAAATAGACCAAATAATATTTACTTAAATCAAGCCGTAGCAGTGTCAAAATTACGGTGAGAAGGGATTTTCTTAAACCAAGTACCATCCATTTATCTAGTGCAAATTCCTTGCTTTTAGTCACATTTAAACCAAAAAAATATTGATTAAGGTTTGAACCCGTAATTGATGAAAGCTTAAAAAGATTGATTCAAGCGTATCATGAAAATAATTTTTTGAATAACGGAATTATAAAAGAAGATTTTTATATTTTACTTTTATATTAAACATATTTAATTTTTATAATTTAAAAGTTTTTACTGATCTTGGCGTAGCTGGGATTTGAACCTGGGTCTTTTCGAACTGCAACACAAGCGCACTACCCTCTAGGCCGCCGAAACACTTTGTTCTTAAAATGTTCAAGAATAAAATTCATGATTTTAGAACTGTTTTTTTTTTCTTTTTGTGTAGGTGTTATTAAAAATAAAATTCCATCCCTTTAAGTAAACTTTATATCTATCGACACTTGACAAGTTTTAAAATTAAGAGCTCGTTGTAATACAACAAAAGATCAACTTAAGTTGGCTTATTTTGATTTTGAACATTAAAGTAATATACAAATGTGCATCCCTGTTTATTAATACAGTACAACTGATGTTAACCCGCATTTAAAAAAACTATATGAAGGAACAGAATGTAAAAGCAACAACCGAAGCAATCATTAACACCTTTTAAGTAAAATATGGCTGCACATAGAAATTTAATTTACAAAAAAACTAAAATATACCACAAAACCTAAAAAATATTATTTTTTTAAATATAAATTTTTTGTAAAGATAAACAAAAAGAAGCACAATATTCGGCTAAACCAAAGCGTTTACAAATTTCTCCATTAATTTTGTGTAAATATTCATTTGATCAAAGGAAATGCTGTTTAAATAAATTATATCAGTAAAAGTGGGCAAGACACCCTTTTTCCTTCTTTTTCCAAACCAGTCAAAATTTTTGCCAAATATATTCAATTCATGTAAGTATGTAAGAAATACAACTTACAGTACCGCCGTTTTAAACACCATTTCGTGATGAAGATGGTTGGTATAAAGTACGTAGAGCAGAGAATATGAATTGATCTGAAATTTAGGGAACAAGATGCTTGTGAACAACAAAGTATGAGCCAGAGCAATAGTTGTAGGCTCTTTTGTTCCCTTGAAGAAATCGGTAGTAAATTTACTGCAATTTTAATAGCAATTAAACTTGGCAATATGGAAGGATTCACGAAAGAATAAGAGGTACTTGCCATTGAGAAAAAGGAAACACGCAACATAGCTTCGGAAACTGCAGAAAACATAACTGTTGCGACCATTTCCTCTCACATCATTAGAAATGAAGAAAACATACGTCCATTATCACTACTATTTTTTCGATAACTTTTTCTTTCCAAAAATGTAATTCAAGCATAACAATTTATGTACATAACGTCGATAACAACGACATCGGCATAGAAGCTACAAATTAAACGACAAAGACTTATTTAATAGAGCCAATTAAAAAAATTAATGAAAAATTTTTTAAATTAAGAATGTTTATTTTAAGCACAGCCAAAATACATAAATATTTAAGAGAGTGAGCCTTGAACAACCCAAACAAAAAATACAATTTTCAGACCAACTTTCGTTGCCAGGACTCCTGTTCATAGCGGCTTTTAACAATACTTCGACCAGTAACCTGCACAACCATTGGCGAAAGTCTTATTTTGGTTGCGTCCAAGTTCCTGTACTGCCGAAATTATACCCGTGACAATGACCTAGCTGCCAAATTTATTGGTGCTAGTACAGTGAGCGTAGCAGAAGTAGAAAGCTTAATGGAAACAGCAATTATTTTCCTTCAGTCGCTTGAGATAAGACATTTCTGAGCCTATGGAAATTTCCGTACACTAGGTATTTCAAAAGGATTATATTCCTTCGAAAATGAAATCACACTTTTAGGTGAGGGCCGTATATCCTAAAGGATTATTTCGACGTGTTACAACCAGGATTATAAGCATAATTTACCAACGTTTGCTTTGGTGGTAATGATTAATGAAAAAAGTTTTTATTTTAAAATAATTAAACATCGGATACCCAAGACTTAAAAGCATAACAAGTTTTAAACAAACAAAAAACATTAATTTAAAGAAAAACTGTTCTCTGCAATTTAATATCGAGTGCATTGATCTCGAGGCTTTAATTTCATAAAGAAAATGCATTAAAAAAAGCAAAATGAAAAATGAGACAAAATTTAAATTTATTTGTTTAATGTTGTTGCTGGTTTTTGTAGATACTTCACATTCATTTAAATATCTTCTAACAAATTAAAGAAGGGGAAAATGTTTATAAATTAAAGGCAATAAAATAACCACTGGACAACAAAGATCACAGGGTGTTAAGACCTAAGCTGGGTCAAAGTTCGCTAATTTCATGTATGTGGACTTCTAATCCAAAAAGAAAACCAAGTATGAGCGCTATATTCAGCAGTGCTGAATCTTATAACCTTCACACTAGTCTTTTTGTATACCCAGTCACCTGATCTAAGCAAGTTGTTTTGGAACCTCAAATAATATTATTACTTGTGGTGGGCTTAAGTCTATATCTATCATAGTTTACGAAATAGAAATATCACAACGTGTAAACATTTGTGTTGACTTCCCTATCTATAAGGATCCAGAATGTATATACTTTATAGGATCGCAAATGGATATTAAAGAAATTACAAGCGGACTGACAAACTTATATATACCCTTATCACTATGTAAAGGGTAAAAAAGTTTAAAAAAAGGCACCAGAACTGTGAAAAAAAAATACTTATTGAATACCTTTTTGACTTTTGACCTTAATAGTCGTTAATTTAATATTTCTAGACTTAGACAAAATAAAAAGAGTTCTAAACATGTGAATAAGGTACCTTTTGGCAACTTAGTTGACTTTTGGCCTCGATTGGGGTAAACAGGCTTTTATCTCTATCACTAAATCTCAAAAAATCCAGAGAAGTAAATGTGAAAATCTACTTTTTGACCACTAAATTTACTTTCTTTTTTTATTTTTTTTTTCATACTTGTAGAATATTAATCGCAAAAAAATTAACAAAAGATACCATAACTAAAAAAATACTTTTTGCCCACTTTGCCAACTTTTGACCACGACCTGTGACAATAGGCTTTCCTTTTAAATTTCCAGAGTCATAAACTCAAAATATTAACACAAGTACCAAGATGGCTAAGAAAGTATTTTTTTTCCACTTTTCTGGCCTTCGACCTTAAAAGTCGTTAGTTTCACATTATAGACTCATAATCTCAAAATATGAGAAAAAAGTAAAAAAAAGAACTCTTTGTAGGCTTGGTTAACTTAATGTTAACGAATGGCCCTTTCTTACATAGTTCAATACAAGTACCACAATTTTAACCGTTTTTAAATCCTAAATGGGATAAATTAAAATAAATAAGTACCAAAAAACATGTTCCATTTTTTCAAAACTACGCAGTAGGAATTATGTTTTTTATTTTTATTAGTTAAAAGGTTGCAAAAAGTACCAATTTATAGATTTAACCACAAAATTTAAATAAAAACCATTTTAATTTTTTTTTAAATTATGTTTGCAAAATTTTTGGTTTAGAAATTACAAAAAGTAAACAAAAATTTATTTTTACCCTTTTTACCCCTAAGGGTCCAATATATATGTATATATATATTTTTCAAGACTTTTGAAACGTAATTTCATTATGTGTCTAAATTTATTTGTTAAAAAGTTACAAAAAGTACCAAAAATAGTAGCAATATGTAATTTTTGCCCTATTTTCTTTCCCTTGGGGTTAAAATTTTAAAAAAGTATAAAAACTTATTTATGTTTCTTTCTACCAACTGTAATTTGAGAACACAAATTTTAAATATTGTGTAAGTTTTAAGATTTGAATACCTATTGTTGTGAAGGTTCAATAATATTCAATTTGAATAATGTTTCTACAGTAATGGGTTCAGAATTTACAAAAACATTTTTAAAATAAAGTTTTTACCTGTTTTGTCTCTTATGTTCCAATATTTACTTAAGTACCAAAAACATAATTATGTATATACTTCTTTGAGAACTGTCGAGCGCAGTTTGAATTTATAAAAAAAAAAGCAACTTGAGTTATGCTTCAATGGTTATTGGTTTAAAAGTTACAAAATAGACCTGAGCAAAATATCAAAATATCGTTTTTACCCTTTTTATCTCATAGGGTCCCAAAATTTCGAAAAAGTGTCAGACACAGACGATGTTTTTGTGTAGGATTAAAAAGTAAAAAGTTTCATAAAAAATTAAACTCTTTGAAAAATATTACAAAAGGGACCCATAGTGCGTGGGTAAGAGTTTGGAAAGGGCGTTTGCAGGCTCAGTAGAACTAAACAAAGGGTTAACAGGCGCTTGAACAAGGCTTTAAGTTTATCAAACTGGTATCTCTATATTCTTTTGTTTATTTATTTTTCCTCTTCGTGCAACTTGCTTTACCCCTAAATGCTTCGTGAAAATTAAATTTTTGAATAGCTGCTGTGTTCCACAGCGTTATTTTATTTTGTTTCATACAAGTTGCACTAGGATTTGCTTTAGCAAGAAAAAAACGCTTACCACTCTTGTTTGGTTTCAAAAATATTATTTTTTATTGAACTTTTAAAAGCAAAAACTAAATTCTTTAATTCCTATGTGTTTTATATTTTTTTTTTACATTAATGGAAAAGAAAGACAGCAAGCTTTTTAACAACTAATAAGTATGTGAAATTTTTTGTGAAATTTTTAGTTGCAGTATTTATACTTTGTTGTTTGTTGTATTAAATAAACATTCATACACACATAATTGTTCATTTCCATAGAATATTTTTATTAATTAATTCAACTCATACGCAAAGAAGTTGTTAAAAAATTAATTTACACGATTTTAACATTTAGACACTTTTTAAAGAAATGCACATAAAACAAATCAGAATCGAAATAAAATTCTGACTTTCACTTTTGCTCTATTCATATGTAAGTATGTATTTCAAAACCGTAAAACCGTAAAACAAAAGAAAAGAAAAAACTAGACCAAATGGCGACTGACCTGAACTCTGTTGAAGACTGCAGACAAAGATATTGAAAAGAAATGAGATTACACTTTGTGCGAGATTAAAAAAACTTTACTTTTAATACCTGTATCTGCCTAAAAAATTTATTTGTATAAACATTAAAAAATATTCTACTTACTGATTATTTGTTTTGCATTATTTTTCTAATGAAAAAAAGTAACCTAAATCTTCAAAAGTTATTGTTTTAAACAACAAAAATTGACAACAAAATGACCTGTTTAACCAATTTCTACAAAAAAAGCACGTCAATCCATATGTTAAATAAACTGTACAAAAGCAACGCTAGTAAATTTAAAAAAAAAAATTTTTTTGTCCAGAGGCCAGAAAAGAAACGATCAGATAAATTTCACGGGTGGGTAATACTTTGTACCAGAGGTGAACCAATGTCATCCTTTAAGTTACATAAAAATTTCACTCTTCATGATAAGAAATACTTTTTTCAAAATTTACTAAAAAGTCGATTAAGCCGATTAAGTTTAAATTATACGCGCCATAACATAATATCATAACCATAACCGTTGCCAAAAAAAAAAAAAACAAAATTCAATTGGTTTTTATAGTTATGGCGTAATGGTAAGTCACCCATAATCAAATACAGTGTTGCCCATAAATTTAGTTTGAACAGCTGTTTTCTGTAGTTATGGTTATGTCACGTATAATTAAAGATTTTAACGTGATTGGGTAAGAAAACAATTTTTGGATTTTTCAAAAATTTCCAGGCTTCTTTTCAATTTTTTATGAAACAACTTTTTTTAGAACATTTTACAAATTAGCGAAACCTAAACAGGTTTCGTTCTCTAGTAACAACACTCACAATTTCGTTTTTATTCATATAAATACTAGCAATTAACCCGCTACTTCGTAAGCGCAGTTTTAACTTAAACAAATTACTAAATGCAACAACGTACTGTAAGCATAAAAAAAGTAAAATTTTCCTAATTCTTTATACAATCTTGGTCCAGAAGCTCTAGCTTTCTATCTTAAAAATATGCAAAAATGTACACAAAAATATGAAAAAAATACTTCCTTTACCTTAATTTCGTATTTTAAAAATCAATATCTTAAAACAATGCAAAAAAAACTACTAAAAATTTGAAAAAGTACCTGTTGTCTGTTAACTTCAAGTTGACAAAAATGTAAAAAAATTGATTTTTTTATCCACTTTGCTCACTTCCGACTTCAATCTTGGTAAAACTCGTAATTAATCATACTTTTCAAATATTATTCAGAATTTTATCTCAAATTTTTATAAATAAAATAATATATGTAAAGTGAAATTTCAACCAACAAACTAAACCAAACAGCTGCTACTGACGAGTTGTAATTTTTTGTTATTCTTGTCAACCAATCTTACACAGAATGGAGTTGTAAGCCATAATAGCGGGGATGATAATTTTTTATTTTTAAAGTCGTAATCTTAATGCATGCAAAAAATACAAAATATTTAAAAAAAGTTATTTTTAACCACTTAATAGACTTTTGAACACAATGTTAAGATATAATTTTTGCCCACTTTGTTGACTTCTGCCTTTAATTAGCGCTTACGGCCAATTCTTTCATATTTCCATGCAAAAAAAAAGTCAAAAATTGCAAAAAAAAAAAAAAAAAAAAAAAAAACCCAAATTTGTTCCCCTTTTTTTCTACGCCTCAAGGTCTAAAGTTTTAAAAAGTACCAAAATCATATTGATATACATATTTTCGAGACCTGTGGAACGCATTTTGCACGATGTTTTTTCTTTGTTGGTTAAAAATTACAAAAAGTACCTAAAAAGTACAAGAATATAATTTAAGCTTTTTTCTACCCCTGAGGGTCAAAAGTTAAAATAAATGTCTTTTATATTCAAACGTGTCGAACGCAATTAAAATATGTTTCTTCCTTAAAAGGTCAAAAAAATAACTAAAGGAACTAATATGTGTATAATTTTTACTTTGGGTACCAGATTTTAACAAAATTTAATATTTATGTTTTGTTGAGATCCGTCGAATGGAATTTCAATTATGTTTCTATCTTAATTGTTTCAGTTGTTTTAAAAAATTACTTCAAAATCACTAATATGTATTTTGTCCTTTTTTTTCTATCCCTTAGGTTTCAATATTAAAAAAAAGGTTAAAAACGTATTCATATTTTTTCGAAATTTTTCCCATTCAATTTCAATTATGTTCTTTTTTTTTGTTCAAAAGTTACAAAACGTACCTAAAAAGTGCCAATGTGTAATTCTTATCCCTTTTTTTTGCTATTTATGGTCAGAAATTTCAAAAAAAAGTACCAAAAACGCATTTTAATATTGTCGAGACTTGTTGAATGCGATCGGAATTTGTGTTTCTATCTTTATAAGTTCAAATGTTACAAAAAGTACCTAAAAAGTACTAGCAGGAATTAAAAAAAAAATCAAAAACATATTCATGTTTTTTTGAGACCTGTCGAATGCAATTTGAATTATGTTTCTATCTTTTTGGTTTAAGAGCTACAAAGAGTACCCAAAAAGTACCAACGTATATTTTTTACCCCCTTTTCGATCCCCTATGGTCTATATTTTCTAAAAAGTACTAAAAACATATTTATATTTTGTCGAGACCTGTTACGCAGTTTGAATTGCGTTTCTACCTTTATTGACTAAGAAGTTACAAAGTGAACCCAGGCACTATCAAAATTTATTTTTTGCCCTTTTTGACCTCTCAATTTCGAATAAGTGCCATACACAGATCCCCTTATTTTTTGAGTTAAATACGACACTGTTTTAGTTTTGTTTTTACCGTGTATTGTTTAGGCGATATAAACATTGCTGCGGGTTGAGTAGATAGATTCCGAGAGACAGACGAAATAATTTTTTCGTCGGAACTATTTACAATAGGTTTTGTCTCACGATATATCACAAAAAAAGTAAAATTTTGTATATTTATCTTAAAAACCCCCGACCTGTACATTGAAAACAAGCAAGTGGAGTGGCGAGTTAAAATAAATTTTTTGGACGTTGCAAGCATCAACATATGTTGTTGTTTTTTATTTCTAATTTTAAATAAATTTTTTCTTACAAAGTATAAATTGTTTAATAACAATTTTAAGTTTAAGGACTATAGATTCCATAAGGTAACGTTTTATGTTGTTCATATATTGCTTATAAAAGTTATAAGTTGTCCTATACATAGGACCTTCTTCTGTGATAAAAGTATTGAAAAATATAAAAAAACGTCCACATATTTCAATTTAACTTGCAATTAATTTTTGATAAATAAATTTCTGGTTTCTTTTTATTATTGCTCCTGCTTCTTAATAAAACTTTATTCTTTATTCGGATACATATTTAGTCATTATATTGATGTATAAAGGCATGTATTTTTATTCCGGAGCCAAATGGTAGCTTTTGATTCAAATCAAAATTTACTCGAAAGATCAAGTTTTCAATGCTTTTAATATAGGAACTTTTTTTTGAACTTTTTATCTAATGCGGCGATTCACTCCCTGGTTTCAATATCATTTTCCTATTTAACTTAAACCGCAATTTTCTGATAATGTAATTAACCTAAAAACGTTTTATATTCAAGTATGTATATAGTTAAAATCAATTACATTATTTAATTTTGTTGCTAACAAATTGCATTATGGTTTACCTATGGGAAGGAATCCAAAAAAAGTCATCATCTTACATATCTAAATTAGATAACCTTGACTTACAAACACAAGTCAAGTGGTAAGTGATTGTGTGGTTTTAATCAAGACACGGTGTATATTGAAGCAAACAAGGTTAAAGTAATTTTAGAATGAGATGAACGAACAAACTAAATTACAAGATAAAATTATATTCATAAGTAAAAAACAAACAAAGTATGTGGATACGAAATTTTAATACTAAAATTGAGCCATGTGAATGAGATTTGAAAATTCATGACTCAATATGATGTTAAGCAAAACATTATTAGATGACTTTGTTAACTTTTGGATGGAAATTTGTTTACCCCCACTGCGAATCACTTACATGAAATCAATAATTGATGTAAAATCAATGAAAAACAAGTAAGAGCGCTATATTCGGCTGTGCCGAATCTTATATACCCTTCACATTGGTCTTTAAATATACCCAGCCGAGTAATTTTGTACTGCAAATACTATAATAATATAAAAAAATAACAAAATTTTAACGTTCGTATGAATAATAGAAATAGATGAAGAAGATTTGAGGTCGAGAGTTTTAAAAGTTTTCGACATTATTCATATTTAAAGGTTAATAAAACTTATTAAATGTTCTAGTCCCCCTGCTCTTCTCCAACTTTTTCTCCAAAATGTATGAATTATTTGATTATTACTTTTTGTAGAATATTCGAAGTCGATAGCTGTAATAGTTTTCCAGAAGTAGGGTATCGAAAATTTTATAAAAATTGTTAATTTGTATGGGAGCTACCCCTTTTTTTGCCCCCACTCAAAAAATTTTTCTTTAAAGCGAGGCATTCTTGCCCAATTACTTTTTGTAGAACATTTCATTTCGATATCTTTTATAGTTTCCGAGACATAGCGTATCGAATATTTTATAATAATTTTCGATTTGTATGGGAGCTACCCCTTTTTTTGCCCCCACTCAAAAAAATTTTTCCTTTAAAGTGTAGGTCTTTGCGTACAATTACTTTTTGTAGAACATTTCATTTCGATATCTGTTATAGTTTCCGAGATATAGCGTATCGAATATTTTATAATAATTGTCGATTTGTATGGGAGCTACCCCTTTTTTTGCCCCCACTCAAAAAAATTTTTCTTGAAAGTGTAGGTCTTTGCGTACAATTACTTTTTGTAGAACATTTCATTTCGATATCTTTTATAGTTTCCGAGATAAAGCGTATCGAATATTTTATAATAATGGCCGATTTGTATGGGAGCTACCCCTTTTTTTGCCCCCACTCAAAAAATTTTTTTTTTTAAAAAGTAGTTCTTTGCGTACAATTACTTTTTGTAGAACATTTTAAGTCGATAGCTGTTATAGTTTACGAGATATAGCGCATAAAAAATTTCACCAAATTTGTGCAATTGTAGGAAAAATACCCCTTCCCCTGGTCCTATCTGAAAAAACTTTTTCCATTATTTAGGTCCCTTCTTTAGGAGTATCCGTGCCAAGTTTTGTGGCCAGAGTGACTATACTTACTGAGATATATAGGGATATATGCACGGATTTTGTCCTAAAAAAATGGGTTACTCTGGGTTTTCGCTTATATCTCGGCCAATAGTGAACCGATTTTGCTGATTTTAAATAGCGATTGTCTCCAGGATATTTCTGATAGTTTGACACCATTAACTGGTCTGTATCTTTTTATTTGACTCCGGAAACTTGATTTCAACAGACGGACAGACGGACATCGCTAAATCGGCTTCCCTATCTATAAGGATCCAGAATATATATACTTTATGGGGTCGCAAATGAATAATAAAGAAATTACAAACGGAATGACAAAGTGATATATACCCTTATCACTATGTGAAGCGTATAATAAAGTGTTGTGTTTATAATAGAGTTTTAAAATTTCATATCTATTCCAGAAATTACGAAATATTTTATATTTTAAACAAATGTGCATATTGTATGCACATTCAACAATAATAAAAAATTAATAAATAATTTCATCAAAAAAGGGTTGCTCTTAACCTACTTAATCTACAATTTTGTATGTTTTCTTATAAAACCTTAAAAGGCAATAAATTTGAAATTTTAAAATTATTAAAAGAAAACAAGTAGGAGCGCTATATACGGCTGTACGGAATCTTAGATACCCTTTACATTGGCCTTTCAAAACCCCAAACTTTTTTTAAATTATTTTTTTATTCAGTTTTTAGTTTAAGAAATATTTCTTATTTTTAAATAGGGGTCGGTGTCATATTTTATCAATCTTAGGGTGACTAGGGAAGTTGTAGCGGTTTTTACCCTAATTTGTTCAACCCCCTCAGGGAGTGGCGAATTACCCCCTGTCGTTCTAGAAATATGTTAGGGAGAAAGAACTAATGGGGGTATTTAATACATTTCGTTCCTCTAGGGGCAACTTGGGGAAGTTGAAGAAGTTTTTACTCTATTTTTTTTTTAATTTTGTATGGCAATCCTGTTAAGGGCAGGAGATAGGGGAAAGTATGTTCCAACAAAATGTTTAGGAGGAAAAATTGATTGGGGTCGGCCTTACATTTGACCCTTGAAGGAGCACCCTGGAAGCTGTGGGAAGGATTTAAATAAATTAAAATATATTAAAATTAAACTTTGTATGACAGCCCTGTTAGGGGGCAGAGATATGGTGTAAGTATGTTGGACAAAAATGTTTGTGAGAAAAAATTAGTGGGATTCGGTCTTACATTGCACCCGTGTAGGGGCCACTACGGGGCAGTTGTAGAGGTTTTATGTACATATTTTAGAAAAATAAACAAAGATAGTCTTGGTTTTTGGCTAATATCTCTGTCAGTTATCAGGCGGTTTTGCTGTATTTGCTTGCAGATACCACTTACTGGTCTATGCGACATCAGGGGGCTTCAAAAAGTTGATATCAACCACAACACGGACTAAATCGACTTCCCTATCTATAAGAGCTAAGATAATTTATACTTTATGGGGTCGCAAATGAATATTAAAAATATTAAAAAACAAACGGATTGACAAACTTATATACATATACCTTTTTCACTTATGTGAAGGGTATTAAAAAAATTAAATTAACAAATAAACAATATTATATGAGAACGAAATAAGATAAACAATTTTAATCTCACAGTAATTTAAACACAAATAACTAGAGCGATTGGGGTTTGTATTGTTTTTCGTATTATTGCGGTTAAATTTGATCGCAAACCTCAGATACTCATAATATATAAACAAAATACGAGCAGAACAAGATTTATAAACAGAAAGAAATCTAGAAAACTCTTCGCTGATAAGAACATTAGTAAGTGAAAAGTAACAAAAAAATATATTAAAAAAAACTCTACGGTTTCTGCAGTTAATCTCTTATTAATTTTCTTCTATTCGTCCATCTTCACTCATGATAGTTTATTTTTTGTTCTCTAAAACAATTAAAACCATTATTGCATTAAACACATTCAAGCAACAAGAACACAGGAACACACGAACACAAAAGTTTCTTGCTAAATTTGTGTCCGACTGGCTGCTACTGAAATATTTACTAGACTACCACTACAAAATAAACATATGAGAAATATGACTTTCTGTGGTGCCACCTAAAGTCTTTTTGTACTGTTTAAGCTATATTTTTTGCATCTTACCGTATTGGCAGCACTAATCTGTTATCTGTCGCGTATAAAAATAGAAATTAGTTTAATTTCGACCACGCCACAAAATTAGCATTGACAGCAACCCGTAGTTGTGTTGCATTGTAGCAATTAAAAAATTATTCTCATAAGCACACGTGTATTCTATTTTTGGCTGGTTGTGTTTGGTAGCCTGTAGCGAGGAATGTATTTAATGCTTATGTCATGGTGAAAATCTTAAAAAGAGTTTTAACTATTTTAGTAAGAAAAACAGGTTATAGTCAACATATACTTTTAGTTTGAAGGTAAAGTACTGCGTGGATTCCCTATGGTCCGACCCAACTAACGTTTTATCAAAATTTATTTAAAATAAAATTAGCTCTTACCGTGTTTAAGGTCGACAGCTTTTACAGTTTGCAAAATTTGACGGTATAAAAATTTTCGTGTGTTCCACCCTTTATGCTTTGTTACAACCATTGCTTACCATAGAGCGTACAAAAAAAATTCATAAAATTTGTTTTTTTTTTGTGTGTCCCCGTGTTGCAATACTCTTGGCAAATGCCAGCAGTCCCGTTTCGCCAACCTCAGATATTTTCTGTAGGTTTTGAAACAAAAAAGGTCCTACACCGTTTGATTCGAAGCGCGCGAGCGCTGGATAGTGACACAGGTTTTGCTAAGCAGTCTCTCTGTCTGATCCTAAACTATAGAACCACCAATCCTTGCTGGCCAACAGTCCTAGTCTCTTGGCAGATATTGCTGTCCAACAGTCTACAATTGCTCCTTCACAAAAACAAAGAAAAAACGCGCCGGCTCCAGATCATTAAATACCCACACAATTCTGAAAATTGTACATGAGGTGATATTTACCCAGGCCTCTGTGGCTCTGACACTAACAGCAGAGTCAAAAACTGAAATTGCTCTTTCTATAGGAAAATGGACCCCTTGCTTCGCCTGCCATCCTGTGCCCCTAAGTAGCCCTGTATCCCAGTATATGTGCACTTGTCTTGGGAGGAAAAAGCAAAAGATCAGCGGCTAATTTATCTGATAGATTCTCTGGCTGAAAAATACTACTGTCGTTAGGAAGCTTACAGAAAACTCTGATACCGAGTTCTCGACAGAAGACCACAGCTGCGCCAACCTAACCCCCCCCCCCCCCCCCCCCCTTTGAACCATTAGTAAAGAAGTTGTAGGTTCTATGGTCTAAGTGATGGGTGCTAATTATACAAAAACCTGCAAGTCTTAACGCACCCACCAGGCGCCTGCAGTTTACTTTTTTTTAGTGAGATCCACCACAGAAGTATCCCATAAGCCTCAAGTTCTGCCTACATGCATAAAGAGCATTATTAAGCTTTCACGATAGCTAACTGTCCACTACCACACTTAGGTGCTTTGCGTTCCCCTTTTGTACCGAATTGGTGTCATCCAATCAATTAAATTTTAGTCTTCCTGATAAAGAAAAAACAAGTCCACCTCCAATGTCTTAAAATACCTTTTATTATTCCACTTGTATGGAGACTACCAATTCCAGTGCTTCGATCATATTAGATTTTTGCGAATATGTTGACATTATTCCCAAATAATTTTTAGGGATGGTTCGAATTCAAAAAATTTTAAAGATTTCAAAATATATCGTACCTAAAACTTCTCTTCTTTTGCTTCCTTTCGAAAATTGTTGAGTATCTCTAAACTTGTTACTGTCTTCTAAGTCTACGCACACAAGTTTTGTGGTGGAAGGAGGGACCAGAGGTACTGAGATAGACACTTAGGAAAATATGCACGAGCCTTATCAAAAAAATTAACAAAGTTGTAGTCGAACAAGCCCGAGCATATTTTACCCAGCAAAAATGCATATTTCGGGAGGACATTTGTATGGGGGTTATGTCCAAAAACGCGCTGTTTTTTACCACAAACTATAGGCTTGGCCCCTGTGCAAAACTTAATCAAAATATTTTAAAAAATGCGGTTTTTACTTTAAATACAAGAATACATGGAACAGCCGGACAGACGTGCTTCAATCTACTTAAAAAATTATTCTGAATGTATTTTATTATTAATTTTTTGCGACTTTAAATATCGATTGCTATTTCTGGTAGTTTAATACCAATATTTGGTTCGTAGGACCTGAACTGGCTTAGTTAGCTTAATTTCAAATAAACTTTCCTTTCTTAGTGGATACGAAATAAATATATTTTCTTAATATGGTGGCAAATGAGTATGGTGGAAATTACAAATGGAAAAATAAACTTAAGGCTATTCAAAGGGATGTAATGTTTAAAATTGTTTTACATTTTGTTAAGGAACGTAAAAATTTATTTTAAAAAATAAAACGTTAATGTATTGACATGTTACTACATTTGATTTTTTTTGTAAGTCCAGGAAGAAGACATACGGATATAAAAGACATGTTTTAATATTTTATTGATACTTAAATAATTTAAAAAACAAACAATTTTTTTATTAACAACTCGCAGATGCCAAAACGTTTCTCTATAGGAGCTCCATGTAATATCTGCGACCAGTGAATAGAGCAGTCATAACCCAAACACCAGCACTTAATGGTGAACACAGCCCCGCTTAATCCTCTGAAGCAAACAGGGTAATGCCCGATATTCTCTACCAACATAACTAACAGAGGCAGTGTTATTTATGACTTCCAAAGATATTGATGCTGATGCTTTTACAGTCGGTGTTGTTGGTTTATGTAACAGTATTAAAATAGTGTTAATTTACCTCATCACCGCGCCGTTTACGCCTGTCATTAAATCAGCAATTGTTCCCTTTCTCTATTTGAGGATCGTAGTTTGGATAATTGATCTTATCTAATTTTTTAATTTTAAAATATATGTAGTAGATACGTTAAATACAGTTTCGGGACGACTATATGCACTTAGGTTGATTTAAAAAATATCCTCCTTAATAATAAGTAATAAGATAACAGTGGTTGTATACATTCATATCAAATATAAACAAATAAGATAACAAAACGATAAACGAATATCAGTATGAATAACAACAAAGTAGAAAATTAAACGAATCAAATAAAACTAAATCACATCTTAAGTAATTTTTCTTTTTTTTTTTTTTTCTTTCCATATACATACATACACACTAGCAAATTTCTAGCAAATCATCTAATAGAAGTAAATGATTTTGTGTTTTTAAAAGTATCAACGTTGATCTACTTAGAGAAACTAAAACCCATGATGATAAAAATACTTAAATAGTAACAGCAATAAGAGAACGACCTTAAGTGTACGTATAATGTCAAATGCTTGCAATGTCAACAATATTAATTTTTGAAATCTAGGAAAAATCATTTATTGTTGTTACAACAATAAAAAACTAAATTTTAATATAAAAGTTGAAATACATATGTATTTGCAGCTAAAACACAAGGCTGGACTCGCTCTGCCAACCGACATCATCTTCTGACAAATGAAACAATCGCTGATCATTTGTAATTCATAAATGGTTTTCATTTATACAGAAAAAGAGACACCGCCAGCAGATAAAGCGTAAAGTTTATTGCCTGTATCTATAATAAAGGGTGATTTTTTAAAAATTATAGGAAAGTTTTCAAAAAAAAACACATAAAATTCCGAAAAATGCATGAAATCTTTATTTTAATCGATAATACGGTTCATATAATTTAAGGTTTGAAGATTATTTCATGCAAATGTTGACCATAGCTTCGTCTCAAATGGTCCATCCGCTTATTCCAATTTTGGCATACCCTTTCCAACATTTCGGCCGGTATCTTACGAATAAATGCTTCAATGTTGTTTTCCAATACGTCAATTGAAGCGGGCTTGTCTGCATAGACATGAGCTTTAACATAGCCCTACAAAAAATAGTCTAAAGTCGTTAAATCGCATGATCTAGGCGGCCAATTGACCGGTCCCTAACGTAAATAAAATGTTCCCCGAACTCGCCCTTTCAATAAGTCCATTGTTGCTGTGTGGCAGCGTCTTGTTGAAACCACATGTCATGCAAATCAAGCTCCTGCATTTTGGGCAAAAAAAAAAGTTGGATATCATCACACGGTAGCGCTCACCATTGACAGTTACGTTACGATTCGCATCATCTTTGAAGAAGTACGGTCCAATGATGCCACCAGCCCATAAACCGCACCACACTGTGACATTTTCTGGATGCATTGGTAGCTCTTGCAATTCTTCTGGCTGATTTTCACTCCAAAATCGACAATTCTGCTTTCGGGCTTCTCTACGTAAACACGGGACTTCAAAAAACCACAAAAAAGGTATGTAAATCGCCAAAACGAGAGATGAGGCGACCCGGAAACGACGCCTTAGAATATCGGTTGTGGCTCGCGCAGTGTGTGCCGTTGCTCCGTGCTGTTGCAACCACATGCCCTCCAGTTCTAATTCGTTCAATTGCTGCAGAAAAACTCGGCTTACATGGCCCTATAGCGCGCACCGTCCTCTATTGTCGTTTGACCAGCGGCATAATCGAAAAAATAGGGTGAAAGGGCTCATCGAACATTACTCGTGAATTTTCGGTGCCCCAGAAGCGATAGTTTTGCTTGTTCACGTACGCGCTGAGGTGGAAATGAGCCTCATCGCTATTATGATTTTGGTCAAAAAATCGTGCACTTCGGCCTCGAGATTGAGGATGGCTTGAGCGTAGGTTACACGCGTTTGGCGGTCAAGAGGCAACAGCTGATGCACGGACTGGACTTTGTACGGGAACATGCGCAGGTCTTTGACCAAAATTCGCTTTAGGGACGACCGGCTGATGGCTAATTGCGAAGAACGGCATCTGGTCGATGTTTCTGACAACAGCTCGACATCCTCGCCAACAGCGGCGATATTCTCGGCAGAAAGGACGCTTAAGGGCTGGCCACTCTTGGCAGCGTTTCGTGTGGTCCCATACTCTTCAAGGTTGGTGGCCAAACGACGCAGTGTTGGCGCAGTCGGTGCCGGACGGCCGGTGATTCGGCTACGGAATTCGCACTGCGCCAACACCACAGACGAATTGTTACGCAAAAAAATAGACACTTGTATTCTACATCTGTCTTATTCACAAATGTTAAAACAGATTTGACCTTGGCTGCCATTTTCAAAAAAGAGCAGCTTTCAATAGGGTGATTTCTTTCGGTCCACCTTGTAGTTAAAGATGTTAAGGGCAGTTAGAGTTGAAAGTGTGTATGTATGCCATTTTACTTAAAGAGAATGTAAGCCCAAACTGCAGTGTACATTGTAGTAATTTCATATTACGAGTGGCCAGATATAGAAGGAGTTATCACAAAGAAACAAAATTTGGCGCACATACTTTATCCTAAAAAATAATTTCTATTAGGTAACAGAAAAAAATATTGATAGCTTAATGAAATTTTGTGGAGACATGCTTCACAATCTAGCTTTTGACGTCCAGTTGTTTGATCAAAGCAAAGTAAACAATTACTATAAGCTGAGGAAACATTGCCACCTTCTTAAATCAGCCTTGTGTATAAACATAACTTAGCGGTCACACGTTCAAGTTTTGCCTTTCAAGTTGCAATACACTCAAACTTTTTTACGAACACACTCGCACTAATCAAACTTGAAGGCATCTTGATTATCAATTTTTCCATTTAAGTTGTGATTTAACTTGATGGTCAAGTTAACAGCTGATTATAGTTATTTTTTATAAATTTTCGTTTCTTCAAGTGTCTACTTATACAAATATTCTACCGCAAATAGTTTTAAATTAATTTTCGTATATTTTTCGTATTTTAACATTAACGAGTATAAACAATCTATTGTAAATAGTTTCGGTGTCGTTGTAAAAAATTCAGTCGCAAATAATTAAAAAATGTAATAAACATATGTATATATAAAACAATTTTTATGTTTCGTTTAACAAATATTCTGCCATAAAGCGAGCATTTTAAGTTATACCTTGACGACAGCATCTTAAAAAATAAAATTAATTATCAATTTGCTTGCAGCCTACGTCAGAACTGTCAATTCGAATGAATTTTACAAACAATATGTGTGATCAACCTAAAAGCGAAAACTTAGCCTTAGTGTTATGTACTTAAGCAATGTTTCGTCAAGTTACATTTGCTTAAGCAAATGGCGAACCTGTCTGCACTTTGCTTAAGGGATCAACTGTATATTATTGAGATGCGCACACAGTCGCATATTTTAGCACGTTTTTTGTATACCTGTTTTTTTTTTTTAATATAAAAAACATGTAAATATTTTTTTTATTTTCGGTTAAATATTTACAAATTGTAGAAAGTAAATAACATTAAAAAAGCGATATATTTGGGATGTCAAAAGAAAAAGTTGCAAAAAACCCACCCAAAAAGTCTTGAATAAGTTGCTTAAGCATTTGACATGGTTTCTGTTGATTTTTGACATTGGCTTAAATTTGCTTAAGCACAATATATTTAGCCCTTAAGCCGCCATTATCGTTTTTTTTATTATAATTGTTGTAATTGTGATAAGTCCATAATACGAAGGTGTGCGTACGTATTCATGTTATTAACAGTGTGGGTGCCAGCATATAAATTAAGAGTTGTTGTTGCATTTGTAATGCAGCTGGTGGGAAAAAGAAGAAACATACTAAAGTGACTCCCTGCATAGTTGTTATTTATGATTTTTTGGGTTTAAAATTACATCAAAGTTTTGATGCAAAATGACATGTTGATGGACAGCTTATTTTGAAAAGAAAGAAAGAAAAATTCAATTAAGAGAATATCGTAATTCAAGATGCCGTGAGTTATGCAAAATTTTAAAAAATACTGAATATTACTGTCGTCGTTACACAGTAACATGACCCAAATTGAGGACTCTGGTAATTGAACTTTAAGATTATGTTCATTATGCTTTCTTTTACAATTAAAAAAATCAAAGTTAGTTTTGAAGGCAGAAAAAATCATTCTTAAGGTGGAGGGAAAATATTTGGATGTTATTTTCCTTGCTGTCTTACTTAACGTTTAGGATACTTACGTTTCAGGAAAAATTACTAAATTTTGAGAGTACTTGGCGCATAAAATTGTCCAAATTCTTATTTCGACTCTAATAACAAAATCAGAGAATATCTAAGAGTTCGAAATAAATTTCGACTAATGCTGAACACCCTACATTACTTTAAGATTTTATATCATAGTCATGTTTTTCATTGCTTTTAGGACAATACTTCTTAAATTACTTTTATAGTTTCAATCACAGAAATTTTAACATTAGGTTTATATTAAAACCAATGATATAGAGACACAAATATCATCAGGAAATTGTAAGTGATTTTATGTAGGAGTAGAAAAATCATTTATTATAGAACCAAAATTGTTTTTGTTTGAACATAGAGTTTTAAGGCGTGTTGTTTTATTTTACAATGTGTCTTCTCTAAACAAAAACCCAAAGTTTATTTATTTGTTTTATTTATAATTTTAGCAAAATTAAAAAAAAAAAAACTATAATAGAGTGTTCCGGCTGCCATAGCAGCAAAACTCATTATGAATTTTTAACAAAAATTAAAGCAATTAAATATTATCAACGCCAATAAGGCAATCACCGCTTCAACTGCAAACCTAAACACCACCTCATCATAATCATTTCTCTTGCGGCGGTAACATAACATCCGCATATAATTATGTTTAAATGGAAAAAGAGTAAAATAAAACACGCCATAGTTTAACTATAAATGCTTAAAATATATTTGAAATCAAAATTAAACTAAAGTGCTCCCTAGTAAGTTGTGATGCATGCAACTACATTTAATTAGAAATCCAACAACATATGAAAAGTTTTGATGAGTTTGTGCTTTTGTTTCTGTATTTTAAATAACTGCTTCTAGTGCCTGAATTAACAATTTATTAATATGATTACATAAAAACTAACAACAATTTAAATGATAGTATAAAACTTAATGTAAAGTTTGAATGGTATTTATCCATTCATGTTACAAAATCTCTCGAATCAGGGGCTTTTACTTCTAACGATTGTGTTTGCTGCAAACATTATACATCATTTAGGTGGAGAGAGTTAAGGATAATTTTCATACCCAAGGGTGGTAGAGCAAGCCACTCAAAACCGTCTTATTAAATACGTTGAAATAACTGAATGTACATATCTCTATCCGATGACCATAATTTATACGCACGACATTAGTGATGCTCTGCATCCTTATCTTAAGGATTATATGTTGAGAGTGCGCTTCATGAAATGGTAGGATTTATAGATGAGGGTTTGTGCAGGAAGAGGTACGTGCTTCCTGCGTTCTTGGATACTGAGGAAGCTTAAACAATCTGTTTATTGATGGTGTTGAAAGCGCACTAAGCCGATTGGGAGTTCAGGACATCCTTATTGAGGGAAATAAACACCTGAGCCGTAGTGCGGTCAAAGGACGCAATAGGGAAAGGTTTTGTCACCACTGCTATGGATAAAGGTAGTGGCTTATGCAGACGACATCGTGGTACTGGTGACGGTTGAAATTTGATTCAAGACGATCGGGGTGAAATAATTCGCAGAAGCTAATCTGTCTTCTTAGGCCAAGGAAAACTGACTCTTTACCAGAAAGTACATGGTGGCGAACTTTAAGCCACCGGTGCTTAACGGTATTGAGCTTAGACTAAAAAAAAGGTCAAATACCTGAGCATCTTTCTGGTGATCAAGCGGAGGAAGGCTCTAGACGCCTATAATACCTTTATTGGAAAGAACTGGAGGTTACATCCGAATAGGGTAAACTATTTTTACACATCTTTTGGAAAACCAATTCTTACGTGTGATAGTCTCGTATGGTAGAGATCCTTTAAGAGGGACAACATAAGAAAACACCTGTTAAAATTCCACAGATGTGCTGTACTGGGCATTACAGGAGCCAGGAGTAGTACACCACCGGCAGCTCTGGCTATAATTCTATATCAAAGAAATTAGTGGCTGAAAACTCGGCAAGGAGTTAAGTTAGGCTTAGTGGATCGGATATGCTTAGGGCAGGGTCTGTTGAACCCGCTGGCATACTAAAGAAGGTCAGAAAGGGGAGATTCCTGCACACGGTGTCAAAAGTACGTCGAGTACGGATTTTCTAAAGCCAAGTACGATTTATCTAGTGCAAATTTTTTACTTTAAGTCACATTTAATCCAAAAAAGGATTGACTTAAGTTCAAAACCTTACTTGATGTAAGCTTAAAAAGATTGATTTAAGCGTTATAGGGATTAATCCAAAAATTAAGTAGTTTTTTTTACTTTTATTTTGATTTTATACACATTTAATGTTTACAATTTAAACATTTTTTTCTGTACTTGCCGTAGCTGGGATTTAACCCTGGGACCCCACACCAGCGCGCTACCATCTAGGGCATCGAGGCACCTTCAATATATTAAAAAACAACAAGTTTTTTCTGCTTAATTTTTTTAGTAGTCCGATTAGACTTGATTTAAGAAAACCTAAGTACGGATCGAACTTAAAAATTTCATAAACAATTTTGGAAAAATTAAAAAAATTGTTGAGTTTAGAACCTGTTTTTTTCTTTTTTTTTACGACAATCGGTTTAAACTGTCGCGGAAATTAACTTTGTGATCACACCCCAAGTAGTATTTCCATACCAGAGAAAGATTTCAAAAGCTGTTTAAGAGTGTGCAGTTTTTACTGATCGGTGAAGGCGAATATAAGCTCCGGTGCTGGTGTTTATATATTAAAAACGAAAGTAAGGGTGTCCCACAGACTTTCAAAAGAATTTAGCGTTTTCCAGAACGAGATTCTGTTAGTTATGAGAGTTGCGAAGTTGAAAGGGAAGAGTACGGAAGAGGAAGAAGACGTCACAATCTACGTAGACAGTTAGGTCGTGATCAAAGTTTCAGAGTGGCATTACTTTAAATCTATAGTTGTAGATTACTGTAAACGGTTCATCATTGCGACACTGAATGTAAGGTTCTGTTTGGTGCCGGGTTAGTGTGACGTTAGCGGTAATAAAGTTATCGGCGAGCTAGCGAGGAGGGGATCGGGCAAGTGTATTGGGTGGGATGTAAGCACAAAAGGTCATCGATAGGATTCTGTTATGGCTTGATAGCGACATGGGTATTAAACAAAGTGTATTATTGAGGCTCTAACGGGGCACAGCGATGTGAAATATAGAACCAGTAGTAAATGGGATAGGAATTATGAAGACTTCTGCACGCACACTAACTTTTTTTAACTCTTTGTTGACAGCGACTTTTTTATCCTTCTACCTTAAGTTTCTTGCTTGTAATTCTTACTGATTTTCATTTACTTTTGTGTTGGGATTCAACTAAACATAACCTAGGATTATAAGACCAATGATGAGGATGGCAACTCTTGCTCGAGTAGCAGCCAGAGTTCATTTAGAGTGACCTTAAAACTGTAACCTGATGGTGCCCATTTGATCGTTATTATAGAAAAGAACCTAAAAAGTATAAAAAAATATATTTAAGATATTTTCAGCAATAGGAATGCTGTTAGGAGCAGTGAGTTTTAGCAGTCACAACGAGCTGAAATGACTGTAGCAATAATTAATGATAAATATAAAACAACGATGATGGCGGTGTTGCTATTTGTCTATTATATATATTTAAAAAATAAATACAATAATAAAAGACCATGAGCACACGAGTTGTTTATGTTTGACGTAAAGACATCGTTATTTTTCATGTTTTCACCACTGATAGCAGCAGTGGCACATAACGACTTGTATGTAAATACCTTTGTACTACAACAGAAATGTAAATAAGTATTTGCAGCCGTTATCGTTCAGAAAGTGTTGCGGTTAAAAACATAAATGATGTATTTTTGTTATTACTTTTTCAAATAACATATTAATTTTGGTTTAAAAATACACGAAAAGAATACAATGTGCACTTGGTAAAATTATGGTAGAAATATTTATTTATTTTTTAAAACTATTAAAAAGTATTTTGTGCATATTTTATTTACACGTACGTAGCTATAATGCTGTGGTCACAAGCATAAACAGCCTAACTCAACTACATGGAGGTTTAAGGCCGATAGCTATAACAGTTTTGAGGTACATTTTAAATATTTTATTTAATTGATATTTCAATAACGAAGGTACACCTTTCTTTGATCTGATCCATCCAATGGTGTTTTCGTTTCTGTCATTCCCCCTTTTTTTAAAAAAAAAGTGAAATTTTGTGTTCTTTCAAAAGAAATGTTTCATTCATTCGTGTTTAAAATAGATATTACAGCTGTTTTACGCAGTGCGTTTCCTTGTTTTATACAATTAGGGAATTCACTAAAAAATACTACTTCGTATGGTATGTTTATGAAATTGTTTTTACAATTGTTGGTGAAGGTGTTTAAACCATTGTGAAATTTTATAACATTATAACAATAGGACACAATATAACACCTTGTGAAACCCCTAATTGAGTTTTCTTTTTACCTTTTTTACGAGAAAGTGCAAGCATGGTGACAGGAGTCAAACTTTATATATAGTTAGGTGGTTCACAAGATGCCCTATTTATCCTATTGTCATATTGTTATAAAATTTCACAGTGGTTTAAGCACCTTCACCAACTATTGGACACTTGGCGCAGGTGTGTGTGGAGGTGTTGTGACAATTTAATAAACGTATTTAACGACGTAGTATTTTTTTAGAACTATTTTTGTATTAAAGGCAACAAAACCATTGTGAAATTTCATAACAATATGACAATAGAACAAATAGAACACCTTGTGAATACCCTAAGTATATATGCGCACTTTAAAATGGCAACATTTTATTTTAGAAAAAAGTACACCACAAGTTTTTTCCAAAAGGCAAACGTTATAATAAAAATATGCAGCTTATGTCATTTAACAGATTTAACACTTTTCGAGATACAGCGTTTAAGGATTCCCTAAAATTGGTTCATTTGAATGAGTAATATCTGTTCCCATCCGCATATCCTATTTTTTTTTAATTTTTATATTGATAATACTATAACTACTCCGTTACAGGTTTGAAGTGGAAAGCTTTTATCGTATCCAAGATTTATAAAATTGGTCTGTTTGTATTGAGACTTCTCCTTCATCTGTAAGGTGGCTATCACTACTTTAGCTTCTTTCCATATAAAAATCCCCAAATAGTTTTGCCGCCTTCAAAATTTTCACGCCAAGTTTTGTGGCAACACTGGTTTTATTTTCTAAGATATGTATGGATTTTGTCTTTAAAAAAACTATGTAACGGCGGTATTTACATTGCTCTTGGTCAGTAATAACCCGATTATACTGAACTCCAGTACTCAGGGATAGTTTTGATAGTAAAACGCCAATATCCGATTCTAAGAACTTAACTTGGCTCTAGAAACTTGATTTCAACAGACAGACAAGGCTTACTCGACTTCCCAGTCTATATGGATAAGGAATTTTGTAGATATTACAAGCGGCATTACAGACGATTTATGTAGGGTACATCACTATGTAAAGGGTATGAATATCTTGTTTTCAAATTAGCGTTAATTAACATTTTTGAATTAAAATTTCGTCAAAGAAATCCCAACTCCTAAAAGTGGGCACGGGTTTAGGGGGCTAAAAAAAGGTATTTAACTATTTGAAGTATTTTTTTCATTTGATTTTTTATTTTTTTTTTTAACTATTTTTAGATTTATTAATATTTTAAAAACTCTGCCACAACTGTTGAGCTTTGTCAATAAGTCTTAAATAAATTCTCCACCACTAAAGTTTTGAAAATATTTGAACCCATAACATTGTAAAGCTCAGGTGTTTGTATTGTTTTATTTTATTTTTAATGCTTTTTCGTTCTTATGGTTGCACATTATTAATAGAATTTTTAAACATTAAAAATTAAGGTACGGGTTTAATTACAGCGTACAATTGTTAAGGTCGACAATATTTTTAAATTAAAAGAAGTTGAAGACTAACTTAAAATTATGCTTTGATTTATTAATATTATATTAAAAGAAAATTACACATATTTCTTTTACTTTAATAAGTAACCAAAGGCATTAACTGGAAGAGAATTTCTCTTTATACATATGTATGTACATTGGCGGAAATTAAAAGCCGGCGTTTTTTTTTTTTGTTCCCTTTGCAGAATGATAAGGATTTACTTCTAGCAGTTGGTCATTACATTTTTATTTCTTCAAAATATTGATTTGCGATCCCCATATATATGTATATACATATGTACATATATTTTGGACCCTTATTGCTAAATTTGTCACTTTAGACCGGTGATCTGCATATGTCCACACGCGTATTCGTGCTCTATGTGCATTGAAGAGAGTAAGAATAAAAAAAATAAGGTTTTGTTGTCTCTTGTGCCAGACGACCAATGTGACCAGCTAGGATTTTCAAAATGTTTAATTGGCAAATTTTTAAATTACATTCAATGATTGGTTAAACTTATATCGGCAAGTCTTCATTTTCGTTATAAAAAAATAGTTAAAAGCAAAATTAGAAGTAAGGTAAGTAAAAAACATGTCAAAGGACTTATCCGAATAAAATATTGTCAATATACATTTTATATCTATAAGATTTTGCAAAACTAAGTAGTATGGCATAATTATTTTGCATTTTTGATCATTTTACTTTAACATAAGCGGCTTAATTTTTAATATTACATTTTCAAAACTTTTCCAATGCAATTCTATTACATTTTAAACTTTGAACTATGGTCACCCTAGTGCCATAAGAGACAAATAATTACGCTTAAAAACAAACAATCAACACAATCAAAACATATAAATGTATTGGTGTACCTATCCCTGCTTCAGATATTCCCGTCTTCTATCTTTTTTATTTACCGATTTCTGTTATCACATATCTTAAGGTATGGGCTTTTCAAAGACATTTTGATTTCTTGATTGATTTCACTCGGGTTTGAGTGGCATTTTGTGATTTACAATATCTTATTTCACCTAAGATCAATATTTGATTTTAAAGTGAGTGTTATCTATTTTAATTTTTAAAATGGAATTTAAGCAATTGATTTTCAATTGATTAAAGAATATTAGCATGTTTGTAGTTGTAGGTTGCTTAAGTTTTTACCATATAAGGTTACCAACAGGATTGTCGGTTTTAATAATTAAACTTTGCTTTAATGTACCTAAACCGCGTTCAAAATCAACGACTCATTTTATTGTCATAAACCAACTTCTGTAATTAAAAGTAATTCACTACATTCCACTTCATTCTATTCACTGAAGTACATGTTTAGGTCTATTTCACCCACCGCTGTATGCATCACAGATGTTTTATTTTCGTTACACTTTGGTTCTAACTATACAGTCATTATTTAACTTTTTGGTTTAAAAAAAACTCTCTTTATTGAGCAAATGTTTGCTTTTTTATTTTTTTGTTCATAAATTATATTAAAAAACGGTCAACAACAAAAATATAACAGCAACAATTTAAGCTTCGTTGCTCACCTGCCTCGTCAGCGTCGTTGTTGCCCCTTTCTTTTGCATTTAGTTTTTTCAAAGAAAATATTATTACTTTATGCTTTTGTTTGATACACATTGCATACATATGCGATATCGGACGTTTATCAAAACATGGACGTTGGACTGATAATAGTACAGCGCTTTAAAGCACACGTCGTTTTTACCTCTCCTATTAACAAAAAAAATAATAATAATTGGTACTTTTGCTGTTTAGATGGCCATACTTTTATATGTAGTAAAATTTTCTTGACATACAAGTCGAAAGGCAATATCACTAAGAAGGGCCTTAAAAACCGCCAAAACTGATTTTCTTCTCTAAAGTTCTAACAAAATAAAAATTATTAATAAATCAAAGAATACTAGAAATAATGGTTTCCCAGAGAAATGGATTTCCCTCACATTTTCTGTGTATTTTTTTTTTTTCATGGTCTCATAACTATAATTTGTCTTGTTCTTAAATTTCCTAAAAGAAGCATTAAAACCGAAGGAGAGGGTGCCCTGCCTGCCGTTACTTTGACATACATGGAATTACCCACATACATATGTATACAACAAAACAGTACAATTAAATTTGTAATAAATCGAATTTAATACTTAGTGGACTGAGTCTATCTACTTTAAGTTAGAAAGAGCGAGTTAGTATATGAATATTATTGTTGTTGTTCTGGTTGGCTGATTGCATTTGGTGGTAACAAAAGTGCAATCACCCGATTTCATTTTTTTTAATATTATTTTTATTTATTTATTACAACAAGTGAATTGAATGATAAAGACAACAATAAAAATATATTACGAAGCTTTTAAGGTTTTTAAAGTTATATATGTATTTTACTATTCTTTGTGTTTGTAATACTTAAAACAGTTAAAGAAAAATAATTAATATTAGAAACTTACTAATATTCTAGAAAAATCAAGTTAGGAGCTAAAGAAAATACAAGAAAGGCCAAAAGAAATCACCCTTTTGGATGATGCTCTTATTTTTGCAAATGGCCAATGTCAAATCTGTTTTGACATTTGTGAACTAGACAGATGTAGAATACAAGTGAACAAGCCATGGAGCGATACACTCCCCAAGAACGCGGAATAATCGTGTCTATTTTTTTGCATAACAATTCGTCTGTGGTGTTGGCGCAGCGCGAATTTCAACGCGGATTCCCCAGTCGTCCGGCCTCGGAGCGCCCGTTTTGACGAGAATAACGCCGCTGTTGGCGAGGATGTCGAGCTGTCGCCAGAAACTTCGACCAGACTCCGTGCCTCGCAATTAGCTATCAGCCGGTCGTCACTTCATGATGCGGAAGGAAAAATAGAAAATTTTTATGCAAAAAGCAGTATTATTATAATATTTGAAGTACGAAATCATTCGGATCTTTTGACTGGGCAAGATCTGGGAATACATATAAGATTCGGCACAGCCAAATATAGCGCTCTTACTTGTTTTTACCTCAAGTTTATTAGTTAAGTTTTATAATTTTAAAGAAATTATTTTTTTATAAATTATGATAATTGAAACGAAACTATCTGAAACAAATATATTTTCAAAAGCAACTACTGGGACCAAATCATGTTAAAATTATTTATCAGGTGAACGCATCAGAGAGAAAATTTTTGATTCTCCTACTTTTTTCGTTTTTATAGATGAAGTTTGACGACAACGTTCCAATTATTTCACAATCGTGTTATCAGACTCCTCATATGGGCGATTCAATTGTGATGGGTGCGACCATTTTGCTCACATTTTTTTGTTACTCAAATTAATAAAAAAATTTGTTTGAAAAAATTCTAAGATTTGCAAGGAGGGTTTTTTTTAGCGATTAATAGTAAGGAGACACTACAAGACCATAACGTTCCCACGACAATTGGATCTACGCTCCGGAACGACCCGAGTATCACTCGGCCAAAGATTGTCAACTCAGCGACAGCTGTATCAGACGGATGTTTTTTCCTTAGGTGAGCAAAATATACCGGCAGTTTTGCTCAAAATTCTTTTGATAATGGCCGGCATTGAACAAAATCCAGGGCCCCGTATCTGGATTTGTTCTGTTTGTCATGAACGTATCTCCACCAATGTCACCTCGGTGAAATGTACCGCCTGTAATTACTGGTGCCACTTGAGGAGGTGCTCAGGTCTCGCCAGCTACCGCGACTGGTCACCCAGCTTCGTAGCGAGTTGTTGTAGCTCCCAACCAGGAGGTAATAGCACGACCCCTTCGGTTACCGCCGCACAGGCCCATGTCCAAACTCCCGCCACAGGACACAGTAGAGCCCCAGTAGCTCAATATGCCTGCTCGGTCTGTCATAGTGTAATCCGGAGGAATATCATCTCGGTTAAGTGTAATGGCTGTGGCAACTGGTGCCACATGAGGCGCTGTACCAACCTGCGCTCACACAGGGACTGGAGTGATGGCTTCATAGCTTCCTGTTGCCCGGACGATGACCCCCCCGCAACAGTAGTCACGTCACATGGTTCTGCTCAGAGTCCATCCCCGAGCGATAACGTGCCTGCGCCACAGTGCGCGCCTCAACTACAACAACCATCAGCACAGACAGGAACCCCACCCCAACTGTCTAACACATCAATCTTGAACCCTCAGAGACACCATCTTATGCGGCCTCAGCACTCTGGTGAATACAACCAATCCTTTAAGATCATGCAATTGAACTGTAATGGTCTTAGGAATAAAGTCGTTGAAATCACCAGTTATATGCAAGAAAACAACATCCTTATTGCCGCGATTCAGGAGACGAAGCTGCCCAGGGATTGTAGACTCTCATCTTCCAGTAACTACAACATAATACGGAGGGATAGGGAGAGGGACAATGGAGGAGGTCTCGCGTTTATCATCAGGCGAGACGTTAACTACACATTAATCACCCTACCCCCCTCTCCTGCACCCGACCCATTTCTGGAAGTGTTGAGCATTTCAGTGGACACTGGGGACACTGAACTGGAGTTCGTCAATGTTTACATCCCACCCGTTAACAGCATTGGGCATCGTTATCACCCCAGCATATCCCACCTTCTGCAAGGAGATAACAGGATGTTACTTGGCGACTTCAATGCTCATCACGAGAACTGGTACTCTCAATTACCAAACGATCCCCGCGGCAATCTCATTGCGGACCAGATAGACGAATCCGACTTCGCTGCGATTAATGAATGCTTCCCCACTAGAATAACTGCTAGGTGCTCAAGCTCCCCTGACATTTCCATTGTCTCCCAGTCGCTCCTAGCCTATACCACCTGGCAGGCCCTACCAGCACTTAGTTCTGACCACATTCCCATTGTGATCACTGTGGAGAAGCCTAGCGACTTTGTTGAGCCCGATAAGCGTACGTTTGTGAATTACAACAAGGCCAACTGGCAAGGTTTCACAAACCTCATAGACGAAACTCTTCGTCATTTGCCGCCCCCCACGTGCGCCAAAAGGGGCGAGAGGGTCTTTAGGGACGCTATTCTCAAGGCGGCAAGACGCTTTATCCCCGCAGGGAGAATTCCGAATGCAAGACCAGGTTTTCCATCAAATGCAGCACGTTTAGCCCAGCAGCGCGATATGCTACGTGCTAGCAACCCGGCAGATGAGCGTATCGAGCAACTGACGGCCGAGATCTCAGATCTTGTGAACGAACACCGTCGCAGTAAATGGTTGGCCCATCTTGACCAGTGCTCAACTAGCTCTAAAAAGCTTTGGTCTACCATTAAGAGTCTATCTGGAACAAAGAGCAACGATAACCTTGCCGCTGTTGCGTTTGAAGGCGCACAGCACACCGATGCCAGGAAATGCGCAACACAGTTTTGCAGGCAGTTCATTGAACACCCTACCATGCAGAACCGGTCCAAACGAGCGGTCATACGTGGGATTAAGGAGCTCACACGTGACCCCGCACCCATCTTCTTTGCCCCCAGCGAAGTTGAGAACATAATCGCCAGATCGAAACCCTCAAAGGCGCTAGGTCCGGATGGCATCTCGATGCTTATGCTTAAGAAACTTGGCCCAGCAGGATTGGAGTATCTCACCCAACTTTTAAATATGTCGATTCGCCAACTGGTGATTCCAGATGTCTGGAAGGTGGCAAGAGTTATTCCCATTCTAAAACCTGGTAAACCCGCTACACTTGGAGAGTCATATAGACCGATCTCCCTACTTTCACCCATAGCAAAGGTTTTGGAATCCCTGCTACTACCCTCCCTGAAAGAGCATTTCCAACTCGCTCCACACCAGCATGGTTTCAGGGAAGCGCACAGCACCACAACGGCTTTGAACACGATAACCAGCCATATTGCAAACGGCCTTAACCAGCAAAGACCCTGTCAGCGCACGATCGTGGCCGCTTTAGACTTATCTAAAGCCTTTGACACGGTTGATCACTCCCTGCTGATTAGTGACATCTCGAACTCCTCTCTTCCCAACGATGTCAAACGCTGGATTGCCAATTACCTATCGGGCAGACAAGCGTTTGTGGAGTTCAGAGGCCAGAAATCAAAATACCGCAAGATAAAAATGGGCGTGCCTCAAGGAGGAGTGTTATCGCCAATGCTCTTCAACATTTATCTTGCGAAGATTCCCACCCCACCCCAGGATGTTTCATTGGTGTCCTATGCTGATGATTGCACCATTATATCATCAGGTGTAAGCATAGATGACACAAGTGACAAGGTATCGCAATACCTAGCCACCATCAATGACTTCTTCCGGGAGCGGAGACTAAGGTTATCGACCCCAAAATCGACAGTGTCCCTTTTCACCTCTTGGACAAAGGAAGTGAGAATGACCCTTGACATCTCGGTCGACGGCAGACTTATCCCCACGGTGCAGAACCCGAAGATACTGGGGGTAGTCTTTGATAATCTCCTCTACTTCTCATCGCACGCCACTTACATCAACCAAAAGGTGAGAAATAGGAACAAGGTCCTTAAAGCTCTGGCTGGCACCTCTTGGGGCATGGTTAAGGAGACTATCATAGCGACGTATAAGGCCATCGGTCGCTCTCTACTTAACTATGCCGCCCCAGTATGGACCTCGTTCCTTAGCGACACACAATGGCGCGGTCTGCAAACGGCTCAGAACAATGCACTTAGAATAGCCACCGGATGTGTCAAGATGACGAGCGTGGATCATTTACATGAGAAGACCAATATGCTGCCGGTCAGACAGCATAACATGCTTCTGACAAGGCAATATTTGGTGGCTTGTCATCAGCCCTCCCATCCCAACCATCACATAGTGATGCGAGATCCACCCCCCAGACACATCAGACAGGACTTTCGGCGTTACAGCAATGACATCCAGAACATCATACCACCCGATGTAACCCGGATGTCACTGACAAACCCACAGAGAGCGTTGCATCAAATGGCGGTCTCCAATGCCATCGAGGGATACAGATGCAACAGAGTCCTTGGGCAACATCCACCCGCTATCTCAAACGATGAGAAGCGGCTCCCAAGACATACCCGTTCCATCCTTGCACAATTGAGATCGGGATGGTGCAGTATCCTGAACTGCTATCGCGAACGGATTGTTCCCGGCACACGGAATCAGTGCCCTGACTGCCTCCAGAGTCCTCATGAATCAGTGCATTTGTTTAACTGACCCAATAGGCCAACTGACTTACGCCCAATCGACCTATGGGTGAAACCGACCGAGGTGGCACAATTTCTCCAGCTCCCAATGCCACCACCTGACTGACAAACGCCAATTTTAAATAAATCTTCTCGTTTGAATATATTTTCAGGGAAAAACAACCGTCAACAGTGGAACTGTTACAACAACAACAACAAGACCATAATTTCTAGTCACAATGATCACTTAAAGACTGTGATCAAGTTGTGTCGAAGTTTTTCGCAAAATAACTCATTTTGAAAAGATTACTCCATTTATTTTGATTTTAGCTACTCAATTATCATAGGTGCACATCAATAAATGACATTTTAACCGAATTATGCAAAAGTTTTTCAAATATATCCTTAGTCGACCAGTAAACTCATACCTTTTTCTTTATAATAAATTATTTTAATTTACTCCAATTACAAATGATTAAAATAAATCGTTTAGTCGACTTATTTTTAAACTTATTTTTAAGCTCTTACTTTAAAGAAATTAGCATAAGTCGAGAGTTGGCGTTTAAAGTTTACTCAAAAAACACAAACAGAGTTTTAAATAATATTGAACTTTGTTCTTTGTGAGCGTTCGTTTGGGAGGATATTTTCTTAATATAGTTGGTGAAATTCCTACAATATGTGAATGCAATCTATATAGAGTTCTTATAAATTAAAGTTATTGCATATCAAAAGTTTTGCGTTCTTTGGGTTTCAACGCAAAAAACAATAAAATAACAGGGAAATGGTGTGCATTTTTAGAAAAACATAACTTTTAATACAAAAAAGCATAGTGTATATGGAAAAGTAAACTTCGTCCTAACTTACAAAATAAAAAAGAAGAAAAAATAGATATTTCGTTTTCCTTTCTCTGTTACATGTAAGTTAAATAGGTGATGTTTACAGCCAAAAGACACTACTACCGTTCAAAGAGTACTGATGATGAAATTGCATCGAAAATGCATTCTACTCGGCTGGTATCAGAAGAAAAAACCTGCTTTTTATCATAATAAAAATTTTTTTTTTTCAACATTATCAGAAAAATATTATTTTCTCCTAAAAAAAGAAATTATATAATAAACTTAAGCCAAAATAAAAAGCAAAAATTTGTATTAAAAACAATTAGTTCAACAATAAATAAAATAAGCATATAAATTTGATTAAATATATTCCCGTTTATAAGAGAAGAGATCACTCGAAAACATTTTTGTATTTTACTGTAACTTCGTTAAAAATTTCTATCTTATATTTTTTAGAAATTCAGAGAAATTGAAGTAAAAGTAGGGTTGGGGTATGCAATTTTTTTTAAGAGCAAAACAATTTTTAGAAAAGATATTTTTGTGTTTACGATGATTTTTTAAACCTTCATTTAAAAATAAATAAAAAAGTGAGATATATATAAACTTTCCCTATTTAAACAAACAGGGGCATCAACTTGTCTGGTAATCTCAGAACCACGCATATTTTTACAATAGATAAGACAAGTTGTAAGTCAGTTCTTTTATGTAAAAAAATTAAAACATTATTTTTTGGTTTTTTATTTATAATAATTACTTCCAACTATTGCTGTAAACTAAAAAAAAGATTCTTCATTAAATTTTTACAAAGGAAGAACAAAGAAATTAAAAAATTAATTAGAATACTATCAGAAAATTATTTAAAAAGTATATTATTGTAAAAGCGATGACAGTCTGCTAAAAGAAAAGATTTAAGGTCTTTCAGATGTTGCCATTTATTTATATATGATGCAAAGGATAGGCTGGCATATTTAAACAATTATAGCAGTTTTTTTAATATTGGATTTTATGTTTTCCTTTTGCAGAAGTGATGTTAAGTGATTTTTTTTAGAAAATCTAACCCTTGGTGATACGTTATTTTGAATTTTCGCTATAACTTGATAATTTTTCATATTAGAAGTTTCACATACATATGTATGCAATGATGTAGTGAACAGTAATTAAAGAAAAAGTAAATTTCAAATATTTTGATGATACGTTATTTCTCATTTTAGTTGACGATATTATTTTTATTTATTTATTTATTCATTCAATATAAACCCATTGTCTAGAAGAACATTCTGTATACAAATAATACATAGGTATGTACATTATAAACTTATTAAACATTAAATTTTACCTTTTTCATATTAGCAACCGCTTCTTCAGCTGCTTTTACGGCCACCTGAGCTACACCTACTCCATCAGCCGAAGTGGCGTGTGTTGATGGAGAAGTGGCGTATATAAACAATGGTAAAGAGGTAAAGTTGCGCAATGTATCACCCGACTCCTTGAAACGGCGACATAATAATAAATTCTTGGCTTGAGTTTCCGGTTGCTGGAGTCGATTGCAATAGTGTTGTAAAGGCAATGCAGAATTAGCTGCGTATGCTGTATTGTCTAAATTTCTAATATGTTTAATAGTGCCGCACATACTAGGTTTCCACTTATTTTCATCATCATTATTATCGTCTTTAATATCTACACCGTCGCCGTCATCAAAAAAATCACTTTTGTTGGTGTTATTTTGATAATTTATTGTTTGGCTGTTACTCTTATGATTTTGAGTGTTGGCAGTAGAACCGTTATTATTACTTGAAGACATTGTTATTGCTGTAGTTGTAGCAGTTCTTGCTGTTGTTGTGTTAAAAAAATGTTCGTTTGTAGACGACGATAATAAATTCGATGCTAAAACTGTTGTTGATAGTGTTTGATGCGTGTTAAAGCAATGACTATTGATGGTACTGTTGCTGCTACCACATATGGTAACACTGGAGGTGTCGTCGCCATCGCCATCGCCAACTCCACAACCGCTCCCAACTCCACCTCCGTCAATATCATCTTTATCACAATTGAATATTGTTGCCATAGAAATTTATTGGCAAAGAAAAAATAAACTTTTGTTCAAAAGTCAATTTATAAAAAAATAAACTACGTTTTTCCCCTAGGCAATATGTTTCAGATGCAAAGTACATTTACTTGGGAAAAAACAAAAAATTAAGGATTCACTATAAACGTATTTTACCAACAAACAATGAAACAATTGTTGGCCTTTGTTCTGGTTTTAATAAAAGAATTTCTGTCTGTAGTTGTGACTAAGATTGCCGTGTTTTTCATTTAAGTTTCTACAAATATGTATCATAATTTTTTGGCCATTAGTTTAACTTTTATTTTAAAATGTTTGCACTTCTCACCACTAATTTTTCTTAACTAAATATTTAATACCTTATTGTCTGGTTGCATTAAACTACCAGTAACATATTTCAATATAGTGGTTATAGTTATGTAGATATATCCTTTTAAAAAAGTAGCGTGAATGTTTCAAGTTTTACCTTAAATTCCTTTTACATTGAAATTCTGACATTGACAGGGAGTACCCACATTGTATTAATGCTTATAGTATAATAACCTCTGGATGCGGTTGACACAACAAATTTAATTGCAAAAATGAAAAAAATTAAAGGAGCAACGATAAAAATTACCGCCGTAAAAAACCTCAGACTGCAAGGATAATTAAAGGTTAATTTTTTAGGGTTTATGTTTAAAAGTAGCGATCGATTTAACTAACTACACTTCTAGTTTTTTTTATTTTGTGTAAAAATTATTCATATTTTTGTTTTACTGATTTTTCACAATCAAAATGTCTTTTCATAATTTTATAAGTTTTCTTGAGGTTTTTCAACATCAACATTTACACACATACATATGTATTCATATTAAAAACATACTTTTTTCTAAATTGTTTAAAAATGTCCTATTACTTGTATCAATTTTAATAGATTTTTCCATTTTTGTCACCGTTGTTTCTTTTGTATTTCGCTCGACGGGTGCGTTTATTACTTTTCTTTTATCTTTCTTTCTTGTATTCCGCTTTCGTAAGTTTTTTTTGAAGTGTCAACTGACAGCTGTCGGTGGTATTACCAGGTCTAAATATTTTAAGTTGGTAAGCGATTTTATGGACATATGCATAGTCAAGTTTTATATATTTTTCGAGTTGATCACTTCATTTGAATCGATGATTGGGACGTTAACTGAACTCAACTTTAAAGTCAACTTGATCATCAATTGCATTTCTTCATTCATACTATCGTATTCTATAAACAGCAAATAAACTTGCGTACGCATCCGGATACTTCGAGAATAAGATCACGAACATGGTACAATTTTCCGTATGGTCATTACCAGACACGATATAAATATTTATAAAGTTGTTGTAAAAAACCTGTCTATAAAGAAATGTAAGCATACTGTTTTGGCAGTTTTAACGCGCAAGCAATTTCGAGCATAAAATATTTATCTGTTGAATCGAATATACCTTGTAAGGTAATTGTACCATAATCATAAGAGAAATTTTAGGTATGTATCTTACAATATTAATTGAATCAGCACGAAAACACAATACAACTAATAAGCTGTTTATAGAAGACTAAGGGCGAAACGTCTTAGACGTTTTGTATTTGTTTGAATTTTGTTACAACAAAATACACACAAAACTCCCAAGAAGTTTTGCCTTTTATGTTCTATAAACAGCACATAACATGGTGAAATTATTGTACCAGGTGGTGTTACGAGCACAGCTGATCTACTGTTTTCATGCATAAATCGAGGCTGGGTAGTCAAAGTTGTTTACATTTACATATCTTTTTTTGACAACCGAGCCAACGAAAACTACAACAAAAACGAAAATTTTAATCACCAAAATTTGTTGTTGTAAAATCAACACCACCTGATAAATTATTGCGCCATGGCACATAAGCTAAACAAAGTAAAGTGTTGTTTAAGGTACCTTTTCACGGTAATACAAAGTAATTAGATTTTGTAGAATCAAAATATTATGAAATTCTCTCCGTGTTTAAAAAAAGAGAATAAAAATCTGTTCTAACTATTTTTCATGTTTACACGGATGAGGTTGGTAAAATCAAAATCGGTTGCTTCTTGTCACTTTCTTTTTGGGGTAACGCCATATGGTTAAGGTTCAACAATATTAACAAAAACAACATGAAAAAAATCTGCTTTTATTTTGATTGTTTGTGTATTGTTTCATTAAGTGTAGCCACCTTCATTAGATGCTGTAAGTGCTGCCAATCTTTCACACGTCTGATGTGATGAGAATACACAAGTTTCTAAAATGGTTTAGAAAATAAACATTTACCGAACACTTGTCAAATTTTGCATCCGTATTCTCTCCTACCCAATACATAATGCTTTTACATGATGAGATTTTGTATTATCCCACAACATTTTTTGACATATCGTAATATAAGTATTACCGTGTAAAGGTACCTTTATAGAACAAGAAAAGCGAACGTCTTACACGTTTGACTTGTATTTTGTTATTGTAAGAAAAACAAAACACATACATAAAGTCTAAGACGTTTCGCCTATCGTGTTTTATAAACAGCACTTAATAGAATAAAAGAACCAAAGATTTTATTTGCACTAAAAGTGGTTTCAGATGATATGTATTTTGCACATGACTAGTCAGTTTTGCAATCCACATGTATTTGCATATGTCTGTCAAAATTGTCATTTTATAGACGGTTTATAATATTTGCTTTCACGCGTACATATGTAATTACATCTGACATAACCTCCAAACCAAAATAAACTTTACTTTACATCTTGTTATTCTAAAAACAGCTGAGCACGCTCTAATTACAATTTTGTCATATGACATTTACATATTTGTTTCGCACTGCAAAATTTGCCAAGTCATGTGTAAAACACATATCGTCTGAAAGCCCTTTAAGCAAACACACATTTTTCTGAATTTCAAAGAGAGGGAAACATACCAATGTTTAAAATTATCTATTTGCAAAACTATCACTTTCTGTCTAGCTTTGATTAAATCCTAGCAACTTTTAAACATTGCTAAAAAATTTTCAAAAATTAAAGTTTTTTTCAAAACAGATTTCTGTTTTTGTCATTTAATTGAAAAATACTTCGAGTGTGTATGATTTTGAAAAGTTAAACTTAACCGTTTTTCTCGAAATCATTTGCATGCGCAATTCGTCAAACAGAAACCACCCGACGATATATGTAGTGTCGAGTGATTACCTTTTAACCGCACGGCACAAAAAAGTGTTTCCAAAAAGACTAAAATCCCTTTAAAAAAACAGCTAAGCTGTTAACAAAACTAGAAAGATCGATAAACTTGATTTTTGGTAATCATTAAAACGATGTACATTTTATATCAATAATATATGTATTTTAAAAGTTTATTGATTTTTCTTTTTGGGCGAATATTTGGAGAAAGTAACGTAACGCCAAACGACCTATTCTTGTTTGTTAGGGAAGTACTTCAATTTTTAAATGTATATGTATACAAATTATTAGATAAAAGTCTCTTAAACTATTTAAACTGTAATTGCAAAAATTAACAAGCTTTCCCCTAAAAAAAAGGTATATGCAATCTCTCGTTACGTTCTTTTTTCCTGGAATTACCCATAACTGACCGTTCCCTAAGTCAGTTAGCAACGCTTAAAAATTATTTATCGGTGTTTCTGTGAAAAATGACAAAAATATATAAAACCTATATGTATAAAACATGCAGGCGGGTGCCTGATTTTATTAAAAAAGTATCTTGAACCCTTTTAATAAGAATTTATGCTGGTAATGAATTGAATTTAACTACATATTTATTATTTTTAGCCTAATTTTCAACTAACTTAATTTTCACCCACTTAGTCGGCTTTGAGCCGCCGCCGACAATTTTTTTTCAGCCGCCGCCAAAGAACTTTTGGGGTCGGCTTGTTTCTCTGACATTTACGTTCCTGGTTAATAAATAAATGAAAAATTTGGAATATTAATATCTTTGTTAAATAAGATAAATAAATTCAGTTATGTCTTTAGTTGCTTATGATGCTAGCAGTGGCGATGAGTCCGAGTGTGAAGGGCAAAACACAACTAAACCTGTGAATATAGTAAAACCAACTGTAAAAGATCCAGTGATTGAATTGCAAAAAGCTTGTGCACCTGGTGGCCACATCAGTGATGATGAAGATTTTACATCTTGCGAAGGGAATGAAAATAAAGAAACTTTTAGTCGCCTCTCAAAATGTTTGCCCAAACCTAAAAATTGCACTATTTCAGGAGATAGCATTGCAAAACCAACATTTAGTATGTTGCCCACTCCTAAAACAGTTAGCACAAGCATAGATATAGAAGAAGATGACGAGTTTTTACATAAAAAGCCTTATAAAGAAATTGTTGAAAAGCCGATACGAATAGAAGCTAAAAAAATACCTGTGAAAATTAGTATTCCTTCCTTAAAAAACTTCAAAGACGTAGAGAAAGAGATTGCAGATAAAACCAGAAATAAAACGATTACTAGTCAATTGAAATCTGGGACATCAGGACTGCTAAGCGTACTACCAAAAGCCAAATCAGAACAAAATTTTATGAAGGTGAACAGTGCACTTGATGGAAACCAGGAAAATCCTACCACAAGTTATATAAAAACAACTATTCCTGCCTTTGTACCTGATACTGTTAAGCATAGGCGACCAGCTACTAATACGGAAGATGTAGACAGACTTAAACCAGCTAGAAAAAAAACTCCAAATCAAACGGTTAGCGCTATTAAAGAACAGCCTAACAAAAATTCTAATAGTGACGATAGCGGCGATGAGGAGAACGATGTTACCGGTTCTGGCGACTTTTTTTCTTTTAACACCGATCAAAGCCTGCCGGAAGTTTCCGTTACAGAAATAAATGCTTTGGTGTCGGAAAAAGCAGCAAAAATAGCGAAAACTACAGCAAATTACCTAAGCTTGACTAAAACACAAGAAAAGTCAAATGATGAAACAAAAGAAATGCAAATAGATAACCACGAGTGGGAGGCATCCGGAAAACGTTACCAAGAACACAAATTAAATTCAGAGGCTATGCAAGCCCTTGTTGGCAGCAACATAAAGCGCAGACGTCAACAAACGGAAGAAATCCAAGTTATCGACATAAATAGCTCACAGGTGTTGCCCAACAAAGAAGAATGGATGCGCACAGCTTTGGCTTCCTCAACAACTTATCAGCCAACTGGTGTGTTGGTCGACGAAGAACCCGCTTCAGGTACCAGACGCAAACATCAAATCACATATTTAGCGCATAAGGCTAAAGCGAATGAGGCTGAACTACAAGCAATGTGGTCAGCGAATCGTCAAAATAGACGAGCAACTCAAAGCAAATATGGGTTTTAAACTTTTTTTATATATTTAATAATTGCATCTACAAAACAAATAGTTATCATCGCTGTTTAATTTTTTAAAATGGGGTTAAAAACATTTGGTGGAACAGGCAGGCTGCCGCTAAAAATTCGAACATCTCAACCGCCTCCGCGAAATCGGATTCTTTGTGCTGCATTTAGAGAGAGAGAAGAAAATTACCCTCCTATTATTGTGCTAATTTTTTTTCTTACATTTATTATACAATACAAATTTCAAGACTTTCGACCATATTGCTCGAGTAAAGTTGTTCAGATTCGGCTTACAGAATCGACCAATGAGGAGTTATGAGAATTTCTTTTTTATACTTAAGAATTTTCCCTTTGAAATTTAAATATAAATTTCTGAAATACAAATGAAAAATTCTGAAAAACAGTTAGAAAGTTCTATATTACAAATAGAAAATTCCGAAATACAAATAGAAAATTCTGATATACAAATAGAAATTTCTGAAATACAAATAGAAATTTCTGAAATTGAATTAGAAATTTCTGAAATTAAATAAGAAATTTCTGAAATTGAATTAGAAATTTCTGAAATACAATTAGAAATTTCTGAAATACAATTAGAAAGTTCTGAAATACAATTGAAAATGGTGTAGAAAAGACAAACAGCATTTTCTCTTCAGACGGATGTAAAAAGTAGAAATAATTTAAAGATGTATTTTATATACCATAAATATTATAACATCACAAGCAATTTGCATCGTTAACTCCAAAAATGTTTTTTTAGTTATGACAATTTTTGAGCAGATGAGCGATGTATGTATAAGTCCATCTGTATAGGAGCCAAACCACCGCCTTCGATTCGAATCAATATTCAGAACTTCTTATTAGAATTTTCTATATTAACAGCATTGACAAATCGATCTATCGAACAAAATTTCGATTTGAATTTGACAATTTGCTCCACTGTTTATAAGCATTTGCCATAATTTTATTACTAGTTTCCTATGCGCAGTATGAAGCTTCTATTTATGTTCCGCGACCAAATCATTTTACTTAGTTATATGAACGCATTAAAAAAGAGAACATAAAGAAGTTAAAATTTCGAACTACATAGCACAGTGTTTAGGAAACTAAGAATTAAAATGATACCCGTTAAAAAAATAAAAGAGCCGACAATAAGTGAAAACAATCTTTTTTGTCGATACAGTTTTCCATTATAGTTTTATTTCTTACTCTTGGAATTGGCAAATTAAATAGGCTGCTGCTTAGTTTCAACTAAATTGTCCAAAAACCTTTAGTGATTGACCTATGAAGGAGGAACTACCTTCAACACTGATATGCTAAAAACTGTACAGTCTTTCTGTACATTCATCGTTGTTTTTATTTTTTGAGTTCTCCTGACGTCACCATGAATCGATGTTGTTGAGACGGCCGAAAACGTAAACAATTGATCCGGAGAGTAGAACCCAAATTGGAATCATCGTTATAAATATCGATATTTCTAATTCTGGATATTCCAGCGTTAAACATATCATTAGCTGGGAGGCAATTTTAAGTAAAACTCCACCAATGTACCATTGATAGTAGATTAATAGCTCCTTGAGTCGTTTTAGATTCCGCCACTTGCGTATAATTTTGATAATAACGTAAATAATTAGAATGCCATCAAATACCCATAATGGTATAAAAACCAAGAACCAATTCCAGTGTGTACGTGGATCCAAACGAAGGCAAAGTAGAATTAAAAACACCAAGACAATAAACCATGTAAATAAGGCTCGATGAGCTAAAGTCATTTTGCAAATTAAATGCTGTTGCAAACAAACAGTGTTTTTAAAGGTGGACTTAAGCGATAAACAAACACAGCTGATTTTGAAGTTTTTGTCAGAACTATGGCACAACCACACTAGCAGGTTACACCCAGTTTTTTTCATGGTCCATCGCCAGAACGGTTATCAAAAATCGCAAGAAATCGCCAAAAAATATTTTTTTGAGCTTAAAACAAAAAAAGTCGCCAAAAAATTCGACATGATAAAAATCTTCTTTTTTTGACAAAAAAAACTCAAAAATTATTCTAATTAAATAACCACATGAAAAATTAATGTGTTTTTATTCAATAAATGAAATAAAAAGAAATAACTAATTAATTAAAGTAAAAATTAAATTTTTTGTACACCAAGAATTTCAAAGGAAGAATTAAAAATATGTATAAACAAGAGTATACGTAGAATTGTAGTTACTTTGTTAAGTAGCATGTTGTTAAATATTAAAAACTTTGCTTGGGTTAACACACGAACTAAATGCAGCATTTGTATTGTTGTAATTTTGTATGTAAAATCTGTGGCAAACAAGGTTATTTTTATACAAAAAGGAGTAATTTACGAGTTATGTTAATATTACCTTGAGTATAGTTTTTGAATGTTTGTATGTATATATATAAAAGTTAAAAAAAAACGTTTTTTTTTTGCTCAAATAGCACCTAATTTAAGCAATTATAAAGATGATATCAACTTCAGCTTGATCTGTGCCATTTTGGGTAACATACATAATATTTGTATTAAGTATGTTTATAATTTCTTTAGTTAGTTCAAAAACTTCGCCGTTTGTTAAAATAATTGCCAACAATATCGGCATGGTGTCAAACCTAAATTTTAATAGCCAAGATCACATTTAGCGTGAAATCGCCATAACTGACAGCCCTGGTTACACCATAAAACAAATAACCAGCTTGTCTCGTCGGCCCAGCTGATTAGAGCCAAATTGTTAAAATTATGTTTTCCCTGTGAAAATGAAACAACAAAAATTATTACACATCTTTTTTTTATGACTGTTGTTTGACACTTTGGCTCTAATTTGTTGTTGTTACAGGAACGAGACTACCTGGTAATTTGTACCATGGGGTACACTAATACACATGGTGGAATAAGAAGGTGGGAACGTCCCTAAAACAACAACTTCCTGTAAAATTTCAGCATGTATTTTGTTGTTGTTAACTCCAGCTTGGTTGTCGAATACACATACACACAGTATACACAACCATTGTATAACATAAACAAGTGTCCAAGCTAAGTTAGAAATCATGTGGCGGAAATAGAAGTCAGCTGAACAGTTGTTCCTACCTTGTTGAATATACCTTGCTAATACAGGTAGTATCAAGGCATTTCCTTTTTGTGTTTGATAAAGTGAAGGTCATGGCGGAATCAGAAGGTGACCTCGTCCCTACAACAACAACTTTCTATACAAATTTTTCATGTATTTTGTTGTTGCTAGTTAGAAGTCATTTGGCGGAAATAGAAGTCAGCTGATCAGTTGCTCCTACCTTGTTCAATATACCTTGGCGAAGGTCAAAAAAAATTTAAATTTCAAACAAAATTAATAAATCTTACAATCGCTTTCACAAAATTTCAAGGCGAATTCATAATCAGCTGTCTTCTTAACACTACCTGCATTAATTTACTTTGCCTACTAGCAAGGCGAATTGATTACAAGCATGATAAAAATAATTGTATCATGTGTACGAGGTAGTGGTCAGGTCGAACTTATTGAACAGGTGGTGTTATGAGCACAGCAGATCTAGTTTTTCTTGCAAAAATGGAGGCTGGGTTGTCAAATTTGGTTATGTTTGCATATTTTTTTCAACACATCAACCAACGAATATCACAACAAAAACGAAAATTTTCTTCGCCGCCAAGGCGAATTCATAGAGAAAGTGGACACGACAGATCAGCCCCCCTGTTCTGTAACTGGCGAGAAGTTTTCGCAGCGAGTAAATTTTTTTATTGTCATAGTCTTCCGATTATTAACAGTATGACTTAGATAATACATAAACTCTCATTATACAACGTTATAAGTTAAAATAATTAGGTTTATCGTGTTCATCCTGTCTTTTACAAGGCGACTATAAACTTTTCGATGCGAGAAGTTCTCACTAAAGTTACAGAACACAGGCACAGCTGACTATTTTTTGCTCGTGCAATTTTATTCACAATATTTTAAAAGTTTGTCTATGTGATTTTTCTTGATTTAAAAAAATTACACGTCGATTAGATTTTTGAACTTCTTCTTCTGCAAATAATTTGCGTTTTTTAATAATGCAATATAATTTTGAAATTACCTGTACGAATTTTTCGCCCTGATTTTGCTGGGTTCACCTTGTTTGAATTCGCCTTTTTCGCCGCCAATTAGTTTATGTAAAATCACCACCACCTTGTAATAAATTCGCCTTGGTGGTGATCAAGGCACATTCAACAACGAGGCACTTTTAACAAGGTAAGCCTAAGGCGAATTCAAAAACTTCACCCTCTGCATTTCCTTTTTGTATTTTAACGGTAGAATGTCAGAAAAATTAAAAATTTCATATAAAATTAAATTTTTATAAAGTGAAAATGCCAAATTGATTTTAATCAGCTGGGCTCTTAATATTACGTGGTTGAGTGTGCCCTGTTACATGTGGGCAACTCCAACATGGAAAGATCGTTCCAATAATGCAGTCAACTTCGGTATAAGAATTTTACAATTACGTCTCGATTTACCAAATTTAAAAAAAAAAAAAAACAAAAAAAAGGAGAGCTGATCTGACTTAAGAATTTAATAGAAAAATAGCAGATTTCTCAGCTTTACAAAATTAACAAATAAACAGCCTAAAAACTCAAAACCATATGAAGAAACATGATTCCTTTTTCTTAGACGATGGCGCACTACTCTGTTAAAAATTAAACGAACTCTCTTTAGACAAGCCCCAGTAGTACCACTATAGATCTCAAGACTATATAAAAGTGTTGGCAACCCCAAATAATTGGTCTACCTTAATAAATAATAACTGTGTTTTGTACTAAAATATGTATATGTTTCTTGTAGATATAAATGTATGTAATAAATCTTTTATTAGTCATTAGCCATTTTGTACTACCATAAGACAGTCGAACAATAAAGACAATTTTAATATAATTACATTTATGTGGTGTTGATCAAATCCTTAAGTGTTAGTATTGTTAACCAAGGGTAGGATCATAACAATTGGCGACGAGGAAAATCGTTAATATAAAAAAAAAAAAAATTAAAAGAAATTACCAAAAATAATAAAATGTCAAGTTTGGATCAAGTGGTTGCTCAAATTCTTTCCCGTCAGCAGGAAGCGTTGGAAAAACAGCAAGAACTGATGGAAAGGCTGGTAAATATTTCTGAACAATCGTCAGCTGCCGCCACACCAACAGCAGTTGTAACAGCACCGGAAAATTTGATAAATATTTTGGCGAAAAATATACGAGAGTTTGATTATGAACCAGAAGAAAATCAAATTTTCGATATGTGGTTCCAACGATACGAAGAGGTTTTCCAGGTGGAGGCAAATCAACTCGACGATGCTGGAAAAGTAAGGTTATTGTTAAGGAAGGTAAGCACCATGGTGTTTAACAAATATAAAGATTATCTGCTTCCAAAACAACCTCGCGACGTCACATTCCAGCAAACAGTGGAAATATTTAAAAAACTGTTTGGAAGAAAGGAAAGTCTTTTCAGTATTCGTGTAAAATGTATGGCGAACAGGAAAAAAGAAAATGAAGACATTATAAGTTATGCCGCCAAAGTAAATCGTATGTGCGAAAATTTTTCAATAACCAAATGTACGGCTGATAATTTTAAATGTCTGATGTTTGTGAATGGACTTGAGTTACAAAAAGATCAAGAGTACAAGGCGAGGCTTTTAACATTGCTTGACTCTGAAACAGCAGAAACGCCTTTGACTCTAGACAATTTGGTTGCTGAAATTGAACGTATTAACAGTCTTAAACGAGACGTTTCTACAAATGAAAGCAGCGGCTCTCTAAAAGTCAACGCAGTCAAAAATAGTAATCGCTATAACAACAACGACAACAAAAACATGAACGTTAAATATGATAAAATGCCAAGGCGACCTTGCTGGCAATGTGGAAGTATGCATTTTGTTCGGGACTGCAGTTACACAACCCATAAATGTTCACAATGTGGTAAGGTCGGCCATAAAGAAGGTTTTTGTTCCTGTTTTTCAGACAGCAAGAAGATTGTACAAAAACATCAGCAGAAACAAAACAATGAAAATAAAAACGGTAATTTCAAGAAAACGCGTAAAACAATAAATAGCGTATACACCACTTCAGCAACATGTAAAAACAGAAAATTTGTTTCGTTACACATCAACAACGTAAACATTATGCTTCAACATGATACGGGCTCTGACGTCACGATCATATCAAAACAAAATTGGATAAAAATTGGTAAACCAACTTTAAGAACTTCTCAGCACACGCCTCGAGATGCGTCAACAAATACAATCAACATTATTGGTGAGTTCCAGTGTACGGTGGTTATCAACAATCAAGCGCAGTCATGCAACGTTTTGGTAACTTCCCTTCCCAATTTAAATCTTTTTGGTTCTGATCTTATGGAGCGTTTTAAATTGTGGAACATACCTATAAGCTCTTATACAACATGCAACAAGATTCAAAGCGGAAATTTAATCACCGAGTCTGAATTAAAAGCAATGTATCCAGAAGTTTTTAGGGACGAAATTGGACACTGCACGAGTTTTAAAGTTCACTTGCAACTTAAGCCACAAGCTGTACCAATTTATCGCCCTAAAAGACAGGTAGCATACTCGGTTAAAGATCAGCTGGATGAAGAGTTAAATAGACTTGAACGTGAAGGTATTATTACACCTCTTAATTTTTCTAAATGGGCAGCACCCATTGTGGTCGTAAAAAAGGCTTCAGGTGGGTTGCGTATATGTGGTGATTACTCCACTGGACTAAATGAGCAATTAGAACCACATTCTTTTCCATTACCGTTACCTGATGAAATTTTTTTAAATTTTAACAAATGTTCTTATTTTTCAATAATTGATTTAAACAATGCATACATGCAAATCGAAGTTGATGAGGACACGAAAAAGTTGCTTGTCATCAATACTCATCGTGGTTTGTTTACGTTTAACCGATTGGCCCCTGGTGTAAGGTCAGCCCCTGGCGCTTTTCAGCAATGCATTGAATCAATTACTGCGGGTATAAATGGAGTTTTTCCGTATCTGGATGATGTCGTTGTGGCCACTCAAACACCTGAAGAAAACGTTTATGCTGTAAAACAGGTATTTGATAGATTAAAACAACATAACATAACTGTTAATTTTGAAAAATGCAAATTTTTTAAAACATCGTGCACATATCTTGGATATCACGTAGACAGTAAAGGTATTTATCCAGATAAAAATAAAATTAAAAAAATTTTAGATCTTCCATCTCCTAAAAATATTAATGAATTAAGATCCTTTCTTGGAGCAATAAACTATTATGGAAAATTTATATACGAAATGCGAAAGCTAAGAGATCCGTTGGATAATTTACTTAAGAAAAACGTAACATGGAATTGGTCACCCGCGTGCCAACGTAGTTTTGAACGTTTTAAACAGCTGTTATCGTCGGAATTGTTACTTACACATTTCGATCCAAAAATTCCTATAAAAGTAGCAGCTGACGCTTCTAATGTTGGTCTGGGTGCGTACATTTGTCACGTTTTTGCCGATGGTAGTGAAAAGGCTATTTATCACGCTTCAAGATCTCTTACGCCTGCTGAAAGAAATTATTCACAAATTGAAAAGGAAGGTTTAGCATTGGTTTTCGCTGTGGTTAAGTTTCATAAATACTTATTTGGACGAAGATTCACTTTACAAACTGATCACAAGCCATTGCTTGCAATTTTTGGTAACAAAAAGGGAATACCAGCACATTCTGCTAATCGCCTTCAACGTTGGGCTCTCACACTGATGTCGTATGATTTTAAATTGGAATATGTTTCAACACAGCAATTTGGCGCCGCTGATATTTTATCACGTTTAATTGGCAACGTATCAAAACTAGATGAAGACACCGTCGTTGCGTGTGTTCAGGTAGAAGACGAAATAAAAATGGTGATTGAAGACATCACTAATGCTTTGACATTGACTTTTAATATGATTTGTGCCGCTACCAAAAAAGATTCAACACTTCAAGATCTTATAACAAGTTTACAAACTGGTAAGTGGCCAAGTAATAAATCAGCTGAGATGCAATGCTATTTTTCGAGGAAAGAAAATTTGAGTATTGTGGATAATTCTGTTATGTTTGGTGATCGTCTTGTAATTCCGAGCTGTTTTAGAAATCGTATTTTAAAAGAACTGCACAAAGGACATCAGGGTGTCGAAAAATCAAAAGCACTTGCACGTAGTTATGTTTATTGGCCATATATGGATGATGAAATCAAACGGTATGTACAAAATTGTAATAAATGTTCATCAGTAGCAAAATCTTTGCCAAAAACTACACTGTACTCCTGGCCATTATCAGAACGTCCTATGGAAAGAGTGCATATTGATATCGCTGGTCCTGTCGATAATTTTTATTATTTCGTAATCGTAGATTCGTTTTCTAAATGGCCTCAAATTTATCAAATTAAATCGATTTCTTCCAATGTTATTGTTAATTGTTTACGTGATGTTACATCGTTATTTGGGAATCCAGAACTAATAGTTAGTGACAATGGGACACAATTTTCAAGCCAACAATTTTTGAAGTTTTGCCAAGAAAATGGTATAATGCACAAATTCACAGCTCCTTACCACCCCCAATCAAATGGGCAGGCAGAGAGGTTTGTGGATACGTTAAAACGGGCTTTGAAAAAACTTGAAGGATCTGGTACATCAATCGAAAATTTACAAATTTTTCTTAAATGCTATCGTTCTTCACCAAATCGTACTATAGGTGGTAAAACACCATCAGAATTGTTCGTGGGGAGAAGATTGAGGATTAATCTTGACCTTCTTAAGAAACCATTAATATCACAACTTCAACGAAATGAGAAAATGGAAGAACAATTTAATAAACGTAATGCAGCTAAAGAACGTAAGTTCGCCATTGGTCAAAAAGTTTTTGCTAAACTATATAAACTAAATAAGTCTGAATGGTTTCCGGGAATTATAAAAAGAATTCTTGGGAATGTAAATTACGAAGTGGAAATTGAAAACATTCCAGATTTTCGTGCTGTTAGATCTCATGCCAATCAGCTAAGATCTCGTTATACTGATTGTGCAGTTTCTCCACATGAAGTTTTGTTTAATTACTTCAACTTACCAACACAGACAACAGTGTCAACTAAAAATGCAAGGAATGAAGATATAGAAGTTGTACCTATTTCACAAAATGATCAACCTAATCAAGTTACAACTACGATACACCAGAATCAACCTAATGACTTTAATCAAACTTCGTCACCATCGAATTCTGCAAATCTTGGTAATCAACCTTCAACATCTCGCAACAGGTCTTCAATCGTTCATGGAAGTATGGCAGCCGAGTCAACAACAACGTCTGCAGCGCCGGCTGAACAGTCTGAACTTCGGCGATCTAGTCGTAGGAAGCGTCCTCCAGTTTGGACTCCAGATTACTATCTTATTAAAAGAAAGAGAGATGTTGGCAACCCCAAATAATTGGTCTACCTTAATAAATAATAACTGTGTTTTGTACTAAAATATGTATATGTTTCTTGTAGATATAAATGTATGTAATAAATCTTTTATTAGTCATTAGCCATTTTGTACTACCATAAGACAGTCGAACAATAAAGACAATTTTAATATAATTACATTTATGTGGTGTTGATCAAATCCTTAAGTGTTAGTATTGTTAACCAAGGGTAGGATCATAACAAAAAGATAGGCATAATTAACGAATTTACGGCCATGAACTTAATATCTTTTGGCAAAATTAAAATAACATTATAAAATTTTCGCAACGAACAGAACTTTAAAAATTATACAATTAATATGCTTATCAAAGCCAAATTTGCTCTCCAGCTATATACCCAGGCAATACAATTTATCCACCACTTCAACGCGCATGCAATTTAGATCAACCACTAAATGCAGTGGAACTCTTACCAGAAAACAAAACTTTAGTTTTCCGTGCATTCACAAACAGCATATTGTCCTGCATCCAACTGGATATATTAGAAACACCATAACATCAGTAAATTGTTTTTTGCATTTGCATATGCAAATGACACACGTGAGGTTAAGTTATAACAACTAAAAATGTCATTGATGTACATATCAAAAAGAAGAGGTCCAAGGAACACAAGCACGACAGTGAAACTCTCATTTCCAATAGACACATACTGACTTCTATTTTGAAGAAACGGCGCAATCAGCTTACACGCCACATGGAAAAACTAAAAATTCATATAAAGTTTTTTAATTAAAATGTAGCAATCAACCTTATCAAAGGCCTTTGTTATATCAAGAGATAAAAAAACTTCTAACACCTTCGAGAGAGTTGGAAAAATAGATATTGGCCGCAAGTTATCCAGAAGAAGAAAGATTATTCCAAATCTGCTTAGAACTCTTGCCACAAAAGACTTCAGCATGGGCCTTACGTCTCACATTTCGAATTACAGTCTTTGTACGATTCATCAAACGACAAGATATCCTCCACGCCTCCCCAGACCTGCAACTCAAAAAAAGCGATACGCATTATTACGAACCGAAATCCTGTTCCTAACCTCATTAGAATTAATTCATGAGTTATTATCCACATTAGCATTCCTAGTGCTCCTAAAAGGAGCTGCAGTGTGCATACGACACAAAAATTCGTATAGAATGTGAGCCTGGTCGTTCACATCTGATTTAAAAAAAATTGTGTCAAGGTTACACGAAACAGATACAGTCAAATCCCGATAATTCGTACCCCGATAAATCGTAATTCCCGATAATTCGTAATAAACTGTCGGTCCCTTGAAAAAATCTCGTTAATTCGTAAAATTTTCATACATTTTGGTCCCTTCGCTAATTCGTAATTTTTTTCACATAAAATCTTCTTTACCTCTTATAAATCGTAATTTTTTGCTAACTACCACTTATAATTCGTAATAAAAATAACAGAAACATGGAAAAAATGATTTTTTGTCTACCGCTAGTTTTTTACGTGGCTTTTGCTTGAGTGTGTGCTTATTTTCTTAAGATTAGTTTGTTACAAAAATACATGTATTTTACGCTAAGTAAATGAATTTGCTACTTTATTTTATGTATTTATTTTATTTATTTTCTATTTTATTTTTAGCAGTTGTTTTTTATGTTTCTTTTTATTGTTTTAGAAAATAAATTTAAAAACCCCGTTAATTCGTATTTATTTTACTTTAACCCCGTTAAATCGAAACCCCGCTAAATCAAAAACCCCTATAATTCGTAAGAAATGACCGGTCCCTTGCGATTACGAATTATCGGGATTTGACTGTATATCTTGAGTAGTGCCATATCTTTAATATAATTATCATAAAACTGAACTGATTAATTAGATCCACGAATGCCAACATCCAGCGATATATAAATAAAAGAATGACGTTAAATCCCAGGTATTTGAATCTGATCTGACAGACAAACTGCAATAGAGGTAGATAACAAAAAGTAATCAATTTATAACAAAGACTTAGCAGCAAAAAAATTCACTTAAACAAACATTTAGTGGAAATTTCATTAAAAACTAAGGCGCCCTACAGTAAATAGATACAGACATAACATCTTTACTCTTCCGTAGTTTTGAAACTTGGAATATTTAAATGGCGATGCTGTAAAATTGAGTGCATCTTTTGCTGGGAGCACAAGTCGAACGTACGATGAATTTCGTCCATCACGACGAAATCGTCGGCAAAAGTTAGCTGTGCGGATTCATCGTACAAAGCACAATAACGACAAGAATAATAACAGATAGAGTTCAAGGCGAATTGATTAATAAGGTCGTTATTCTGCAAATTTGTGGCGAAAAAACTTGTTTTTGTGGCTTTAAGGTACCTTTACACGGTAATACGTATATTACGATATGTCAAAAAATGTTGTGGGATAATACAAAATCTCATCATGTAAAAGCATAATGTATTGGGTAGGAGAGAATACGAATGCAAAATTTGACAAGTGTTCGGTAAATGTTTATTTTCTAAACCATTTTAGAAAATTGTGTATTCCCATCACATCAGAGGTGTGAAAGATTGGCAGCACTTACAGCATCTAATGAAGGTGGCTACACTTAATGAAACAATACACAAACAATCAAAATAAAAGCAGATTTTTTTCATGTTGTTTTTGTTAATATTGTTGAACCTTAACCATATGGCGTTACCCCAAAAGGAAAGTGGCAAGAAACAACCGATTTTGATTTTACCAACCTCATCCGTGTAAGCATGAAAAATAGTTAGAACAGATTTTTATTCTCTTTTTTTTAAACACGGAGAGAATTTCATAATATTTTGATTTTACAAAATCTAATCACTTTGTATTACCGTGTAAAGGTACCTTTAGTTGGGTTATGTGCAGTGTGGCCATATTAGCTTTTTTAGAGCTAAATTTAGCTTTATTTTTCTTCATTTAGCCCGAAATATTTACATTTAGCTTTTAGCATTTTTTTAGCTTTTTTTGAAATTGAATTTAGCTTTTTTAGTAGTTTTTGGAGCTAGATAAAAGGTTAAAAATTTGTCGTTTTATATTTTTTGGTATGTATCTTAATTATACTGAAAGGTATCAAGCTCCAAATTTTCTTCGAATTTACAACATAACAGTTTCCGAACCATTGTTTTGCTTAATAATTTACTACTAGCCACATTTAAAAAACGTGAAACATCACAAAACTTCAATAAAACAAAGATATAAGGAAGGTATGGTATTACAAAAAAAAACGTAAGAATTTGTTTTCCAAAACAAATACTTTTAAATGCGGCAATTTTAAAGAAAAAAAAATCCAAATGCGACAGAAACATTTTTTTTCGTTTTTTGGTTAAATTATAAAATCTTCTAATATATTGCTCAAAAACACTTATGTCTTTCGTTAAAACAAATTATTATATTAATATTTTTATTTAATAAGAACTTTAAAGTGTTTTTTTGTCAAAAAATCAAATCAAACAGGACCGAAATAATTTTTCTAGAAAAAAGCAGGCACAATGAAACATCGTAGTGTCAAGTAAAGCTCACCATTTTGATAGTATTAAACTATATTTGTTGAAAATCATGCTCTTTATAAATTTTGTTTTTTTTTTTTAGCAAGACGGTAATTTTTTTTAATTTAAATAAAAACGGTTAATAACGATAATTATTATTTTTATAGATAGGTTTAAAAAAATAATAATATTTTTAATTTTTTGATTTTTTCATTTTTACAGTCATTGGTTTTAAATACTTATTGAGGCACACATGTACAAATAAAAATACTTCTAAAAATGCTTTCCTACAATGTAACTTTTTACATTAAAGATAATCTTTTTTTTTCTTGAACGAAATTTACATGAAGGCATTTTTCATGATATATGTAACTTGAATGAAAATTTTCGATTTTTAACGAACTGTGTAGAAAAGTAGTCTCTTTATACACGTTTTGTCAACAAACAAAAATTTCATTGAAGGAATATTAAAAAAAATTGCATCGTGTAAATTTAATCTTATAGTTTCGATTTTTTATTGTTTTCATGTGTTTGTATTTATGAAAAAAGTTTGTTAATAAATTACTAAATTTTACGTGTTTTTGTAAAAAAATTAACGAATTGTGTGTGAGTATTTATATTTAAAACAAATTTTCGTTTTTTTTTACCAAAACAGGCGCAAATTAACACCTGCTTCTAAAAAAATTTTAAAAAGCTCTTGTATATGAATATGTATGTATATTAACACACATTATTTTTCTTCTTACTTAAGGTATGGGTCTACCAAGTTTTTGTAAATAAAATCAAAATTTTGAAAACAAATTTTCTTCTTAAATATTTTAAGCACACAAACGTTTTGTTTATATTATGAGAAATATCTAAATAACGAAGAAACTTTTTAAAAAACGAATTAAAAAATTTAGCTTTATTTTTTGGCTTTAACTTTTTGTTTTTAGCTCTTTTTAGCTGTTTTTTAAACGTGATTTAGCTTTAACTTTACTTGAAAATCTGGCCACACTGGTGATGTGCCAAAAAAGATATGTAAACTAAAAAACTTTGACAACCCAGTTTCTATTTGTGCAAGAAAAAATCGATCAGCTGTGCTGTTAACTCCACCCAAGGTGTATCTATAGAAGGTGGGAGCGGTTCTGCAAAAACAACAAAATTACAGTTACACAATGAGTTTTGTTGGTAGAAAATCGTCTTACTAATGTCAAAATAGATACTTTTTGTTTACGAAAGTAGGAAGCAGAATCAGTTGCGATTAAAATTTCTTGTAGGTTAAGTTACAAGAAAAATGTAAACACGAGAAAAAAAAACACGTTGCATAATTTTGAGGCAAACAAATATTAAAGAAAAATGGAAGTTTGTTATAAAATAAAATAATTAAAAATAAAATAAAATGTTTTGTTGCTTAAGAAACTGTTTAAACAGCAACATACATAAAACAAATGCAGCAGTAAATAAAGCACGAGAACACGAAATCCACTTGGATGCAGCACATATGGGTGAGTAAAGCTAAATCAAATAAATATATTTATAGTTGCTAGAGGACACTTTAAATAAATGTAATGTTCATATTTGTTTTTTTAACTACCATTAGGTACGGAAGTAATACTGCGGGACAGACGGCTGTTTAGCAACTGCTCCTCTAGTACAATCAAAGTCCTATTTTAAAGTAAAAGTCCAGTGCATCCATGTGCAATGGCTGTAACGTTACAGCACCAGTTTTCAGCTGCTGGCGTTGGAGGTTTACTTAAACCGGCACCCACAGTAGCTGCTGTTAGCGGTCTGAATCCAGCACAGCCGACCACAACTCAATCTTTGCCAAACGAGTCCGATGCAAACACTGCTTCAGCTTTAACCCTTTTAGATTCTGCGGGTACGTTACTTCATCCTGCACTTCGAAATATTAAAACCATTAATATTGGTAAGTGATTTGTTAGAAAAATTTATTTTTTAACACTTTTTATTCTTAGTTAAACTTTTTGTGTTTAAAAAAAATTTACTTATTTCAAGCGGGAAACTTGACGCGTAAGCGACCTTTATTGGGAGTACCACGATCTAGTATGAATCCAACCAAGCGCACGGTAATGACACTATTGGCTAGAGCCAATTACCCATTAATCCAGTATAAACAACTCAAATCCTTTCTTTTCAAAAAATCAAATACTTATTATTTGCAGCCTTTTCTTAAATTTCATTATTCATGATTCTTAAATATTTTTTATTGTATTTCATAATAACTATATATATTTTTAGATTTTTATATACGTATGTTTTTTATATTTATATGTCTTTTTATAATGATAAAAGAAAACACCAAAATATTTACTAAATTTGAATATATATAAAAATGTTATTTACTAAACATATTTAAACACCAAAATAAATGGATTTTAATTACATTCATGCTTTGAAAATAAATGTAAAACTTAAAAACATACCCAAAAAATAATAAGCATATATTAATTAATAACATACATACATTATAAACAAAATGAAAGTTAAATAAATGTCTTTAAGTAAAATATAAACATATCATTTGTTTATTTATTAGCAGCGTTTGATACAAGACACATATCGATAATAACCTAGCACAACATCTTAGTATTATCTATTTTAACCGGTCAGATGCAAAAGAATTTCAAACAATACCAAGGGCATCAAGTAAACTTTGCGCGCTGCTCTTACAATATCAGCGGATGCAAAGTGATCCATACAAATGGAAGCATTGGGCAAAAAGTTTGACTTGCAAACTTCACTCCACAGCTTTCTTTTTCGTTCATCTTTTGGGACAAGAAAGAAGCTTCCACTACCACTTTTTTCTTTTTTGTTGCACACACAGCACGTTTGTTTTTTTTAAAACTTAAAACAATTTTTTAAACTATGCGGTTTATAAATATAAAATTAGTTTGTAGTTTTTTTTTAACACTATATTTCACGTTTTTTTAACTTTAAAATAGAAAAAATTTTAAGAATTGTTCAAACACGTTTTTAGCTTTTCTTAGAATAGTAAAATTGTTGTTTGTAAACAAGAAAAAAAACTACATAAACATAAACAAAATTTGACATTAATGCAACGAAATACCGTTACTCAGCTGTTTATCTGAGGCTACCTGTTAAGTGTACCCTGACTCCACCTGATCAATAATTTAACTAGATAAAGTAGTTAACTATTTTATGCAAAGAAAGCTGATAGTTTGACCATATAAAAAAATATTCTTAGAAAATCACACATTAACAAAAACACACTAAAAATTATAATTTTGTATAAACATTTTTTCCAAATCTGTTTTATTTATTATAAAACAAAAATAAATTAATTGCTTAAGTAAAAATAGCTTTGATTACTGAAATATTTACTTAAAAAATAAAATCGGATATGGCAACATTGAACTGATTTCTTCGTTGTTCGCCAGCACGTGAAATAGAATCAAACCAATCGCTAATACTACGTTTCCATCTACGTGATTTGCGCCAAATCATTTAATTTGCTCAAATTAAGTAATTTGCTACATGATTTCCATATATTTTTCATATGAGCAAATCATCTCAAATGACTTGATTTGCTCAAGATTATTTCGAAATTTGTCTATGCAACACTGCGCGGAGGCTATTTTTACAAATGCAACTTTGGGGAATCCATTATTGGTGAGTAGCAAATGCGAAAAAATGACAGCTGATTGCAAGGAGCATGCATCAGGTGGGAGCAGTTCTACAAAAACAACTTAATTTGTCATAAGAATGCCAAGACAGATAACAAAAACTCACAAAATCTTTTTCCTTCTTTTAAGCTTTTTTTTAGAAAACTACAGTTGTTGTTTGTAAAAAAGAATCAAATACATAAACATAAACAAAATTTGATATTTTAATATCGAAACACCGGTTTCAGCTGAATAACCGAGGCCACCTGATATATGTGTCAGATTGAATTCGAACATAAAATTACTTACAACGTAATGGAAACACTTCGAAATGATTTCCTCAAAATTACTTAATTTGCTTATAATGGAAACGTACTATAAGTGTGCATTTCTATATACACAAATATGTATGTTTTATCATGGCGACGAATATTCATTGTGAAAAAATTGTCGTACGTTGGCGTTTGTGTTCCTTGCAAAATGTTAATTTGCCTTGAACCAAACTGTATTCTCAAAATCTGTATAATTTTAGTTGAACCTCCAGCCCTGATTATAAAAACATTCCAAATCAAAAATTGAGCATTGGCCACACTGTACACATGATTTTCGTAGCCCTTTACAACATATGTAAAGAAAAGAAACCACTATACTATTAATATGAAATGACAGTTTGCTTTTTCCACGCTGCGATAAGAACTAACAATGATATTAATAGCAGCACATATATTTTAACTAAAATATCTTAGAAAAAATAAGCTCGTTCATAAAAAAATGGACGATATTCACAGTTACTTTCCCTTTTATTGTTTATTTGTCACTTATCATTTAGTTAAATATATTCTTTACCAGGGTACACTAATACATTTAGTGTTAAGAACCCAGCTGTCTTGAAATTTTTTAAAAGCGATTGTCAGTTTTATTAATTTTGTCTCGAGCTTGTTTTACTTAATATGTAACTTAGAGTTCATCAAACAGGTCAACTAAACGTAATACCACAACATCTTAATTTAATTAAATTTTTTGACATTCATTTTCTCAAACACTAAAAGAAATTTATTGAATTCGCCTTGATACTACCTGTATCAGTGTACCCTGTTTCTTTATTAAATTATTTTCTTTATATACTTTTCATTACATATTGCCTTTTTTCCCTAGAGTTTTCTTCCATGTTTTTGTATTCAATATCAGCAGACGGACAGGCGAACATGGCTATATCGGCTTCCCTATAAAAATTCTAAAGGTTATATTTCATAAAAACCTACTATAATTTCAACTAAAAAAGGAGTAACTATAACAAAATTTACCTTTTTTAAATTAGCTAGTCCCCAAACCAAATTAAAATTTTTTTATTTTAATGCACAATACTTTATTGAAAATTCAAGTAAAATACACACAAAAAATTCTATAGGTTATATTTTCTAAGAACTTGGTATAAATTCAACTTAAAAAGGGTAGAATGGCAGTAACTATGTTCCTAAGGTAATATGCCTTAAATTTAAGTTGGTTCCTATGTTCGAAAAATCAACTGAGAAATTAGTCAAAGTTACTTACAAACTTTATTAAACTAAAGCTATATTTACACTACTTAAGTTGTCATCTGAGTTTCACAACTGAGACTTATTTTTATAGTGTAATAACATGTCTATTTCCATTTGTTAATATTTTTGTCTAACCTCAGATGAAAATAGAACGTTTTCTATTTTCAAATTATTTAACGTCTGAGTTTAAAATTTAAGTTTTTAAAAGTTACTGTATTAAATGCTTGTTGTTGTATTGCCATACACTTTGTAACAGTTTAACAACTTTTATAATTAGCGGACTTATTATAATTTCTTAGATGTAATGTAACACTAAAAATAAAAATTTCAAATTGTTTTTTGACACTCATAAAAATTTAAACTTATTTTTTTGACACTAAGCTCAGATGAGAACTTAGGTAATGTAAATATAGCTTAACAACGATTGCAAAATACATTGCCCTTATAACTAACAGCAAATCTCCAAACCGAACTAAAACGTTTTAATTTTGATTCACAATATTTTATTGCAAATGCAAGAAAAATATAAACTTGCGCATATTATACAGTTACTTTTATTTTATGCAGGTATGTTCAAGAGGTTAACTTGTTTCGAAAGTTGATTTAAACGCAAAAAAGCCTTTCAAAACTTAAAAAAAATGACATTTCTTTCTTTGAATTTTTGGGTACCGTCGAAACAAAATTAACCTCTGGAACATACCTGAGAGCAAAGCTATGACCGTACTCCAAAGGAAATTTCTAATTCCCTATTTGCGGCAGCAGAGAAACAAGGTCTGAATTTTGAGGAGCCAAACTTGTCCTAAGAATATGACTGCTTCTTGGACTGATTACAGGAAAGAGTTCTGTTGATAAGAAAATTATTTAAAAACTTTGAGGAGCAACAAATGTGTTAAATTACTTACTTTTCAACTCATCTCTATGAATTCCTTCTGAATGTTCTAAAAAGTCAAATTTAAAATTTTTTTATATTACATATTTTATATAAATTGTGAAATATTTTTTACATTGACAACTTAATAAATAAAAAAAACAATAAAAAAATAATTTCGTAGACGATATCAATTCGCTTAGTAACGCTAGCTTGGATTTTTTGTAAAATGGGATTTGAAATCATCTTTTTGACTTAGTTAGTAAAACTTTGTTTTTTATGATCATACAAAAAGAAATTAACTAACGGAACTTAGTCAATTTAGCATCTATTATTTTTTTGTGTGTATAAACATATTATAAATTTACTTTAATTTTTGCAGGTATTTTCGAGAGGTTAACTTGTTTCAAAAGCTTTATTAACCTCCTCAGTCCCAAGGAATACCCTAGCGTCGGACAATTTTAAAAAATAGGTTTTTTATGTTCTTATAAGAAAAAAAAAACAAAAAAAATTTTTTTCAAGGACAAAGGACGAAAGGGTACTGAGATATCGCAGGTGCAGCCGGCTGGACATTTGTAGCTAAATGAAATGAAAACTAAATTTTTCAAAACATTTTATTTTTCAATTCAAGAAAATAAAGTACATATGTATGTATACTTTTAGATAAAAATTAAAAGCAAAATATAAAATATATTGGTTGACTAAGAATGAAACTCCATGAAGCATTGCCGATCGTTTGTAATGCATAGAAACACGTTGCATGAAATACACTTAAAACGTGTCTTTTGGTTGCACCCCTCTTTACGACAACGCATAAATTTATTTTTGTCGGTGACACTGCAAAAAGGTAAGTGCTTGTTTTCCGTTACCCGCACATCTTTTGGTGGTAACGGTTTAATTGACCGAGCTATTTTTTGTTGGGGGCCGTCTTCTAGCTCTAGAGACAATGTTGGTTTCCTCTTTTGAGAAGCGCCACCAATCAAACATTCCGCGATATAGAATTTGAAATCTAGCAAGTCCATCAAGTTTTTTTTATTTTCTCCGCAAGCATATTTATCCTTTTTGTACATTACCCAGGAGTTGCATGCGGCAACGTCGACAAAATGCCAAAACACCTTCAGCGGCCATTTTTTTGTTCGAATAGCAATTCTGTAGTAAGAAACTAACCTGTCAGCTAGGTCTACTCCTCCCATACATTGGTTGTATCTGTATATCAAATTGGGGCACTCAATATTTGCGTATCTTTTTTTAACTTTGTCCCAGCGGCGGGCGGATTGGATTGGTAATGATCCTATTGAGGTTGTGGCAATCAGAACTGAGCGGCTATCCATCCACTTAACTACGCACACTTTGTCATCTTCTCTGACGAACTCTTCAAAGCTGCCTCGGCCTTTTTTTAATAACGTTGTGTCCTTGGATAGCTTAGAAACAAGTTCCTTGGGCACTCTATTCAACTGAATAGTACCTGTAGCAAATATACCTTTTTCCAGCAAGTACTCTAGTATGTTTACCGAAGTAAAATATCGATCGATGAATATTTCGCTACCTTCTTTTAGATCTCCAGCAAGTTTTTGCACAACAGTTCCTCCAATTCCTAACTGCTTATTAGGCTTACCATCAGGCCATGTATTTGCTCCTTGGTATATAAAAAAGTCAAGAATTAATCCATCCGGTGAAGCTAAAACAAAGTTTTTCAATCCTACTGGATTTGGTTTGCCTTTTACGTACTGTTTTAAGCTTGTCGTTCCAGAAAAAGGAATCATTTGCTCATCGATGCTGCATTTTTTAGGTTTAGGAATCAAGTTACACCTTTTTAACACAACGTCAAGTACTGGCTTAACTTTCCAAAGCTTATCCTTTTTTTCCTCTTCAGTAACTGCCATATTGTTTACAAAGTGCATGTTATTTCTCAGCTTGAAAAGCCTATCCCTCGGAATTTGTGTAATAGCTGGAACTTTTATTTGAGGTCGATAATACATGCGTATTCTTGGAAGTTTCATGCACCCTGCCACAATATGAGCACCAACTAGCTTTTTGTACTCGGAAGGACTTGAGTTCAAAGTGGTGTTATTTTGCAAGGCATAGATATTGCTGTTTTCCGAAACAAGACTCCAAAAACTATTACCAAAATACTCAGAAAAATAATCAAATGGTGTCCACGAATGCCTGTTTCCAACCTCCCAGTCTTCTTCTTCAGACCATTGTGAAGAATTTGAAAGGTTCTTTGAAAGCCATTTTAACCGCTTGGCTTGTGTTTGAGGCAAAACTTCGGGCGGTGGTGGCTCTTCTCTTTCAATTACTTCATCCGCTAGTTCCTCTTCAAAAGCCAAACAGTTTTGTTCCTCTTCATTGTCTTCATCATCTGAGAAATCTTCAATGTCGCTTTCCATGAGCAGGTTAAAAATCTCTTGCTCCGAAAATTTGCGTGCCATTTTAACAAAAACAGGTAACTAATGTGCAGCGGGCTGCACACGTCAAAAAAAATGCTCAAATAAGTGCCTAGTAATAAGGTAATGAAATTTTACTTTCTTTATCTTATTTATTGAATTATTAGGAATAAAATTATATATCCTTCTTTTAGTTTTAACACTTTTTAACTTAAAAAAATTAATAAAAATGGTTAAGTGCTCAAGTAAACGTGCTTTACGATCAAGTGATCACAAACATAACGGTAAATTTCTTAGAGTAACCAGCTTTCTAAAAAAATTTCTGGATTTTACTGCAGAAAACATGTCCAGCTAGCTGTTTAAATGGTCATAACATGAAAAATTATTTTTTTTTACCCATCTGCAGACGTTTAAAAAATGTCAAGTAGGCTTCACGTAAGGAACGAGGAGGTTATGCGCAAAAAAGCCTTTCAAAACATAAAAAAAAAACATCCACGCATAAATGGCATTTTTTGTCTTACTTTTTGGGTGCCGTCGAAACAAAATTACTCTATGAAACATACCTGAAAGAAAGCCCATGAGCGAATTCCAAAGAAAATCTTTAATAACCTATTTGCAGAAGCAAAGAACAAGGTATGAATCTTGAGGAGCCAAACTTGCCTTAAGAATATGATTGCATTATTTCTTAAGGCTACAGGGAATAGTTCTATTGATAAGAAAATGTTATTTTTTTTTAAACCTCGAGGAGTAGCAAATGTGTTAAATTACTTACTTTTTTAATCATCTCTATAAATTGCTTCTGGAATTCCGAAAAAAATCCAATTTAAAATTTTTAAATTATATTATTTTATATAAATTTTTCCGTACCTCTAATTTCTAAAACATTTTTTTATCATTGTCAACTAAATAAATAAACAAACAGTCAAAATAATTTCGAAGTAAAACTTATGGTGTTTTCTTTTCTGAGCATAAATGTTGCCATTTTATTTTGTAACACTTTTTTAAAACTACCTAAACCTTTGAAAAGTGGTACATTTTCAGTGACTACAACAGAACAAACAATCACTATATTTTTAGATGAGACCTCGTTTTTTAATTCCATTTTATGATTTCTTTACAGAAATAAAATTTTTTTATTCAACGTCAAAAAACTGATAGCAAAAAAATAGATCTTCTTCTTTTTAAAAAGGCAGTGAGTAACCCTTTGATTATTTTAGGGGCAAAAATGTAGCATTTTTTCATTTTTTTAGGGCAACATTACCAGAAAAGAACTTACAACTCTGTAGCAATGCTGCCTTGCTTTTCAGAAAAGAACAGAAATGAGTGCATAGGGCAGAATAAAGGCAGCATTTCTGCCAGAAAAGAAAACGCCATTAGTGTTTTCTGTTTACCCAAAAAGAAATTAACTAACAAAGCTAAGTCAATATAGCCTCTATTTTTTGTGTATTTATAAGGATCCGAAATATACATTTATACTGATGGGCTCGCAAGTAAATATTGTCAAAATTACAAACGGAATGACAAACTGATATATACCTTCATCATTATGTGAAGGGAATATATAACAATTTTTCTGCCGAGTTATTTTTACATAAAATCACGTTTTATTTCACGTGAAAACTTAACAAAAGCAAAATAGGTTTCGATATGCATCTTCGTTGAAAAAATTTTGTCAGTGTAAACGTGGTTATTCAGCAGGTTGAAAAGAAATAACTATACACTACCTTTATACATAAATTGTTTTTTAATTTGCTTCACCAGTGGTGCCAGTTAATTATAAGCCATACGTAGCGATTTTTAAAAAATATATATATATTTTGTAAAAGTTTATTTTAAGAGCTAGTTTACATCAAGGGACACCCGACTCTGTGTTGGCTTTTGTTCTCTTTTGGTGTCCCTTCTTTAAACTACTTGCGTTTACGTGAAGGGATTTTGTTGCAGTAACCAAGCGACTTTTTGGGGTTTAATCAACAAATTCTTTCTATCCCTTCTTTCGAAACAAGGGCTCCTATATGACTGCCAATTGATAATTTGTTAAAAGTAGCAGTGGCAATACAATACAACTATTTATAAAAGCAAAATAAAACAAATTTTAAGAATTATTTTGGCTGATCTTTCTAAAGACGAAATTATTGAAAAGATTATTAATAATTGAACTGGCCGTTGAAGCATTTGATCTAAATAATGTCTGAAGTTTATAAATAATTTTGAACTTGATGGAATGCTATGAAAATGCAAATAGTTTATCGAATCGTAATCAAATGTCACAATAAATAATATACATATATACTTTTTCTAAAAAAAAAATATTCGGAAGCTGGGTGTTAATATATTCTTGTGATTGAAGATGTATTTTGGTAAAATTTGGCTCAGATAAGGTTTTAGCATAGGGATTAGGCCTATTGTTTGTGGTAATCATTCAATTTTTGCCACATCCACTATACAAATTTCCTTCCAGAATAAGCATTTTACGCTATAACTGGATTAAATATTACTGTGTATTCACAAAATTTTGCACATGTATGTGTTTACCTTTATGCAACCAACTGTTTTACTAATTATAAACAGTATAGGTACATATATTTTTGTGCCGGTTTATTTTTACATAGCCTCCATGCAAGTGAAATTCCCGAATTAATCTCTCGGGGTATAATTGCTCCACTACAATTTGCAAATATTTTCAAAATTTACGAATATTTACAACACATGCGCTAGTCTTTTTTAAAGAAATTAGCTAATAAAAAATGTTTGCGATATTTGTTTTAATATTTAACGTAGCTTTAAGCTATATTTACACTACCTGAGTTGTCATCTGAGTTTCACAACTGAGACATATTTGTATAGTGCAATAACCTGTATATTTTCATTTGTTAATATTGTTGTCGAACCTCAGTTGAAAATAGAACGTTTTCTATTTTCAAATTATTTAACGTCTGAGTTTTAAATTTAAGTTTTTAAAAGTTACCGGATTAAATGCTTGCTTTTGCATTGACATACACTTTGTACCAGTTCAACTACTTTTAGAATTAGCGGACTGGTGGTGTCCATTCTACAACAACAAAATGTGGTGAATATAATTTTAGTTTTTGTTGTAGTTTTCGTTGGCTCTGTTGTGAAAAAAAGATATGTAAAAGTAAACAACTTTGACTACCCAGCCTCGATTTATGCATGAAAAAAGATCAGCTGTGCTTGTAACACCACCTAGTGTATTGTTTGTTGTAGTACTTTTTCATAGACGTAAAAAATTTTCTTCAGATATCGATCTTAGCCGGCTATTTTCCGCCGCCGAATTTTTTGTCAGCTTGGTTCTCTGCTCGTCCCCTTTGTAAGCGTTTTTTAATTTTTGACTTGCAAATCATTTGTACGTTAATAACATTTGAGATTATAAATAAACATTTTGTTCACTTAAAAATTCTTTACAAATTAGACGGTAAATTGCTGAAGTATCTGTTTAAGGTGAATTGGGCAGTTATGCACAATAATACACATTCATAAATGATTTTCAAGGAGTGTTTTTCAAGTTTCAGAAATATTATTTCTTTTAGTTTTTAAAGACTTGGTTTTTGTTTGAAATAAAACAATTAAGTAATTAGTCTAATATTTCTAGCTTATTTGAAAGACAATTTTAAAATATAAAGAAAAAATTAAATGTCATTGTGTAATTTTTTGCGAAACGCGCGCAATAGCTCAATATAGCTATCTTTTTCTTTCTTGTCAAAAGTAAAAGAAAACGGAAGAAGAGCTTTTAATACAGTGCATTCTACCCAACAACTAGCTTTTATAACGCTGACGTTTTCTTGTGCAATATATAGTGTTTTCTTTTAAGAGCAGTGTGACTATAGCGCGATTAATTTTCTATTTGGCAAATTCGTGAAAAGAATTCATATTGGCTGTCGTCTTTTTGCCGATTGAATCTTTTGTACGTTCGTTGGAAAAACACGGCAGTCGTATTAAAAATCAAGTGCGATTTGTTGTGCAAAAGTTTGTGAATTCGTCGTTAATTCATCGAATTCACCTTGCCAAATCCATAATCATTGAATTAAAGAAAAAGAAATTTTAATTTATTAATTTTTATTTTTTTGATTTACGTACAATTGAATTTGAATTGTGTTTCTTTTTAATTCTTCGTCTACACACGAATATTTGGTTAGTAAGCTCTTTGTACTACAGACAGCAAAAAAATTTAGCGAGGAGCGGCGGCTGACTTTTAATGCAGACTCCATATAAAAAGAAAAATTGAACAAAAAATTAAAATATATCTATATTAATATAACACACATCAAACAGTGAATTTGTTTATCAAATTAAAACTATAAAATGGCGTTAAAAAGAATTAACAAGGTTAGTATTTGCAAAATAAACCAAAAAATTGTGATAAGCCCTTGAAAAGAGGCGAGGTATTGACAAAATGTAAAAGTTCAAGAGGAATGTGTTAAACTTTTATAAGCCAACTTTTCCTTTAAGTTAATGAATAAAGAAAATATTTTATGCAAGAAATGTGAAACGTCGTCAAAAAAATCAGACGAATACAAAATTATAGAAAAAATTGATCGAATAAAAAAAGATGGGCGACGAACGAAGAGAACCCAACCGATGAGACATCAAATACACACATACACCTAGTCACACGAAGTTTTTTTTCCTAAAATTAAAATTTTTGTTGTTTTTTTGTTTGTAAAGTTAAAACTAATGAAATCACTTTAGGAAAAAGAATACATATTGATTAAAGGCCATTAAAGTAAATACACCAAGAGTAAACAAACTGCCGATTTTTATATCTGTAATAATTCGGTTTAAAACCCGTGAGATATATTATTGACTTAATTTAAGCAATACCTCCGGAAAAGTGCATCAACAACACGAGTATTTTATTCTATAAATGTGGATAAAATAGCCACCTTGGTTTTTCTTTATGAAAAGTTTGCTTTTAAGAAGTTGTCTTACACCAGCTTGTGCAGTATTCTGAAAATTATTTAAAATTTCCTCAGAGGTTCAAAAAGGTATTAATTACCCAATGGTTCATTGGTATAAAAATCAGGTTATTAAATACATATATACTAACAATGGGCGTAGGAAGACAATTCATTGCAATGCACCCTTCAGAGTTCTAGAAACACTTTTTTAGGTTCATACACTTTTAAGTTTCTGTCCCCACTAGAAAATATTTGTTGGTTCGCTAATAATACTAACATTAAAGAAAACTAAGAGCAGAATATACAAAACTAAAGCACAATTAAATCCATTATACCTATCCAGTTTCAAATCTTCAAAATAGAAGAAAAAGCCTTAAGCCACATTTTTTTATTATTTTAAAGTTTATTAAACACCTTTTTTCTGTTAGTTACGTTGTTTTTTGGATTTTAGATGACGATAAGTATTTTACCTACCTAGGTATTTTTCGTAGTTGCCTTGTCTGTTTTTTATTTTCCTTATCCAAATTCTATTGATATCAAAAAGAAGAAACAAAAGCGAAAAATACTCCAGCACACAAAGAAAAACAAAAGTTTCCAAACTTTTTTTAGTCCTTTTTATGTAACAAATAGGTACCCAGTAAAAAAACTGAGGAAAAAGAAGTAGAAAAAACCCAGAACTAGCTTACTTGAATCACTTCAAATTTTGAGGAAAACCCAATGAATTTTACATAGGGTTGTCATTGGAGGGATGCTATTTATTTTTGCCAAATTTAAACCGCATATAATCAACATGTTCGATGCTACATAATTTCCATACTAAGGTGTTATTTTGAAGTAGATGTAGAACTTGAACTTTTTCTGCATTTAATATGTGGGGAAAAAACACTCCTACTAAGGAAGGAATTTTCTGATCTAAAATGCGATTTTAATGTTCTTTTTAAATCTAGCTTTTTATGTGATATAAACCTAAAATTTATTACAACACTTCAACCAAGTGTAAATCGTTGCTCAATACAAACAAAACAATGACATCGGCGATTCATTTATAATGCCAGTTTTTATTTCTGCATTTAATTAAATGCAAAAAAAAAACAGAAAATATGCAATAGCATCTTGAGGTGTGATTTAAATGTGGTCTGTAAAAAATCGCATAAATTTTTTTTTGCTGGGTATTTATGCAGGTGGCAAAATTAAGAGTGTTATCAAATGTTAAATTAAATAAAAATTATTTCTCCCTCTCAATAAAAATAATAATATTCTACAATAATCGAACAGCAAATATAAAATTTCTTCAAAAAATATGGTTAATGTCGTCAACATTTTATCTAAATAGGTATGTATGTACCTACACGTATGTATATACGTATGTATATACCCTATGTAGAAACTTATTAGGTACATTCATATTCATTTCATTTCATTTCATTTCATTAAAATAAAAGTTTTTAAAGCTTCTTTTTTGACAAAATTATTGTTTTAGCCCATAAACGTTATAGTATACATAGGTACGTAGAATAGCAGCCTTTGAACCGAAAACATTACATATTTTGGATTCACCATATCACACTTTGGAAAAGAGCTAAGAAAAAAAAAACTACCCTTCGAAGCAAAGGTTTCGATTTGTTAATAATTTTAATATGAATAATATAGCTTATATACCTATTTAATAATACTCCACCATTAGTCATGCATTTGCTACCCAAAGTGTACAATGTACCTTGTTGTTTCGATTTTACGATCAACTATTTAATTTTAAATGACGATAAGTTGTTTCTACTGTGGTGTGTAGGCACTATAGGTATTTTTTCCCTTTTTCTATTGTTAAAATATATTTCTATATCTGGCAAGTATGCGTTTTTATTTTCCATTACCAAATATTACAAACTTACACACACTAACGGTTCATTTTACAATGAGTTTTCGATATTTGAAATAAACTGTTTTAAAAAATTAAATCTTAAATTTTCTGGCACTTTTTTTAAGCAATTGATTTCCATATAAAATCGTTATCCAAGAGCCGGTTATAAAAATTTGATGTTTTTGGGTTCAGAATCGATTTTCGACTATAACCGAAGTCGATTTACCAGTCCTTTGTTGGTACCTATAGACATTGAAAAAACAACTGGCATGTGTCACATGAATATGTCAAATGTAGACCGTTTATAGGTTTCATGATTTGTTTATTTGCTGTCATGGATGACCTAAAATACTTACAATTATATCGTCGTATGGTTTCTTATTTGCTGCAGGGCACCATTCAAACGATTAAGAGAAAAAGAATATTTGGTATAATTTAGTGAAAAACATACACGCACGTTTTTTTAATAAAATGGTCGATACATAGGTACGTATTTTAAATATAACTTAAGTTTTTTTAATTTTTTCAATAATATTTTAAAAGTTATTAAGATTTAGCCAAAGAAAGACAAAAGGTGGTTGTCATGAATTTGATAATTTTGAACATTAATATATTTTTTTTTTTATATTTAAAGTACGGAAAAAGGGTTTTTGTTTTGTGCAAATAAAATCTTTGTTTTTTTTAATTTATGCTTTATAAATTAGTCTGTGTTGATTGTGAATATCGCAAAAAATGCTTTTTTCTTTTTTTATTGTTCTACTTGGAAGCATAGGGATATTAAAACTCGAATTAATGAAAAATAGTCAAATTCTAACTATTTTTTTATTTAAAAGCGCTATGATGAAGCATAATATTAGATTTTTGTAATATATCGCCTTATTTAGCAATCGTGCCATTTTTAAAAACAAAAACAATTTACATTGCAAACTACGCAAACATCAGCACGATACCTAATGAAGACAATAGGTAAGATAAGGTTAGGTTTCGAAGGGCAGTAACGTGTGCTATTTGCCTATTCCACCCAGAAGCCTGTAGGATCATTGTAAATCCCCTCAACAGAGTTAAAAATAGCAATAAAAAAAAGACGAAAGAAAATTCTAGGCAAAATAAAAAAAAAAGCAACACAAAGTCAGTGTTCGTCAAATCACCTGCAAGCGTTTAAAGAATATATTTACCCAGTCACCCAAACCCTTTGAAAATTGAGTCATGTAAAAGTAATTAAAAAGACAAGGTGCTATACAGACAATGCAGCCAAAAGAATTTCAGAGAAATAATAAATGAATGGGTAGAGTGGCTAAAACGGATAAGCCAAGTGGTGGTGGCCACTTTTTGCGCATTTGTTGAATGCATTTGTGGGAAATGCATATACATATACTTATAAGAAAATTTTAGCCCATTACCCAAATTGTTCTAGCTTGTTATTATTTAGACGCTATATAGCTACTTCGTACCTAAAAAAACATGACAAGCCCTCCGTAAGAGACTCTAATAAAGGTACTGATATGTAGTTTAATGTCAAAAAAAACTAAATATACTTCTCCCTAATGGACAAAATGTTTTAAAATTGTGGAAATAAGTAAAGCTTTGTTTGCACAAAATTTAACAAATGTCGTTTGTAAAGTGGACGGGCTGCATAATGTCCCTTATAAGGGACTACTCTTAAAACCCATAATATAAGTTTTTTTTTTTAATTAATCAATTTACACGTGTTTGGTTTCGTTTTTCCAAACCAGATTGAGGTAAAAAGTCATACAGTTAAAAAAAAAGAACTTTCAAAATTCATTCAAATAAAAAAAGGAAATAAGAAATTTTGGAAAATTTCTTATAGTACTCTTTTGCACTTAGTGCTCTGTTTTTAAATATAATTTAGTTAAATAAACTCCGTTTAGGAAGTAGCACGTTAGTTGCTGGTTTATAAATAACTTAAAATAAGTTACTTCAAACGTAATTTAGTGTTAAAGTTGTCATTTATTAAATATTCTCCCGGAATAAGCATTTGGAGCTGTAAATGACACAAGTGTTGTTCTATCGCCTCAGCATTTGCTTATGTATAAAAATTTAACCCACCAACTCTCGTACGTAAGTAACGCTACCGAAAATCACCTTATCTTACATACAACTACTGGAACTTAATATAAAATAAATTTTGATAACATTGGTTTATTAACGGTTTAAATCAAAATTACTGATTTGCTGTTAAATTATGTTAGATGCTGTACACAGCTAAAATGGCAACAGACACCAAATTATAACAAGAAATTGTCTATTACCTAAATTTCTAAAAATTCTTTTTGTTAAACAAAAAATGTTTTTTAGAAATTTTTATAGGTGGTAGGTTTTAATGTTTTTCAAAAATTGATTTACGATAGCTGATAACAAAAACACTTTTTTTATTTTAAATTTTTATTGTTGGTGCTATTTAAAAAAAACATTAGTTGTATCAAAAATTTGGTTATTATTTTGACCATTTTTCTCTGTGTAATTGTTAACACGTAATAGTAATACAAAAATGATATAAACTACAAGGAAGCACTTATAATAAAAAAAAAAACACGGTGTTAACAACGTTTGTCAACATGCATTAGTCGTTAGCTCCTAACACATTTTGAAAAAATGTAGGCATTACGTTGTTTATTTTTTTGGTAAAAATATCGAAACTGGTACATATTTTTTCTGAAATTTTTGTATCCATCGAAAGAGAGTTAAAAAATAAGCAAGATGACATCAATAACTCAAAACCAACCAAAATTGACTTACGCGGTTTTCCAAGAAAACCACGGATATATACATATGTATCCCCTTATTTCAAATATTCTTCTTCATATTATTAATAGTATTTTTACCTGTTCTTATTTTCCCACTTCTTGGAAACTTGGCCGTGTTATACTTATCCCTAAGTCTAATAAGTATTTTACAAGCTGTCAAAAATTATTGAAAATCTAATGAAGACGCAAATATTAGCTGGTTTTAAGAAATTTTCTTTAACCCAAGTCAGTTTGCTTTCCAGCATAGTCTTAACTCTACGTCTCTGCTCTTTCTCTTCCTGAATTCACCAGAAAAAGATTAGATGGACATACATACATATTAACTGCACGTTGGTTTCTTTAGATCAGCTTAATAACATTTTTAATTTTTCCAAATCTGCATGTAAATTAGTATATTCCTACCTTTCTAATCGATCTCAATATGTGTCTTTTAATGATTGTCGTTCTAGTATAGGCTGTGCTACTTCGGGTGTGGCTCAAGGTTCTGTACTGAGTCCTATATTTTTTCTTGCTTATATAAATGATTGTATTCCGGTCTTGAATAATAGTTTTTGTCAATCATTTTTATTTGCTGATGATATTTTCTTGTTATACTCATATAATTCGAGGGGTTTATACAACTCAGATTTGTATAAATAATCACCTAGATTCTATCTCAAATTGGATGCATTTAAACTCTCTTGAAGTTAATCCTGTTAAAACGAAGGCATTAAGATTAATGTATTTAATTTTACTTTTTTTTAATCCTAGAATATATATAAAAGGACAGGATATCTTATTTGTTCAATCTCTTAAATGTCTTGGCGATATTGTGGATTCAAAACTAAATTCTAATGATCATATTGATTTTATCGCTAATAAAAGTTGTAATATTTTAAGAAGACTATTCGTTAAAACATGTAATAAATCGGTTTGCTATTTCACTCACATCCCGTGTTAACTATTGCCTTGAAGTTTTTTCTGCTACGTGGTCTTGTAATGTTAATATCATTGGGGCGCGCATGATAGAAGCTCTAAACTCATTCCGATGATTTTTAAATGTGAATTTAAGGATTATATAAATCTACGTAATTTACTGCACTTTTACAAGGTTATTAAATCTGGACGACTTATTCTCTTTGCTAATAAAATCTCTTTTATTAAATCAACACGCAATGTTCAAGTTCTTGTTCCTCTAGTACATCTAACGATTTTTGATAGCTCTTCCTTCCCCCCTAAATGCTTAGCTCTAAAAGCCTCAATTACACACCCCCTGATCTCTTGAGCAGAAGGTCAGTGCCCCTCCTGTGCAGCCTAGGCCACAGAATAGTGGAGATTCTGCATTCTGTACTGTTCTTTTATGTTTGGCCAGGACTCATGTCCCAATCAATTCATAATAGAAACCTATTAATAGTGCTACTGGCTCACAACCCAGACCAATATCTCGAGCCGATCTCCTCGCCAATTTTCAGGTTGTCTCATTACCGGTAATGTCACATTGACTCGGCACCCAACCGAGCCTCCATCTGCGTGTCGCCCTGAGAGAAAGTCTACAGTTGTCGACAAGTCAAGACCTGACAAAATGTCTCTCTAAAACCTTGAGCGCGGCTTGACTTTTGACGTAGATTCTCACGTCCCCTCTTCCCTCCGTGTCCTTCCCTATTTAATCCGGGGCCCTTGTTATCGTCAGAATCTCAGCCTGGAAATTGCTGCACTTATACAGAACTGTGTATGACATCCCTACTCCCGAATGCAATATATAAACACGAATATATATACACCACTCAAGCAACCCCTCGAATACTTTTAATGCCTTTCTATTCGTAAAATCCTAAAGTCAAGTTTCGCGACCATATAGAGTATATACAGTATGCGACAAAACAAATGCACGAGATTGTACTTACAATCAGATATCTTTATAATATAGAAAATTTCATTCGTATTTTTACTTGTGTTATTTTTTTGTAATGATAATAGAGTCCTCTTACTAACACAAGACAAAAACAAAGAAAAAAAATGTTTAACGAAAAAAAATTAATAATAAACTTACAAAACCGCAATTTTACATGCGACAAAACAAATGCACGAAGTAGTTGGAATTTATGTTCTTCATTTTTTTCTAACAAATTACTAACAAAATAAATCGTTAAATGAGATGCACAATTTTTTAAGCTTTAACGGAATAATTTGAAACATTTTGCACGTGTTTATTAATATTTATATTCTTTCAAAGTCATCGGTCATAGTTTGCAATATTTTAATAAAAGAATGGCTTACAGCAAATATTCCGATCATTTAAAAGAAAAAATTATAAATGATTATAATAAAGTAGAATCAGTAACGTCAATTGCAAATAAATTTGGAATTCACCACAGTGTCATTTTTTGCATTGTAAGCCGTTTCCGTTCATCAGGATAGTTGGCAACCGTACACAGAGGTGGTAGACCCCGGAAAACCAGCAAACGGGACGACCAGGCAATACTGCGCTTAATAAAAAAGGATTCATTCACCTCAGCAAGATCTATTGCAAGTCAGTTAAACTTAATTGTCTCGATTAGATCCATCCAAAGACGATCTGTTAAAGATGGATAAAAATTATATAGAAGTGCAAAAAAACCATTTATTTCTGCTAAAAACAGATTAGCCAGAATTGAATTTTCAAAGGAGCACATCAACTAGACCACAACCCAATGGAAAACCGTACTCTTCTCTGATGAGTCTAAGTTCAATCTTAAAAGTTCTGATGAAATTAGGCTAGTACGTAGACCAAAAGGACAACGCCTTAACCCTCGATATACCAAAGGTACGGTAAAACATGGAGGAGGAAATATATTGGTCTGGGGATGTTTTTCTGGCCATAGAATCGGACCAATTCATAAAATAAATGGTGTAATGGATCGATTCGTTTGCAAGGATATCCTACAAAACATAATGCTACCACATGCAGAGGAGGAAATGCCGCTTAAGTGGAGGTATCAACAGGTCAACGATCCTAAACACACGGGTAAATGCAACAAACAGTGGTTTGCAGTTAATAAAATAAATGTTTTTAAATGGCCAGCGCAATCGCCAGATCTCAATCCCATAGAAAATCTATGGGATATTGTAGATCGTAAAATTAACCGTGATAATTGCGGAAATAGGGATCAACTTTTCCGCCAGGTGGAAGTTGCTTGGAATGAAATTTCTGGAGAAATTTTTTCAAACCTAATTGAGTCCATGTCACGAAGATGTGAAGAAGTTTTAAAAAATAATGGCTACTCAACTAAATATTAATATTTTTTTGAGTTTTCTAAAGACGTGCATATGTTTTGTCGCATACAAAAAGCTGTTTTTATTGTATAATATGAAATTTTTTAAGTTTTATAAGAATTTTCATTTGTTTTTCTTATATTTTATTGAATTTAGGTTGTTAACTTTATAAAAAAAATAAATAGGTCCAAATCCAAAAGTGTTTGCTTTTGTTTTTGAGACATATTCTACTTAACAGAAGTTCGTGCGTATGTTTTGTCGCACACTGTATGTCTGTATATTTTGGATCCTTAAAGATAGGGAAGTCGATGCAATTGTTCAAATATTGTGAGTTTTCTATTTCGAAAACTATGATGCACTTTAAGCCCACCCAGAAATTATAATATTTACGTTTCGAAAACAATTTGCCTAGATCAGGTGACTGGGTAAACAAAAAGACCAATGTAAAGGGTATATAAGATATAGCGCTCTTGTTTTTTTTATACCCTTCACATAAGTGATAAGGGTATATACATATATATGTATATAAGTTTGTCATTCCGACTCCATAAAGTAAAGATTTTCTTGGTCCTTATAGATAGAGAAGTCGATTAAGCGATGTCCGTCTGAACGTCTGTCCGTGTTATGGCTGAAATAAACTTTTTGAAACCCCCGATGTCGCATAGACCTATAGGTGATATTAAACTATCAGAAATATCTGCAAGCAAATCCCTTTTGAAATCCTGAAAAATCACCCGATAACTGACCGAGGTATAAGCGAAAAACCACGACTACCTTTATCCCCTAACAGTGCTGTCATACAAAATTTAAAAAAAATTAGAGTAGAAACCCCTACAACTTTCCGGAGTCGCCCTTAGAGGAACAAAATGTATTGCAACTCCCATTAGTTTTTTCAACCCAAACATATTCCTAAAACATAATTACCCCCTATCACCATCACCTGAGGGGGTTGCCATACAAAATTTACAAAAACGATGTAAAAACGTCCATAACTTCCCTACAGTCGGCCTTAGAGAAATTAAGTGTACGGGCCCAAATATATTCCTAGAATATACTTACCACCCTATCTCCATCGTCTGAGGGGGCTCCCATACAAGGTTTGGAAAGTTGTACTAATTCCCCTACTACAGCTTTTAAAGTGGCGGTCGATAGGTCAAATGCAGGACTGACCCTCACTCATTTTTCAACAAACATTTTCCTAGAACATACTATCTCCACCCACTAAAGGGATTGCCATACAAAATTGGAAAAAATTAGGTTAAAAACCCCTGCACGTTGTGAACGGTGCATAAGATTCGGCACAGCCAAATATAGCGCTCTGACTTGTTTGACATAGCGTAATAGTCGGTACATTAGTGTAAAGCCGGCTTTACCCATAGAAACACATACATTCTCTTTTACACAGGAAAAAGGGGGTTTTAATGTAAAAAGCTGTTTTTTTTTTGTTAATTAATATTTTTTTTGTCAATATTAACAAATGTTTCATAAAAAAATACCTTCTCCCCCTTTGGATCCGCTTATTGCTCGACCATGGTACACACTTTGCTCGCGGTTCCTTATGAACAAAATTTATTTTTATAACTTATCTTTCTACACATGTATTAATGGATGTATGTATATAAACAACAATAACAAAAATACATATCTCTCATATGCCAAAACAACGTCATAGTTCAAAAAAAAAATCATTTAAAAGTTTTTGATTTGATTACATTTAATAGAAAATACATGCGGCATTTTCTTTTTAAACGCAAAAAGCAGACACAATAAAAAGGTAAGATTTATATACAGTATTAAGCATAATATAACGAATAATTCTGCATCGTTAACTTTAAAAATAAATTTTTTGAGTTAATACGTTGTTTTGGAAAATGAGCAAGATGTTCAAATTGTTTTTTGATTAACTTTTATCTCTGGCGCTTTGTCAACGTAGACGATTTGTGGTTCTCGATCATTTCGTTGTACGAATTAAGAAATATAATTGTGATACAAAGTTAGGTTAGCAAGTGTTAGCTGATGTTTTTTTTTGTATATGTACAGACATATGTATGTATGTACATATGTACATACAGTTGTGTTCAAAAAAATAGGAGTGCTATTTAATGAAAAACTAAATCCCCGTGTTTTTAAAAATTATTATTTTATTTTAGTTTTTTGACTATAATATTATTAAATGATTGGTAATTTAATGTTTGGGAAAATCAAATGTTCATTTATGGCAAAAATATATAAAAAAAATCCAAATAAAGAAAAAATTACGTAAAATTAATTGTTCAAAATAATAGGAGTATTTACTATTGGTTCAAAATTCGTAACTTAAAAGTAGTTATTGTAAAGAATTATTTAGGAAAACATGGATAACTAATAATATTTTGTTGAGTATTCTTTGCTTTTTAATAAGTGAGGAGAATCTTCGGGGCATGGAGTCAATAAGGTCCTGGCAACTTTTTAATGGGAATTGCTGCACGCATCTCGAACTGTACTCCACAGTTCGTTTGCTTTTGATGGCATTTTTTCTGCCACATATTTTCTAACGTCTCCCCATTAATGCTCAATAGGATTAAGGTCAGGAGACTGAGCAGGCCACTACATAACCTCAACCATATTGTTACGAAACCAATATTTTGCCAAATATACTGGTGTGTTTTGGGTCGTTGTCTTGATGGAAGACCCATTTTAATGTCATATTCTACTCTGAGTATGGCAGCGTCACTTCGTCCAATATTTTTACGTAGACATCCTTGTCCATTATTCCCTTTAATTGATGAATTGCACCAACTCCATTGTTTGAGAAGCATCCCCATATCATAACTTTTGCACCACCATGTTTGACAGTTTTTTTGGTATATTTTCCTTCATATAAAGTGTTAGGAGGACGTCGAACATACTGTCTGGAGCCGGTTCCACCAAATAAAACAATTTTAATTTCGTCTGTCCATAAACTATTTCTCCATTTTTCCTTTGGCCAATCGACGTGCTCTTGGGCGAACTATAACAGTGCAGTAGCCTGCTTATTTGTTAACAAAGGAACCTTTCGTGGACTTCTTGCAAACAATTTGTCTTCTATTAGTCGTCTTCGGATGGTTACAGTAGTAACAGGAAAGTTAAGCTTCTGTTTTATCTTTTTTGATGACGTCGAAAGCTAACTCTTACTGAATCTAACTACAAGGCGGTCATCTACACTAGATGTTTTTTGTTTTCGGCCACGAGTTTAGCCTTTTTTTTTTGTAGTTAACAGCAATGGCTATCATTTGGTCTGAACATCCGAGGGTTTCTTCAATTTCTTTGTAAATTTTTCCTTTTTGTCTTAAATTTTTTATGAGGGCTCGCTTCTCTTCAGAACAGTGTTTTTCTTATGCCACTAATCGACAAATTATATTTTAAAACTATAAAAAAAGACATAACGAAACTTTTTCAAACTAACTTTTAAATATCTTACTTCAGAACCAATTTTATTTTAAAAAAATCAACCACACTCCTATTTTTTTGAGCAGTTGAAATTGTTCGACCATAAAAGAAAATAACAAATAACAATAGCAACACAATTTTTCAGTACATTATCACTCAAATATTACTCAGCACATTCCATTGCAAGCACCGTTAAAAAATTGCGCGCTTTGGAAGCTGACATACAAGCAATTTTCGAGCATTGCAAATTGGCTAGCCACACTCCTATTATATTGAACACAGCTGTATATTCCTATACTGCAAACATAATTACACGTTTTAATACGTATTTTAATCTATTTCTTGCAATAGTGACAAATGTGTAAAATTGAAAAACGTAAAAAATAATTAAAGATTTTAATTTTTTTTTATTTTAAAATCTTGATTTCAGTGAAAAATCAAAAAAAGTTTAAATAATTTATTTTTTATTAAAAAATGCATCGCAGTCGGCTGGTGTTAGTAAACATTTTTAGATTATTCTCTTTTTATCACTTCAAAAAAATAATTATTTCAGAAATTAAACGTGAACTTGAGCTAGAAAAAGCTACAAATTTTTTTTTCCAACAACAAATTATAAAATTTCTTTGTTTTTTTTTTGTTTAATTAGAGTTTTTTATATTGATTTTTATATTTTGTCTCTTGCCAAAAAAAGCAACAGAGAAGCAAATCAAATACAAAAATATTTCCATTGGTGGGCCAATGAACTTTTCTTTAATACACATTTAACTTTATTTTTTACATGTTTATTGAATTAAATTTTGCATCTAGCAGCGAATATAGCAAGTATTTTACATTGTGCCTCAAATGTACATATGTACACATGTTTATTTTCACATTTTTTGCTTGCTATCGCCTAACAAATTTCATTTTACTTGCAGTCGCCTACCTAGTGGCCGAAATTAGATCGTATATTACAATAAGCTGAGATGACTTCTAACTTATCATCTTAGCTTTTCTTAACTTATTATAAAATTATATAAATTATGATTTGTTAAATCGTTATATAATTTAGGAGAGGCGTAACCAGCATTAAAAAATGTTATAAAGCAACAAGGCGCCTAATCAAAGAACTAAAAAAATCTTATAATTTTAGATTGCAATTGGCCTAAGAGCCTCCAAGTGAAGATGGCCATTTGGACTAGCCATTGCCCTTCGTAACCTAACCTTTTTCAACATTTCTTATAGTTTTAAATATAAAAGCACATTATTTTGGAATACTTTGAGCGTGCTGTTAGTTGTTAAATACGCTTCTTTGTATTCCATAGATGCAATAAATTTCTTTAATATGTTGACAAATTTGTTTAAAAAAAACTTTTAATAAATAAGTAAGAGCTATATATTTGGCTGTGCCAAATGTTATATACACTTTACATTGGTGTTTTTGTATACCCAGTCATCTGATCTAGCAAATTTGTTTTCGAACCGAAAATCTATATTTATAAAAATGAATTGTCGAGCGCACCACTCTCCGGATGTTCCTACGTCAAAAAAATTTAAAAAATAAAACCAAAAATTTTGTTTTTTTTTTTTATAAAAAAGTTTGTTCACATTTTTGTTTGTTTCACAATCACGCCTAAAGCGGTGTCAAAATTTAGTGCAGTGCGGCCACACCCCAAAAAAAAAAAATAAATTTCGATATAGATTTTTTTACAGCACCGATTTTTTAAAACTTTTTTTGCTTATAGGTGACTTCTAAAGTTTAGGGCCAATAAAATGGGCGGTGGCATGATCACAAAAAATAATAAAATATACTGGTAGTTTTACTTCACCAATTCTTAGAGACTTTATACGCGTTTTTATCCTTTAACAGCGAAGTTACGAATTAAGCGGAGCCGCTTTATAAACTTCAAGCTTCTCGCATGGCCGATTGTATGGCGCCTATTCCCATGTTGGAAAACGATCTTCTTTGCGAGCCAGACAACAACACAAAAAATATCGTGCATTATAATTCTTTACAATAAAAGAATAAAAGTAACTTTTTGTTTTGATTTGTGACTCTAGCGTCGATCTTACAATTAAAGTTTTAATAATAATCCTTGCTTACGCATTTCCAATAGCTTTACAAAATTCTTGCAAACAGATTTATTGAAATTTTGGCAGAACAATGTCTGTCGGGTCAGCTAGTAATTTAGTAAAGTCGATAACAGCTATTCTAAATTTTAAAATAGAAATCTTTACAAAATTTGAACGTTTGTATGGGTAATGCTACTTCCCGGGCTTCTCTTCAACTATTTTTTTGAAGCAGGTTTAAAGTTAAAAGTATTTCTGCGAAGTTTTGCGAAAAAACTGGTTGTAATTTTCGAAATATTTAGGGATAAATGAATGGTTTTTCACATTTTTCTTTAATTTTCGGATATCAATATCTCGTCTCGTCTCTTGAAAATTTTTTGATCTTATCTTTTTTAATGCCATTTACTTATTTTAGGAATTACAAGATTTGGGCAGAGATCCACCAGCACAATGTTCAGCTGGTCCAGTTGGCGATGATTGTAAGTATATTCTTATTTTTTCTAACTATTATATTTTAATATCTCTACTAATTAATTAGAACATAATTTGAAGAATATGATATACTTTTTAGAATTATTAGATTTTTGCCACTATTCTGATAAGGAAAACTGTTTCTTTTTTAAATAGTTTTTTTTTTTTTTTTTTAATTGTATTATCTAAGTTTAGACGATGTTGCATCTGCAACCCTTGTTTATATTTGTATAATAAAACAGCCTTTTTTTTATCTAGATACATATATATGTATTTATAACGAAAAATATATCTTGTGATAAGAACTCGATCTTAGTTTTTTTTACTAAAAAAAACATTTTTAACAGACTTCATACTACAAAAATACGCGGCTAGTATCGGTGAGAAAAAACCAGATTTTTTGTAAATAAAAGTTTCTTTCAACATTAACTGAAAATATTAATTTCTTTCAATAAATAGAAATTATATAATGAACTTAAGCCAGAATAAAAAAGGCAAAAAATTTTTTATAAAAACAATTAGTTTAACAAAAATAAAAAGAGGCAAAAATACTTTAGGTAAAAATCTTTTATATAAAAATCAAGAGAATAATATTCCATGTCGTTTAGTTTTTAAATATGATATCCGGGATAAGTCGGTATAATTTAAAGAAATATACATTTTCAAAAATTTATTTCCAACTCGTTTTATTATTTTTAATAATTTTTAAGAATTAAAATATTTTGTGTAAGTAATCCATAATTTTTATAAAAATTTTTTTATAAAAAATAAGTTTTAAATAATATACATGTGTAATTGAATAAAAATAAAAACAATTTTAACATTTTTTATTGTATACGTACATACTGCAAATTATATACATATGTTTTTTTAATTATTTTTAGTATAATAATATTCCCTTGTTTTATTTCAGTATTTCACTGGCAAGCAACAATAATGGGACCGGTAAGAAACAAAATGTTTTTCCATTCCTTTTATAATATTTAAATATTTATGGTTACAGAAAGCTATTTCATAAAATTTAATTTTAAGCGCAAAATTAATTTAGATCCACTTACTAATATATATTAATAAAAATAAAGCGGCGAGTGTTGCTAAAGCTACCTTCACACTATTCTACAAGTGTTTAGATTTTCATTGGATTTTGAGAGAGCCAAATAAAATGATTTTTGGTTTGACTGTCAAAAAATCAAATAAGAAATAATGCGCATTACATTTTGTCTTTACACTATCATATTTGAAATACAATTAAAATCTGTGTAGTACTTAAACATCTATTTTTGAGTTTAAAAAAAAAAATTACACTCATATTCATAAAAATTATAATACGTTTATCAAGGGCTTATTTGACAATTATTCCATAAACATCTGTCAAATAAGCACTTAACAAGCCGACTATATTTATTATGAATATGAGCATTAACTTTTAAAGCAAGTATTTTTTTTATTTGAATTTAACAAAAGGGTGAAAAAACACTGTTAGGCAATAAAAAGTGACGTTCAGACTTGCAGTTAGTTCATCAGACATGTTTTTTTGACTAATTTCTGCAATAAATTCTTAATTTTACTTTTAATATTTACTATTTGTAAAAATTTTTGCTGGCGCTAAATCATTAAACAGCTGTTCATCAGGGATGGAACTTTTAGTAATATTTTAAACTTTTGCACATTCTTCGGGTGATTATTGGTTTGCCGCATAAACATAGATTGGAAGCAAACCAATAATTCTTCGACGTTTTGTATTTGTACTTACAGTTTTATGATTTATTTTAAATAAGGAGGTTGACCCTTAGGCCCGTAATAATTATAAATTTTCTGATGTAAAAAAGTTTTCGAGCGTCGCTTTTATACAAAATCTGTTTTAAAACTTATTTTATATATATATTTGTACATATGTGTGTATATGCCTTTAAGTTTTTATGTGATATTTTTATAATTTTACTGGTTTTTAAAAGCGAGCTATAAAATCTAGTGGACAAATTTTTAATAGTTATCGTTAGTTTACTAAAACCATATTTGTCAGCCATTACATACATTTTTGTTAATAAACCTACCATAAGTATTTTCGCATAGTTTTCATATATCAAAAATTACTATAAGGTTAGAATTTATTAAAAATTGAAAAAAGGCATTTTAATTTATTAAAAGTTGTGTTTCAGGTACATAACAAAATAGTCCGAACTCACACAAATTAATCCAAACCTACCCAAAAGCGTTTCAGGTAACAAATTTTCAACAGCAAAGAGAACGTTTGAGATAAATTTCCTTTCCTGTACAAGGTTTTCAACAAAATTTCTTTTGTAGGTACATTTTTTTTTAAAATCTGTAGATTTCTTTAATATAAAATGCGATTTAGAACATTTAGATACATTTTATATATGATGTATATGCTATGTTTTAAAAATTCTATGGGGTGTAATCGTCTAAATAAAATTTTACTTTTTAACTAAGCAGCATGTGAGCATTTAAAAATTTTCAATTATAGTTTTTTGCGTTTCAGCTATTTTGAGCAACTTTGGCAAGCTTGGAGAGTAATTTCTTTACTTTCATATGTCGGAACAAAATCGAGATCTTTTGGAACACGCTTAATATTTGTTAAGACTTTATAGCTGATTAAAACAAATAAACAATGTTTTAAAAATTTGTTTGATTTGCTTTTGCGGGTTAATTAATAAAACGCTTGTATATAATAAATTCAATCGAAAAAATTAGTTTTTTTATACAAAGTGAGTTTATTTTGCTAAAAGACTTCATTTTTTGACACCTATCGATTTTTTAAAAAATATATAAATATACATATCGAAAGTAATAATTTTACAACACTTTTAATGAAAAAAATTACTTTTACAACTTTTTAATTTAATTTCATTTAAAAATATTTTATTTCCTAATAAATAACTATAAATTTCATAAAAATATTATTAAAAATTATTTTACAATACCAAACTTTATATAGACTTTCCATGCCTGATTTTCTTTATGGCTGCTTTAAATATGCAACTCTGATACATGCAAAATCTAATGGTTTAGAAAAATTTCTAAAAATGAAGAGAGCCATACTACTGTCAAATTTCTTTAGGTATTTTTTGACATTTCATAACATAATGTCTTCACACTATTATATTTTCTCATTTTATTTGAGTTTTTTGACAAGTGTTTTTACCCAGTATTATAGTCTGAAGCCACCTTAAGCCCTTTATATGAGAACGGCTGGACAAACTCCGCTCATTTTTTACTTTTCCAAATTCTTTGTTATGTTTCCGCAAATGTTAAAAAAAAAATAGAAATAAAAAAAAATGAGAAAAACTAAAAATCGCGTCGTTTTATACAAACGTTTGTTATTATGTTTGTGTTTTACACGGGCCTAAACGGCTGGACCGATTTTCCTAAAAATTTGAACATAGGCACGAATGTGCTGTAGGCTGTAGTAAAAAAAAAAATGGTTACATGCCCAAAATTTTTATCACAAAAGTAGGTTTTTCGTCTTAATCCAAGTTTTTGACTAAAACGCTATTTTTGAGGCTTTGTATGAATATTAAAAGCTTCCAACGTCAAAAGCTTTAGGAAAAGAAACAAACTCTTAATACTAGTGCTTCTGCTGTGTGTATTTTTTTGAGACGTTCCCGTATATAAACCCTCTTTATTCAAAACTTTAAATTAGGTGGGCCATGTCTCAACGCTTAAAATTTCGATACATTGTTGCTCCGATTTATATGAAACTTTGTATCTACATATATACAAACATACCTATAATGTTAAAATCTTGGTGGTAAAAAAGTACCCGGTGTTTTATTGATTTTTATATGACTATACACAATTTGAAAGCCTCTTACATTAAAATTTTACAGGACGGCTTAAGCCCACAAATATTATTAAACTCTTTAATATCAAAAACAAGAAACATGGTGTAAAGCAAAATTACTTAAAAGTAGGGTGACTATTTTTGGTTCGAAATCGGTACCCTTTTCAGTTTTTATCGTATAAGAACCACTTCAGTTTTGCGATCAAATTATTTTCGAGAGTCGATTGATTCAGAAATAAATTCTCAAAAAATGTTTAATCATATTTGGGGAGCTGTCGATCGACTCAAAACGAAATTTGAAGGATTAAAATAACTTTAATACACTTTTTGCTGCTATAAACATACATACTTAACTATTTAGTTTTACTATACCTAATTTAAACATTAAAAAAAAATTTAAATTTTCCTGAAAAATCGGTACAATCAGTACAATTAAAAAAAATAATTAGTACGTTTCAGTACACAAACTTTTAACAGTACATCAAATAAAAAATCAGTACAAATGGTTACCCTGCTCATAAGGAAAAATTTGTCAGCATGTAATTTCATGGCTTTAGCAGCCTCGCTTTGAGCTCTGACTATTTTTGTTTCAAAAAAGTTGATCAAACATTTGAAAGTAATAATTCTTACGTAATTGCTCATCGACAATTTTGTTCAAAGTTCGGTATTCGGCAAATACGGGATGGACGATCGAGTGTAAATTTAATTCATTCGTCAAGAAATAAGCTCAATTGAACCAAATTTGCTGTAGCGTGTTGCGCAGAACACAAGGCTCCGTTTTGAACAGTTTGTTCAACTCGACGGCAGACATCTAGATGACATACTATTTAAAAAAGAGTATCGTTTAATGCCCTCAATAAAAATATGTGTCAATTATTACGTTTTTTATTTAAGTTTGAAAATATAAATCTGCCACCAGACACACCCTGTATATGCCTTGTACATTACTATTCATTGAATCTAAGAATTTCGATTTTTAATTGAAAAAAAAAAAAACAAATCTAAATGCTATTGAGAAACTAAAATCCAATAGAATTGACAAATTTTACTCGATTTTAAATAGCGTTAACAAGCCTGTTTGAATGAAGCAAATCTATTGATCTAAAGAATACTCATTTGTTTTAAAAAGTCACTCTCTTTACAAATGATTGTCAAAATTCGTATAAAAATTTAACAATTAAAGACGTTAAATTTGTTCCAAATTTGTGCGTAAATTTACTTTCGGTTAAAAAATGATAAATAATCGGAAGAAAGTAATGTTTGAATGTGGGTCATGTAAAATTTTTGATGGAAATGAAAATGTGGTGGTAAAAGAAGAAATCGTGAATGGCCTTTATCAAGTTAAGTGTAAAATTAATAGAAATGAAGAGAAATTGTTTCTAGTTCTAAAAATCTGTGAACTATGGCATAGAAGAATGGACAATATATGCAAAAAGAATTTGCTAGAAGTTAAGAAAGCAAATCAAATTTGAAGAAGAAATAAATGAACCGTGTGTTACATGTGTGAAAGGTATTAAAACTCGAAGACCCAACAAAAATGAAGAACAAAATCAACGTAATTATTACAGTCGATACACTCAGATGTTATTGGACCGGTGAATACGATCTCTTTTTTTTCTTGATCAAGACTTTAATTAACGTTTGTCGCCGACTTTTCAAGAAAAGTTTTTGTTTATCCGTTGTTTCCGAAGAAAATAAAAGTGTTACGTACTGATAATGGATGCGAGTATATAAATAAAAATGTTGTTTGTTTTTAAAATATCGTGGCATAGTTCATCAAAAGACTTGCGTATATACTCCTGAACAAAATGGTGTTGCAGAAAGGTTAAAACGGACTATAATTGAAAGGGTACGATGCATGTTAATTAATAGTGGCTCAGATTAGCGTTTTAGAGTCGAAACAGCAAATACATCGAGTTTTTTGTTTAACAGAATTCCTTCTAGAAATATGGTCACGTCGCCGTCCAAATTTAAAATTTATTTGCGTGTTTAGGTGTCCTGCTTTGTCTCTTGTTCCTAAAGAAAAACGTTGAAAATTAGATTCAAAATCGGTATAATATATCGAGGTTAAATAGTTATAAGGGTAAAGGCCTATAGATTATTTAATTCAAAAAATAATATGATTATACTAAGCCGAGACGTTGTATTTTTTGAACAAAACAAATTTAACATGAAGAAAGGTGATTATTATCCAGTACTTTGCAAGGTGAAAATGTCAATTCAGAGGAGAGTAATTATGCGTTTAAGTTAACATCATCGATATCTGAAATAGTTTCACCTGCCAAAGGAAACATGATGCAAGTTTCTGAAAATACAAGCAGTCCGGATAAAAGTTATAATGATACTGAAGAATGGTTATCTCCTTCTTCTGAAGTTGCTGATGAAGAATGGAGACCAAACGCATACCAAGTTAAGTTCGACAAGTAGTATTCGCAAGGCAGAGAGATTAACAAATAAACTTGAATGCTCGAAAAAACTTCTGTGCAGTAGAATTCGTGTCTGACTATCCGTTCAGTGTTGAAAAAAACAATGTCTTCAGAAAATACAAATAAGTGGAAGGCTGCAATGCAAGAAGAAATAAAATCTCTAATTGAAAATACTACGTGAGTGCTTACAGATCTTCCACCAGGACAAAAAGCTATGAAATCGAAATGTGTATTAAAGACCAAAGGAGATGAATATGATAATCCCGTGCGTTGGAAAACTAGACTAGTTGTAAAAGGATTCACCCAACGAGAAGGTGTGTTGTCAGTAAAAAACTTAATAGCGTTAGCTGTGAAGCAGGATATGAATATGCATTAAATAGATGCGGTGTGTGCATATTTAAATGGTTCGTTCAAAGAAACTGACTATATGCAACAGGCGGAAATGTTTGAAGATGGTTCAGGAAAAGTTTGTAAACTTCAAAGGTCGCTTAATGGATTACAGCAACCAGGTAGAGCTTGGAATGAGACCCTTAATCAAGAATTAATTAACATTAGTCTGACTAGAAGTGATGTTGAATAATGTATTTATTGCAAAGTAACAAATACTGTGACGTTATTTGTGGCTATATACGTGGATGATATTCTTATATTCTCGAACAATTTGAATTTGCTTTAAACTGTTTAAGAAAATCTTGGGCTTAAATTTAAAATGAAAGATATGGGCAAAGTTTCAGCAGTCTTAGGAATAAATATAATAAGATGTTGAGATTCAATAAAAGTTTATCAATTAAAGTATTTGATGTTTTAGATCGTTTTGTTATGAGCGAATGTAATCCAACGGCAACTCTAATTGATTAAAACCAAAAATTGTTAGCAAATATGTGCCCGACGGGTGATGAAACTAAAAAACAAATGTCAAAGATTTCCTATATGCAAGCTATAGGATGCACAAATTTCACTTCTCGATTTATGTTACGCCGTTAATGTGTTAAGCCGTTTTAGTTAAAATCCTGGAAAACATTATTGGGAAACTGAAAAAAGGATAATTAGGTTCGTAACAGGAACTCTTGATAAAGGCATTGTGCACAGAAAAACACCTGATGATTGAATAAAAGGTATTGTGATGCTGATTGGGGTGGAGATTTAGATGATCGTAAATCCACTACAGGCTATAGTTGCATTGTCGTCAACAGAATTTATCGGGGTTGTCATTGATAGCTGATAGCTGTCGAAATGGAATTTAAAAATGTGTTGTATTGTGTTTTTATTTATTAATTGAAATACTGATTTAAAATCGAGCTCCAAATGTATAATTTGAAAATTCGTTAAACAGAAGTTTTTACCATGACAACCCCGTATGTCCGTTACTGCTGCAGTACAAGAATCCGTATGGTTGAAACGTTTAGAAGCTGAATTAGGTTTAAAAAGCAATGTTGCCGTTACTCTGTTATGTGATAGCAAAGGTGCCATTCAAGTCGTATTAAATCACAACTATTCCTTAAGAACTAAACATGTTGACTTAAAGCCAAATTTATACATCAGAAAATAGATGACAAAGAAGTGATTTTAAAGTATATTTCAACAAATGAGATGATTGCTTATATTTTTACCGCCCCATCCCAAATATTGAAATATTTCCGAAATAAATTTTGACTTAATTTTTTTTATAATGAAATGTTTTATTGATTCCTTTAATGTAAAAAGTGTACGAGAAAATTTGGTTATTATTAAACATTTTCATTCAGGGAGAGTGTTGAGAAAAGAATGTATATAACATACCATCTATAATTTACTCTTGCACTTAAATGAATTTTTTTTAATAATTATTATTAGTGTTCTATGTGTTTAAGGTTTTTTTTGTTTTATAAAAAATAAATTATTATAGTTAGTTGAATAAGTAAATTTATTACAACACAGAGAAGGTAAAAATACTTATTTTGCTTTTTTGATATATTTTTTCGCAATTGTTTTTCGCTACTTTGTCGGCTTTTGCTGTTTTTTTATATTTGCAACTTTCTAATAAAAATAATTAAAATAAATAAATAATTTTGAAAATATTGAATCTCACACGGTCGTTTATTGTAATAAAATCATTTTTAAACATTAAAAAATTGAAATAAAAAAGGACAAAAGCAAAAACTTTTTATCTATTTTGTTTTTGCTGATTTTATGCTATTTTTCAAGTTGTTTTTGCTTTAAACAAAATTTTGTTTCTGTCTTCTCTTCTTTGCTGTTGTATTTGAACTTTTATTAACTAAATTGTGAAATTATTTTTTTTTTAGCCCGACAGCCCGTATCAAGGTGGTGTGTTCTTTTTAACAATTCACTTTCCAACAGATTATCCATTCAAACCACCAAAGGTGGCTTTTACAACGCGCATATACCATCCAAATATAAATAGTAATGGGTCGATTTGCCTCGATATATTAAGATCTCAATGGTCGCCAGCACTTACTATATCAAAAGGTATTTTTTTTAATTTATATTAATTTTCTAATTAACAAATTTTAAAATATCATTTTTATATATTCCAGTTTTATTATCAATTTGCTCTCTACTCTGTGATCCAAATCCAGATGATCCACTTGTACCAGAGATTGCAAGAATATATAAAACTGATCGGGAAAAATATAATGAATTGGCACGAGAATGGACTAGGAAGTATGCTATGTGATGCGTTCCAGTTTGTATAATTGATTCGTCGTCGTCGATGTCGTTGTCGTTGTTGTTGTTGCTGTCGTCGTCATCTTCACCATCGTCGTCGTCATCATCAACATCATTTTTATCATCAGCATTAATGTCGTCGCTGTTTAAACTGGCAACAGCATTTGACTTTCTATTGTTGTTGTTATTTGTCATAATAATAGCAGCAACCATGAAATCAAAATACTACAACAATTTTAACTATTACACTAATATAATAATGATGTCATTGTCACCATTATTAATGTTGGTGTTGTGGTTGTTGTCGTCGTCAAAATTTGGTTACATCAACCATTACTTAAAAAACGACAACATTTAGAAAATTAACAACACCAGCAACAGCGACAAGTTCAGGTACTACAACAACATCAATTATAGCCGCTACAACAACAATAGCAACTATATTATCATCCAAAACTGAATGATGTATTGAATGATATAAACAAAAAAAAAATTATAATAATATTAATATATTTGATTAAATTGATGATTGAATGATGAATTACAACCAATTGTTTTGTAAAGAATGAAAAAAAAAGAAATTGCATAAAATAATAAAAAAAAATCTAAAATATAAGAGAAGTAGAGGTTGCGATGATTTGATGATGGTATGAAAAAAATAATATAATTAAATATAAAAAATATAATAAAATACACACAAAATTTAAAATAAAAGTTAAAGAAAATAATTAAAACCAAAAAATGATTTTGCTACTACTCTACACAACAGCAACTTGAAATTGGTAACAAATTAAAAAAAAAAACAAAAAATAAATGCAGATGTGTAACACTCTTTAAATAAAATAAAGAAAAAGACTCAAAAATTATATATACATAAATAGAAATATCTAACACAACATGTAATCACAGAGAAAAAAAGGATAAAAAGCAAAAAAAAAGGGAAAGCATGATTACGTGAAAGAGAAAATGTAATATTTGTGGCAATAAGGAAGGAGTGTTGGTTCATGTTAATATAAAAACAAATCATGTTTCTTAATTTATTTGATTAGACGCATATTTATTTGGACGCATATTTACATCCAATGTTTTTTTCCAAAAATGTACAGAAAATATTTCCAAAATTATCTTCTTTTTCTTAAAGCTTGTTTTTTTTGTAATTAAAAATTATTTTAAAGAAATAGCTTAATTCTAAATAATTAAGAATTCAACAAAAAAAGAATTTAATTGTAAATCATAAAAACACCTTAATATAAAAAAACTTTGATTTCTCTTTCAATTACAAAATTATTTTATGTAAAATAAAAATAAAATATTTTTTTTTTAAACAATGGTTTTTGTCGTGCATACATAGTTATTTCTGCTTATTGTCACAAATGTACATAAAACAATAATAAATTTAAAAATTCATTTACTCAGTTTTAATTAATTCTAAAAATAAAAAAAAAAAATAAATCGCAATAAAATCGGAAGCTTTACTACTCAGTTATTCGACGATCTTACATCACTGACTGTCCGTCGCCTACCGTTTTCAGCGAATAAAAATTTGAAGAACCTTCTACTTACACCCTTATACTATTTTTATTTTCGGCCAAAATTTCATATACATAGATAGTTGGGGAATTCAAAAGATGTTCTATTTGTCCTATTGCACTCGGCGCAGGCGTAAGTTGAGTTGTTGTGACAATTTAATAAGTATTAAACGAAGTAGTACTTTTTAAGAACTATTTTTGTATGAAAGACAACAAAATTATTGTGAAATTTTATAACAATAGGACATAATAGGACACCTTGTAAATCCCCTAAGAATAAATTGTTTTAATTGCGACAGAAATAATAGGCCGATATTACGTGTCTTTAGTTATAAACTGCAAGTGATGACTTACAGCTGTCAATTTCACTTACCAAATCGTTAATAATTTGGCGACTTTTGCAGTTTACTTTGCTTCTTTATAAAACCCTTACAATTTGACCATGTTCTCTGATTTAAATGCAATAATATAACTGTGCTTTTAGGAAGAATTTGAAATTTCGTGATGCAAAGCAAACTGCGTACAGTCTAACTGTCGTTAGCAGATAGACTACCAGTCAAAGTTAAAGCGCTATTAGAGAAATAATGGGCGTTATTATGTTTGGCGTAGTCGTGTCGAATGTTGTCGAATTCGCCACAAAAACGACAAGGGTGCTATTCATATAGCATTGGCGTTTTTGTTAGACGGTACCAAAAAACTAAAAACGACTACGCCAACGCCAATCACAATAAGGGAGAATATATTTTTTCACAATTTTTGGGTAGTTTTTACATTTAACCTCTTTTTATCATGTATTTAGAAGAATTATTTTTTAAATATGTACGTCTCGTTTTAATTTCAAGAAATTATATGACCTAAACTAATTTCGAACCGAAGGATAATACTAATAGCATTTCCTCAGCTAAAATGCAAAACCACGAACCTAAAAAAATCCCAAATTGATATTTTAACATATTTGAGTATATTTTATTAAAAGGCACATGACAATAAAAATTATTTAATGTTACGGACAAAACTTGAAACAAAATGTCTAAAAAAAAGAACAACTTTCAAAAATAATCATTTTTAATTTTTCAACAAAAAAAAAGGAAGTACAAGTCAAGTGAAGTACACCATCTTGATGGTATATTAAATCAGATTTTTTGAAAGTCAAGTGCTTTTTAATTTTTTTTTTTAAGAAATAATTATTTTTTGATTCTAATTTTTTTTTTAGCAAAAATAGTTGATATTTTAAAAAATCAGAAATAAACGATTGTTATTATAATTGATTTTCATAAAATATTAAAAACAATTATTTCCTTAAAAAAACCCACAAAACATTTTTTTTGGGCGAAGAATATACATATAACCCAAAAAATAATTACAATTGTTGCTTTTTAATATTTATTTTTTTTTTTTGCTTCTTTTGGTCCCTGTTTATTACAAAAAAATTGCTTATAAAAAACGGACAAAATAAAAAGCCATTTTCGGCAACACGACCAAGTCAAACATGAGTAAAATTTTATGTATTCATATTAAGGTGGATTAATGCAGGCAAAGTAAAAAACAGCTGATTAAAAATTCACCGTAATTTTTGCTCTAGTTGGCTTGTTTACACTTTTTTTAGTAACTACTTCTTTTACTTGCGGTTTCTTAAATGTTTCTTCTATGTGAAATTATTGTAAAAATCATTTTCAAATGCTCTTTAAATATTAACTATACAAAACTTTTTTATTTTGGTTTTCAGCACACGATATTAAAAATTGAATATGAATATGTTTTTGCTATTACATTTCTTTATCTTAGTGTAATTATGATGTTTACTTTTTTTTTTTGGTATAATCTTAATAAACAAAATATACATGTATCCAAAGATATGTATAAATTTCAAGCAATATACAAATAAACTTGCAAAAATTGTCCGGTTTTTATTTGCCTCTGTTATACATATTTATGAAAAATACAAAAATATGAAAATTTTGAAGAAACTTAAGTCGAGCAAATAATTGACCTTTATCCATCTGGCTTTAAACCAGCGTTGCCTAACGGAAGAACATGATTTATAAGAATGTATGGGTGCTTTTTCACTGTGTTAATTGAAACAAGTCAGAGCGCTATATTCGGCTGTGCCGAATCTTATATACCCTTCACATTGGTCTTTAAATATACCCAGCCGAGTAATTTTGTACTGCAAACAATATAATAAAAAAACCTTGTGCGAGTTTTAAAGTTCATAGAAAAAATAACAAAATTTTAACGTTCGTATGAATAATAGAAATAGATGAAGAAGATTTGAGGTCGAGAGTTTTAAAAAATTTTCGACATTATTCATATTATAAGGTTAATAAAACTTATTAAATGTTCTAGTCCCGCTGCTCTTCTCCAACTTTTTCTCCAAAATGTTTGAATTATTTGATTATTACTTTTTGTAGAATATTCGAAGTCGATAGCTGTAATAGTTTTCCAGAAGTAGCGTATCAAAAATTTTATAAAAATTGTTAATTTGTATGAGAGCTACCCCTTCTTCACCCCCCATCCGAAAATTTTTTCTTCAGAGCGTAGCCCTTGATGTCCAATCACTTTTTGTAGAACATTTGATTTCGATATCTGTTACAGTTTCCGAGTTATAGCGTATCGAAAATTTCATACAAATCGTTAATTTGTATGGGAGCTACCCCTTTTTTTGCCCCACTCAAAAATATTTTTCTTTAAAGCGTAGGCCTTCTTGTCCAATTACTTTTTGTATAACATTTCATTTCGATATCTTTTATAGTTTCCGAGATATAGCGTATCGAATATTTTATAATAATTGTCGATTTGTATGGGAGCTACCCCTTTTTTTCCCCCACTCAAAAAATTTTTCATTTATAGCGTAGGTCTTCTTGCCCAATTACTTTTTGTAGAACATTTCATTTCGATATCTGTTATAGTTTCCGAGATATAGCGTATCGAATATTTCATAAAAATTGTTAATTTGTATGGGAGCTACCCCTTTTTTTGCCCCCACTCAAAAATTTTTTTCTTTAAAGCGTAGGCATTCTTGCCCAATTTCTTTTTGTAGAACATTTCATTTCGATATCTTTTATAATTTCCGAGATATAGCGTATCGAATATTTTATAATAATTGTCGATTTGTATGGGAGCTACCCCTTTTTTTGCCCCCACTCAAAAAGATTTTTTTTATAGCGTAGGCCTTCTTGCCCAATTACTTTTTGTAGAACATATTATTTTGATATCTGTTATAGTTTCCGAGATATAGCGTATCGAATATTTCATAAAAATTGTTAATTTGTATGGGAGCTACTCCTTTTTTTGCCCCCACTCAAAAAATGTTTTCTTTAAAAAGTAGATCTTTGCGTACAATCACTTTTTGTCAAACATTTTAAGTCGATATCTCTCATAGTTTCCGAGATATAGCGTATCGAATATTTTATAACAATTGTCGATTTGTATGGGAGCTACCCCTTTTTTTGCCCCCACTCAAAAAATTTTTTCTTTAAAGTGTAGATCTTTGCGTACAATTACTTTTTGTAGGACATTTCATTTCGATATATGTTATAGTTTCCGAGATATAGCGTATCGAATATTTTATAACAATTGTCGATTTGTATGGGAGCTACCCCTTTTTTTGCCCCCATTAAAAAAATTTTTTCTTTAAAGTGCAGATCTTTGCGTACAGTTACTTTTTGTAGGACATTTCATTTCGATATACATATGTTATAGTTTCCGAGATATAGCGTATCGAATATTTTATAACAATTGTCGATTTGTATGGGAGCTACCCCTTTTTTTGCCCCCACTCAAAAAATTTTTTCTTTAAAGTGTAGATCTTTGCGTACAATTACTTTTTGTAGGACATTTCATTTCGATATATGTTATAGTTTCCGAGATATAGCGTATCGAATATTTTATAACAATTGTCGATTTGTATGGGAGCTACCCCTTTTTTTGCCCCCATTAAAAAAATCTTTTCTTTAAAGTGCAGATCTTTGCGTACAGTTACTTTTTGTAGGACATTTCATTTCGATATACATATGTTATAGTTTCCGAGATATAGCGTATCGAATATTTTATAACAATTGTCGATTTGTATGGGAGCTACCCCTTTTTTTGCCCCCATTAAAAAAATTTTTTCTTTAAAGTGCAGATCTTTGCGTACAGTTACTTTTTGTAGGACATTTCATTTCGATATACATATGTTATAGTTTCCGAGATATAGCGTATCGAATATTTTATAACAATTGTCGATTTGTATGGGAGCTACCCCTTTTTTTGCCCCCATTAAAAAAATTTTTTCTTTAAAGTGCAGATCTTTGCGTACAGTTACTTTTTGTAGGACATTTCATTTCGATATACATATGTTATAGTTTCCGAGATATAGCGTATCGAATATTTTATAACAATTGTCGATTTGTATGGGAGCTACCCCTTTTTTTGCCCCCACTCAAAAAATTTTTTCTTTAAAAAGTAGATCTTTGCGTACAATCACTTTTTGTAGAACATTTTAAATCGATATCTGTTATAGTTTCCGAGATATAGCGTATCGAATATTTTATAACAATTGTCGATTTGTATGGGAGCTACCCCTTTTTTTGCCCCCACTCAGAAAATTTTTTCTTTAAAGTGTAGATCTTTGCGTACAATCACGTTTTGTAGAACATTTTAAGTCGATAGCTGTTATAGTTTACGAGTTATAGCGCATAAAATATTTCACCACATTTGTGCAATTGTAGGAAAAATACCCCTTCCCCTGGTCCTATCTGAAAATTTTTTTTCCAATATTTAGGTCCCTTCTTTAGGAGTATCCGTGCCAAGTTTTGTGGCAAGAATGACTATATTTACTGAGATATATAGGGATATATGCACGGATTTTGTCCTAAAAAATGGGTTATTTTGAGTTTTCGTTTATATTTCGGTCAATAGTCAACCGATTTTGCTAATTTAAAGTAGCGATTGTCTCCAGGATATTTCCAATAGTTTGACACCATTAACTGGTCTGTATCTTTTTACTTGACTCCGGAAACTTGATTTCAACAGACGGACAACGCTAAATCGGCTTCCCTATCTATAAGGATCCAGAATATATATACTTTATGGGGTCGCAAATGAATAATAAAGAAATTACAAACGGAATGACAAAGTGATATATACCCTATCACTATGTGAAGGGTATAAAAAGAAAATAAGCAAGCTTATTTTGTTGCATCGTGCGAAAGCGGACTAAAGATAATGCTGTCCCTTTGCCGTTGTACCCAAGAGCGTCTCTCTTGAGTTCATAATAGGCGTTTTTTATTTAAAGCAATGGCTTTCTATTGGCCTAAAAAAATTATTTTAATTATCAAGTTGATTTTGAAATACCGGGTAAATCTTTAACTTACTTTATAAAAATTATAACCAATTTTTTCATTAGCAGTTGGGTCCACTCACGTTTTACGGGCTTTCCAATGGCTTCAGACCACTTTAAGGCTATATATCGAACAGTGCTTCGACGGTTTAGTTTAATAATATTTTCAAAAGCTCTTTTATCGCGATGAATTATTCCGGAAGTCCACCCTCACTTCAAAACATTGTTGCTGAAATTTCCACTTATTTCATATTTTCTTATAACACTTCGTATTGTAGATCTTGGGATTTTAAAATCAGTCGATATCTGTCATTATGTCATTCCCAATTTGGATTTATCGACGATTAAATACGAATTTCCTCACAAAAGGATTCACCACGTGCCATTTTTTGGAAATTAATATAAAATAAAGTGGAAAAGTTTTCTTTTTTGGCTGCTTTGCATTCCTTTTTTAATTGTAGCAGTACATTTAAAATTTTTGTTCATATTTTGATTTTTTATTTAGCTTGAGCGCAATTTATACACTGAATGAATTAATAGTCGTCAAATAATTTTTAATAAATTATAAAGGCCTCTTAGTTTACTTCATTTTTTTAACATTTTCGCCCATGTTCTGACTCACGCGATTGTCAAATCACATGCGATTTGTAAATCGCAAAAAATTTTTTTGCATGTTCTGTAGTTCACGCGTTTTTTTTTTGCGTTTGGTTTTTTTTTTCGATGATAAAAACATGTTTCTTTTAAAAATACAAAACAAAAAACCAAGGAATATATAACAAATTGTACCTTTTTCTGCAACAACATTTTTTCTTTCTTGTTTTCCAATAAAGTTCATACATAAAAAAAGTAAGCAACTGAAAAATGAAGATGTACATAACTAACAGTTTTTTAAAATTTAATTTTTATTGAGACTGTTTACAAAAAATAAAACAAATTGTGAAAATTATAACAAAAACCCCATATATTATAATTATGCATAGTTTGATTGGCTGTTTTTAACCTAGTTTGGGCAAAAAACATCGGTTCACCTCATCTACCTCTTGCGATTTGAAGTCGCAAACTTTCTTGCGATTGTGAACTTCAGAACACCTGTTATGCGATTTCAAATCGCATCGCCAATATTTTGCGAAATGCGATTGTCAGAACATGGGCGTTTGATACAGAATTTGAGAATATTTTCAAATCAGCTTAGAGAAAATAAAACGACCTTTTAAAAAAGTATAAACTTGCTGGTGTTGTTAACATTAAAAAATCTTTATTCTGGTGTACGAATTAATAGTGGTTTGGGCTCGTATATAAAGTCTGGATCCTTATAGATAGGGAAGTTGATATAGACATGTCATTGTTTCACGTGACACCTGCCGTGCGGGCAATAATTCACGGTGCTCCTAACACTTGGTGGAAACAAAGCGTCTGCCAGCGCCCCCAGAATGGTCCACCCAGGCACCAATTCTCTGCCATGACTCTGTGTAGCCATAACAGACCCCTTGTTGAGGAGTTGGGCTATCTAAACCAGAATTGCGTCTCTAGTTTTGATCTTGCTTCTTCATAATCAAAACAGAATCGAGCCGACAAGACACCTCTGCACACGCTTGTGAAACAGCACCCAACCTTAAGCAAGAGAGATTATGATTATTATGTCGCACCCAGCAATACGACACCCAACTCTGTTTGAAGGATCTCTTTTCATTTAGACAAATCAATTTCTCCACTTTCATCAACGCTTCATAATCTTCTCACCGCCAGTCAGGACCGAGTCACGCACATTCTTCAACATGCCAATGCTGGCCTTTTCATTATTTGCTACTACTCTGACAGGATCTTCTTTTAGATCCTAGGGTCTCCAGCCGTATCCAGTTTCCCTATTCCAAACACACTCCCACCTTTTCAGCTATTAGCCCACTTCAACAGTTGCTCATGTGCCTGGGTAGACCCGCCAAACTAGAGACTCTATCTTGACAGCCTTAAGTTCATATAAGACCGTTTACGCGATCACTTTGGGGGCCGTACAAGACGGATCCCAGCATATTAACTTTCGTTCTCAGTTGCCCCGCTTAGGGGTAACCACAGCCACCCCGTGAACTCCCGAAGGAGACCTCACCATTGATCAATTCATTCACTGGTAAGCACATGGGGCCAACTGATTCCCATGGTACCAGATAGGACTCTGGTCAGCTTCGTATATCTACTTCCGTAAAATTCCTACCAATTTCTATTTAACACAGATAAGGTATTGGTACTCTTAGAACCTTGTATTGCTATGCCACTTAATGGTGATGCACATGCTACAGCGAAAACAAGGACAACCTGCCTCAAGCCAGACCAGTGAATCACTGATCCCATTTAGCCCAAGACAGATTGTTTTCGATTTAGCCATGTCTGTTAGCCTTGCAGTAACTGGAAGTTACCCGGTTGATACCACGAGGAGATAGACTTAGGCACTCGGGCTGATGGAAGGTTGCCCGAGGGCCCTCCCTTTCCATCACATAACTTATCAACCCGTCTGTCAGTTTGTTTAAATCAAGTTTTCGGAGTCAAATAAAGTGATACGGACCAGTTATTTGTGTCAAACTATTGGAAATATCCTGGAGACAATCGCTACTTTAAATTAGCAAAATCGGTTGACTATTGACCGAAATATAAACGAAAACTCAAAATAACCCATTTTTTAGGACAAAATCCGTGCATATATCCCTATATATCTCAGTAAATATAGTCATTCTTGCCACAAAACTTGGCACGGATACTCTGAAAATAGGGACCTCAATAAGGGAACATTTTTTTCAGATAGGATCAGGGGAAATGGATTTTTCTCAAATTTTAAATTTTGTGAAATATTTCATGCGCTAAATCTTAGAAACTATGTATAACAGCTATCGACTTCAAATGTTTCAAAATTGTACGAGACCTACACTTTGGAGAAAAAATTTTTTGGGTGGGGGCAGATGTAGCTCCCATACAATTTTTATGAAATTTTCGATACGCTGTCTCTGGAAACTAAAACAGCTATCGACTTCTTGTGTTCTACAAAAAGTAATTAGATGACAAGACCTACATTTTGGGGAAAAAATTTTGGAGAGGAGCAGGGGGACTAGAAAATCCCATACAAATTAACAACTTTTATTAACCTTTTAATACGAATAATGTCGAAAGCTTTTATAACTCTCGACCTCAAACCTTCATCTATTTCTATTATTCATACGAACGTTAAAATTTTGCAAAGTTTTTTATGGACTTTTAAACTCGCATAAGGTATTTTTATTATACTATTTGCAGTACAAAATAACTCGGCTGGGTGTATTAAAAGACCAATGTCATGGGTATATAAGATTCGGCACAGCCAAATATAGCCATCTTACTTGTTGTGTTTTAAAGTGTGGATGTCAAAAAAATTTTAATTTTTATACAAAATTTAATTTTTTTGACATTCACATTTCCAAATATACGAATACAAAGTTTCCATTCAGTTTTTTTTTGGAAATTGTAACATTTTTTAATTTTGCTAATGACAACTTTTTGTGTAACCAAAAATGTATTTTGACATCATAAGTATTTGAAATACAAAATACTTCAGTGTTAGGTATTTAAAATACAAAATACATTAGAAGGTGGTATTTCAAATACAAATACAAAACACATATTTGTATTTCAAATACGTATTTCAAACACAAGTATTTTAAATACTGCCCAACACTGACTGTAATAATCAAAAACTCTATTTTTGTTATGCCCTTTTGCATTTCAGGTGACGATATACTTAAACTTACTAACTAAGTTGGCCATTATGTGTCATTGACCGAACTATAAGAATATTTTTTTAAGCACTTCGGCCATGATTTTAAAAGGTTCTTTTTAAGGTTTTCCTGGACTCTAGTCTTGACAGAATTTCAATCGTCCCCTTTTGCGTCTTCCTACGGAATCATATCCAAACATTTGTTTTTTTTTTTTGTCTTTTTTCGATCTTTACTAACGGTCTTGTATCCGTAAGACATCCTGCATCATCTTGTAATGGAATAGGTAGCAACTGTCGATTTAACATAGTGTGAATACTTATCGATTGGGGATTTACCAGCGGAAAGGAATTTTCAATTCGAAAAGCAAATCGTATTATCTAATACGTTTAGAAGATTTAGTTTTATGGAAAATTTTAAGGTAATTATCAATTGGTACTGGGATTAGGCATGTTAAAAAACATAGTGGCAGGCATCTTAAAGTCTTAAGAAAGAATTCTAAAAATATCGATTTTTATTAAAAAAAATAAGTTAATTTCGGAACGTTTGCAAATAAATTTTTAAAAATCGGATGTTATTAAATTTTTACAAATTCGAAAGATTTTAAATTCGAATCAAACTACCACATAGCCCCCCAGATCTAAAGCAATGTTAGCCAAAAGTGTATCTGCGGGACAAACACTTATCGGGTTTTTTATCTACACAAGTACCCACAAAAAAAACCTCAACAAAAGAGAAGTTACAACAACACAAGTTGATATTGCATGGTTTTTATACCCTTCACATAGTGATAGGGTATATATCACTTTGTCATTCCGTTTGTAATTTCTTTATTATTCATTTGCGACCCCATAAAGTATATATGTATGTTCTGGATCCTTATAGATAGGGAAGCCGATTTAGCGTTGTCCGTCTGTCCGTCTGTTGAAATCAAGTTTCCGGAGTCAAATAAAAAGATACAGACCAGTTAATGGTGTCAAACGATCACAAATATCCCGCTAACAATCGCTATTTAAAATCAGCAAAATCGGTTCACAATTGACCGAGATATAAGCGAAAACCCAGAGTAACCCATTTTTTTTAGGACAAAATCGGTGCATATATCCCTATATATCTCAGTAAGTATAGTCACTCTTGCCACAAAACTTGGCACGGATACTCCTAAAGAAGGGACCTAAATATTGGAAAAAATTTTTTCAGATAGGACCAGGGGAAGGGGTATTTTTCCTACAATTGCACAAATGTGGTGAAATATTTTATGCGCTATATCTCGTAAACTATAACAGCCATCGACTTAAAATGTTCTACAAAAAGTAATTGTACGCAAAGATCTACACTTTAAAGAAAAAATTTTTTGAGTGGGGGCAAAAAAAGGGGTAGCTCCCATACAAATCGACAATTGTTATAAAATATTCGATACGCTATATCTCGGAAACTATAACAGATATCGATTTAAAATGTTCTACAAAAAGTGATTGTACGCAAAGATCTACTTTTTAAAGAAAAAATTTTTTGAGTGGGGGCAAAAAAAGGGGTAGCTCCCATACAAATCGACAATTGTTATAAAATATTCGATACGCTATATCTCGGAAACTATAACATATATCGAAATGAAATGTCCTACAAAAAGTAATTGTACGCAAAGATCTACACTTTAAAGAAAAAATTTTTTGAGTGGGGGCAAAAAAAGGGGTAGCTCCCATACAAATCGACAATTGTTATAAAATATTCGATACGCTATATCTCGGAAACTATAACATATATCGAAATGAAATGTCCTACAAAAAGTAATTGTACGCAAAGATCTACACTTTAACCCTTATCATACCGACATAAAAACTTACAAATCCTACCAACATGTGTCTTTAAGACACATACATACAAATTAAAAGAAAAAAGCATAAGACAATTACAAATTAGTTTATGTTAAGTAATTTTTTATTGAAGACATTCTTTATAATTTATAACTTTTGTAGCATGCTCATTGCAGACATTATTTGTACATATTTGGCAGCATTGCTTTATTATACGACTTATTTTTGGATCGCACATATAGCATCTTTTACGTTTATTTGTTGTAGAAGTGGCTGTACCTGGTGTATTTCCTTCTTGAAGAACTTTTTCCATGCATTGAACTATAGGACGTTGTAATTTATTTCTTGACCTTTGATGTATTTGGGGGGCAATAAGTCCTTCGGCAACTTCTCGTAAAAAGAGTTTTCGAGCTATTTTTGCTTGTGTTGCTTTCCATGATGGATGTAAATTTTTCCAAATAATATACATTTGCTGCAATTGCACAAACATCAATTAAATTGGAAAAGAACGTAAATGGCCACCTGTTTGATTTTCTCCGGCAAGTAAAACTATGTGCAAGTTGGTCCAAAGTGTCAACTGCTCCTTTAGTTCGATTGTAATGTAAATTTACCTCCGATTGAGCAACCATATCGTGAACTCCAAAACTCAGCAATCTCTGTGTTTGCTTCTTTTTTTGTCCCCGCTGTAATCAAAAGTCCAACATAGGCTCTTATTTCTGTTACATTTGTTGGACGCCAGGCATTCTAATTAGTAGTCACTGCATACAAATTGGTAAATTTTACAATGAATCAAAAATTTCGTCATTCAAATATAGCTCGATTGCCTCTAAAGGGTCTTCAATTTGTTTTCCTTTTGGCAAGTTAACTTTGTTCAGTGGGCACCGAATTATATTTCGAGCAGGAATATTTCACCATATTCCTCACCTGCATCTTCCTCAATATCCGAAATAGTATCAGACATCTCGGAAGCATCATCTTCAATATTTTCATTATTTTGACTATCTTCGATATCAGATTGCAAAAACATATCCTCGTCTTCTATATCATCAACCGTATCTTCATCAATTTCTTCCGCGGCTAGTCGGATTTCCTCTTCTGTAAGTCGCTTTGGCATATTTTTTTATAAAATGAACTTGCACATCAATACTCTACAAAATCTAACCGCAACTAATTTGTTGTTTTTCAACATTTAGTATCAGGTGATTATTGATTTCAATAAAAGGGAATTCCCCAAATTTAATATAGTGATATGAAAATATGAAATTTGTATAAATATATATGAAAGATAGTTGCTGCTAAACAAATATAAATTCTGTAACATATATGACAGATAGTTGCTTTTGTTCTAAATTTGCGCATTCTACTAAATTCTTTGTATGTGTCTCTGAGACACATGTTGGTAGTTTATGTTACATTTTTTTATTTTGGCTTATAAAAAATAGAGGAATTTAATATTTATCAACTTTGTTTTGTGAAATTATACTAAACAGATGTAAAATAAAAGTCATAAAATTTGGTGTCAATATGTACCAAAGTTTCGTTGTTTTATTGAATCAAACATCAAAATGTGTCTCACAGACACATGTTGGTAAGATTAGGGTTAAAGAAAAAATTTTTTGAGTGGGGGCAAAAAAAGGGGTAGCTCCCATACAAATCGACAATTGTTATAAAATATTCGATACGCTATATCTCGGAAACTATAAGAGATATCGACTTAAAATGTTTGACAAAAAGTGATTGTACGCAAAGATCTACTTTTTAAAGAAAACATTTTTTGAGTGGGGGCAAAAAAAGGAGTAGCTCCCATACAAATTAACAATTTTTATGAAATATTCGATACGCTATATCTCGGAAACTATAACAGATATCAAAATAATATGTTCTACAAAAAGTAATTGGGCAAGAAGGCCTACGCTATAAAAAAAATCTTTTTGAGTGGGGGCAAAAAAAGGGGTAGCTCCCATACAAATCTACAATTATTATAAAATATTCGATACGCTATATCTCGGAAACTATAACATATATCGAAATGAAATGTTCTACAAAAAGTAATTGTACGCAAAGATCTACACTTTAAAGAAAAAATTGTTTGAGTGGGGGCAAAAAAAGGGGTAGCTCCCATACAAATCGACAATTGTTATAAAATATTCGATACGCTATATCTCGGAAACTATAAGAGATATCGACTTAAAATGTTTGACAAAAAGTGATTGTACGCAAAGATCTACTTTTTAAAGAAAACATTTTTTGAGTGGGGGCAAAAAAAGGAGTAGCTCCCATACAAATTAACAATTTTTATGAAATATTCGATACGCTATATCTCGGAAACTATAACAGATATCAAAATAATATGTTCTACAAAAAGTAATTGGGCAAGAAGGCCTACGCTATAAAAAAAATCTTTTTGAGTGGGGGCAAAAAAAGGGGTAGCTCCCATACAAATCGACAATTATTATAAAATATTCGATACGCTATATCTCGGAAACTATAACATATATCGAAATGAAATGTTCTACAAAAAGTAATTGTACGCAAAGATCTACACTTTAAAGAAAAAATTTTTTGAGTGGGGGCAAAAAAAGGGGTAGCTCCCATACAAATCGACAATTGTTATAAAATATTCGATACGCTATATCTCGGAAACTATAAGAGATATCGACTTAAAATGTTTGACAAAAAGTGATTGTACGCAAAGATCTACTTTTTAAAGAAAACATTTTTTGAGTGGGGGCAAAAAAAGGAGTAGCTCCCATACAAATTAACAATTTTTATGAAATATTCGATACGCTATATCTCGGAAACTATAACAGATATCAAAATAATATGTTCTACAAAAAGTAATTGGGCAAGAAGGCCTACGCTATAAAAAAAAATCTTTTTGAGTGGGGGCAAAAAAAGGGGTAGCTCCCATACAAATCGACAATTATTATAAAATATTCGATACGCTATATCTCGGAAACTATAACATATATCGAAATCAAATGTTCTACAAAAAGTAATTGTACGCAAAGATCTACACTTTAAAGAAAAAATTTTTTGAGTGGGGGCAAAAAAAGGGGTAGCTCCCATACAAATCGACAATTGTTATAAAATATTCGATACGCTATATCTCGGAAACTATAAGAGATATCGACTTAAAATGTTTGACAAAAAGTGATTGTACGCAAAGATCTACTTTTTAAAGAAAACATTTTTTGAGTGGGGGCAAAAAAAGGAGTAGCTCCCATACAAATTAACAATTTTTATGAAATATTCGATACGCTATATCTCGGAAACTATAACAGATATCAAAATAATATGTTCTACAAAAAGTAATTGGGCAAGAAGGCCTACGCTATAAAAAAAATCTTTTTGAGTGGGGGCAAAAAAAGGGGTAGCTCCCATACAAATCGACAATTATTATAAAATATTCGATACGCTATATCTCGGAAACTATAACATATATCGAAATGAAATGTCCTACAAAAAGTAATTGTACGCAAAGATCTACACTTTAAAGAAAAAATTTTTTGAGTGGGGGCAAAAAAAGGGGTAGCTCACATACAAATCGACAATTGTTATAAAATATTCGATACGCTATATCTCGGAAACTATAAGAGATATCGACTTAAAATGTTTGACAAAAAGTGATTGTACGCAAAGATCTACTTTTTAAAGAAAAAATTTTTTGAGTAGGGGCAAAAAAAGGGGTAGCTCCCATACAAATCGACAATTGTTATAAAATATTCGATACGCTATATCTCGGAAACTATAACATATATCGAAATGAAATGTCCTACAAAAAGTAATTGTACGCAAAGATCTACACTTTAAAGAAAAAATTTTTTGAGTGGGGGCAAAAAAAGGGGTAGCTCCCATACAAATCGACAATTGTTATAAAATATTCGATACGCTATATCTCGGAAACTATAAGAGATATCGACTTAAAATGTTTGACAAAAAGTGATTGTACGCAAAGATCTACTTTTTAAAGAAAACATTTTTTGAGTGGGGGCAAAAAAAGGAGTAGCTCCCATACAAATTAACAATTTTTATGAAATATTCGATACGCTATATCTCGGAAACTATAACAGATATCAAAATAATATGTTCTACAAAAAGTAATTGGGCAAGAAGGCCTACGCTATAAAAAAAATCTTTTTGAGTGGGGGCAAAAAAAGGGGTAGCTCCCATACAAATCGACAATTATTATAAAATATTCGATACGCTATATCTCGGAAATTATAAAAGATATCGAAATGAAATGTTCTACAAAAAGAAATTGGGCAAGAATGCCTACGCTTTAAAGAAAAAAATTTTTGAGTGGGGGCAAAAAAAGGGGTAGCTCCCATACAAATTAACAATTTTTATGAAATATTCGATACGCTATATCTCGGAAACTATAACAGATATCGAAATGAAATGTTCTACAAAAAGTAATTGGGCAAGAAGACCTACGCTATAAATGAAAAATTTTTTGAGTGGGGGCAAAAAAAGGGGTAGCTCCCATACAAATCGACAATTATTATAAAATATTCGATACGCTATATCTCGGAAACTATAAAAGATATCGAAATGAAATGTTATACAAAAAGTAATTGGACAAGAAGGCCTACGCTTTAAAGAAAAATATTTTTGAGTGGGACAAAAAAAGGGGTAGCTCCCATACAAATTAACGATTTGTATGAAATTTTCGATACGCTATAACTCGGAAACTGTAACAGATATCGAAATCAAATGTTCTACAAAAAGTGATTGGACATCAAGGGCTACGCTCTGAAGAAAAAATTTTCGGATGGGGGGTGAAGAAGGGGTAGCTCTCATACAAATTAACAATTTTTATAAAATTTTTGATACGCTACTTCTGGAAAACTATTACAGCTATCGACTTCGAATATTCTACAAAAAGTAATAATCAAATAATTCAAACATTTTGGAGAAAAAGTTGGAGAAGAGCAGCGGGACTAGAACATTTAATAAGTTTTATTAACCTTATAATATGAATAATGTCGAAAACTTTTAAAACTCTCGACCTCAAATCTTCTTCATCTATTTCTATTATTCATACGAACGTTAAAATTTTGTTATTTTTTCTATGAACTTTAAAACTCGCACAAGGTTTTTTATTATATTGTTTGCAGTACAAAATTACTCGGCTGGGTTTATTTAAAGACCAATGTGAAGGATATATAAGATTCGGCACAGCCGAATATAGCGCTCTGACTTGTTCTTCTTTGAACTTTCATTGGCGTTCGCACGGTTCAAGACTTATTGCTTAATTTGTTTTGATTTTTTTATGAATATACACACACACTACTGTGTTTTTTTACATTTTCTTTTGTCCATCAATTTTAAGCAGCTGAATTGCAAGTACACGCAAGCCTGTACCCATTTTATTTCTCCTCACCCCGTTGTCAACAACCTAATCAGTTCAGCTTAAATACTTGCATCGTGCGAATTGGGACTTAGCGACGAGTCCAAGTTTGATGTACATACATATGTGTTGTCGATGCAAGAAAAAGGGTAATACGTAAAAACATACAACAAAGACTCCCTAAAGCGTACAGTCAAGTTTCCAGCTAGTATTATGGTATGGGGATGTATGTCCTCAAAAGGTGTCGGTCAGATCCATTTCATAGATGGAATCGTTAATGCAGACAAATATAGAAAAATCCTGCAGGAAAATCTGATACCATCGGTATCGAAATTAGCAGACTGCGGGGAATACATATTCCAACAGGATGGTGCTTCTTTCCGTACTGCAAAAAAACGAAAAGGTGGCTTGAAGAAAATTGAGCCGAGGTCCTGCATTGGCCATCTTCTAGTCCAGACCTTAATCCGATAGAAAATTTTTGGCTATTTTGAAAAGAAGACTTCGAAATGAATCCCAACGGACTGTTGACGGGTTAAAATCCAAAATTCAGGAAATTTGGGACTCAACCCCAGAAGACTGCCAAAAATTGGACAGTACCATGCCAAAGTGGGTCGAGACCGTTTTAAAAAACAAAGGTGGCGTAACACAATTCTAACTTTGAAAATTGGCGACAGTAGGGGAGAGGGGGGCACCTTTGAACGCGGGGCACCTTTGAACAATGTTAATAAAATCTCTGTTGAAAATTTTTTCCGACCATTAACAGAGTTTTTCACATGGCAATTCTGTTTTCTAGCAACGTCAACAACTTTCACTAGTTTTTTCAGTCGTCGACGGAATGTAGTTGGGTGAACACATTTTTGCAGTGCCATTGTAAATTTTTTAATTTTTTTTTGTAAGAGTGTGAGAAGCATTTGGTAATCTTTTTCTTTCGTAAAATAAATTAATTGCAGTCAAAAATTAATTTTTCGCAAAATTAATGTAAGTTCTTTAATAATCATGTAAACAAAATAAATATATTTTTAATTTTCCGTGAAATAGCACGCGGGTTCAGCTTTGAACAAACAAGAAGGGGCACCTTTGAACACTATATATTAGTGGAATGCTCAAAAAAACCAATGTAAAAACGTTGGGATTTGTTGGCAAAATAATTGAGAAAGATAGCAACAACTATAACGTCAGCTTTTTAAAGAAGAAGCCAGGTTATTTTAGGGTTTTTATCCTGATAAATAAGATAAGGTTTATAAATGACATAGAAATAAAGCCTAAGCTTCCAACACCAGTACACCAACCTGGAACATCGAGGACAGCTGGGATGATGAATTTTGACTTCGATTTCTCTAAATTTAAAATGGGTTAAATAAAAAGACAACTAATTTAATTTCATTAATGAATGTGATTTATATTTTTCTGTGAAGTCCTTGAAAAGAGTAATTTTTGTGAATTTTAGTTCCTTTCGATACCTAGCGTATTTTTTCTGTTTAAGTTTGCTACTTATATACGTGCTTTAATTTAAAAAAAGTTATTTTTAAGCTGATGTCTTTCTTATGTTTTTAAGTTTATTTGTATGCCCTAATAATATAAAACTCATTTGTGAACTGAATTTTTTTTATTTTTAAATGTTAATGGGTATTATATATGTATTATATATATTAACTTTATTTTTTAATAAATAAATCTAATTTTTTTTTTTAAATAGAACTATTTATGGTATTTTTGTACATAAACGCTTTAAGAAAAAATTGCTGTTCAAAGCTGCCCCAGCCTAGTTCAAAGCTGCCCCGTATCGGGGGCACATTTGAACACAATGACTTCATCCATTAACAAATAAATAAAAATTTGAAAAGATCTAAAAATAAGTTACTTGTATATATGAACTAAAGTTTATTTCCATACGCATTAGTTGAGTTATGTAAAAAGTTAATAATTAAAAAAACTGAATTTTTATGAGGCTTGAAAGCAAAAAGTGTTCAAAGGTGCCCCCCTCTCCCCTACGAATTAATAGTGGTCACAATGTTTTGGTTTCAAATAAAAAACTTTTGTTTTTATTTGTTTTTTAAAAAGTTATTTTTTTAATACGAGTGTTGCCTTTTATATTTCGGGATTTGGCAACACTAGTGTTTCAATCTGACAACTGACAGCTCTATCGTAAAGTTTGACTTTTTTTAAGTTATACGTACTCAGAACGTTTTGACATACGAGCGCTATTTGTGTTGTTTACAGAAACTTAAAAGATTCAACTCGACCCAAAAATTAAATTAAATCGTTAACGTTTTCGTGCGATTATTTTTTACAACTTTCGACGTTGATTAACTCAGCAATAGTGCATGGATGAACTAAATTCTGTTTTTGGCGATGAAGCTCCATCAAGGACCAGTGTTAATCGATGGTATGGTGAATTCAATCGTGGTCGTATTTCACTCCATGACGAGTTTCGTGAAGGTCGTCCAAAATCAGTTGCTGTTCCGAAACCATTGATACTGTGCATGAACTGATATTGGAAGATCGTCATGTGATATATCTTGAGATTGAGACTACCTTAGGCATTAGTGGGACCAGCCTGCATTCAATATTGTGTAAACATTTGACTGTCAAAACAAATAGTGATGTCTCTCAAGCTTTCGATAAAGTATGGCACGAAGGCCTGTTAAACAAACTAAAGCTAAACCTTCCAGCTAATATTTTCAACCTTTTAGAAAAGTACATAACCGGTCGACAATTTATGATCAAGGAAGGAAATCAATTAAGTTTTTCTCAACCAATTGGAGCTGGTGTACCTCAAGGGAGTATACTAGGTCCAATTTTGTACTTGCTTTACACGGCAGATATGACAACCAACTGTTTTACGCATACATTTGCTGATGATACCACTTTTCTCAGTATTCATAAATACCCTTAATAGGCTTCGTGCCAATTGCAACAACACGTAACACAAGTTGAAAAATGGGCAAAGTTATGGGGAATAAAAATAAATGAACAAAAATGTACCCACGTAACTTTTACGTTACGCAAACGTGCTCCCCAATCACTATTAACAACCATATGGTGCCTCAACGCTCTGAGACGAAATATCTTGGTATTCACCTAGATCACCGCCTTACATGGAAGCCTCATATAGATGCTAAGCTGACGCAAATGAAACTTAAAGCTGCTCAAATCCACTGACTAATTGGTAGAAACTCTGTGCTACGTCTGGATTGAAAACTTCTACTCTACAACTCGATTTTAAAACCAATTTGGTGCTACGGTATACAATTATGGGGCACTGCTTCCTCCTCTAACATAGAAAAAATACCAAGTCGTCAAAACAAAATCCTAAGAATGATAACAGGTGCTCCGTGGTATGTCAAAAACAGCAACATCCACAAGGATCTAGAAGTTCCACTAGTAAAAAGCGAAATCCTAAACTATGTGGACAAGTATTTAAATAAGCTGGAATCACATCCAAATCCGCTCGCTCGAAGCATCCTGCAACATAGTGGGCACACCCGCCTAAAAAGAATGGATACTATTGCTCTTAGATGAAGCTTATTAATTAATATGAGAACTTAAATTTTAGTCTGGCACTACCTAGTTTTAAGATTTGAATTTTTGTTGTTATTTCGCCACAGGCGAAGATTTAATAATAAAAATATGAAAAAAAACCAAATTTTTCGCGTTGGATCCCACACAGTTAGTCAATCGTTCGAAGCACGTCTGTGATATCGTGACAGGTGATAAATCCTGGATTTACGCGTATGAGCCCGAAAGTAAACAGTAGTCGACTGTATTGGTATTTTAAGATGAGTTAAATCCAACAGAAGCTGTTCGCGCACGAAGAACTTCTAAGAAAATGATCGCCAGTTTTTTCAGAAAAACTGGACATGTCGCAACCGTATCACTATATAACGCAGGACAGTCAATTCTGAGTGGTACACAACCATTTGTTTGCCAGTTGTCTTCCAAGAAATCAGGAAAACCAACCGCCGAAGATCGGCTCAAACAACTGCTTTTTTAAGCACCCAAAACATCGATTTGGTGAGTCATCCGCCGTATAGTCCTGACTTGGCATTGAATGACTTTTTTTTTCCGTTCGTAAGAAACAAACTTAGAGGTCAACGTTTTTCGACACCTAAAGAAGCAATTGCTGTATTCAGAATGCATGTTTTGGAAATACCTCAATCAAAGTGCTTCGACAACTGGTTCAAACGTATGCAAAAGTGTATAGATCTTCATGGGGAGTATTTTGAACAACAATAAAGTGATTTTCGATAATTAATATTTGTTTTTCTTCTCTAATCCCGAAATATATATCTAATCCTGAATGTAACTTTTTTAATGCATGTCTAAAGAGAATGAAATGATCTTTAAGAAAAGTATATATTTTTTTGTGAAGTCATTACAGTTCCGAAAATATACATATTTTAGTAGCACATTAATGAAAAATGCTCTGTGTACGAATTAATAGTGGTTAGGGCTCGTACTTTATGGGGTCGCAAATGGATAATAAAGAAATTGCAAACGGAATGACAAACTGATATATACCCTTATCACTATGTGAAGGGTATACAAACGAAATGCAGAGGGCGAATTTATGAATTCGCCTTGATATTAATTTACTTTTAATTTAATTGTTTTTCAAATACAGGAAAGCATGTATTTTGCCCAACTCTGGCCATATTAAAATAATGAGTTAAAATGCTAACTAAGTAAGTAGTACATAGAAGTAGAAAGTAAGTAGAGCCAATACAGGGTTTTAGCATGTTAACTTATTACAAAAGAATGTACATTTGTAATGGGTATTTACTTAATCACATAAAGAAGTTATTTAATTGTGGGGAATGGTTGTTATTTCCTTTCTCATATAATGTAAAGTTTTTTATTCAATTAACGTTTTTATGCTTCGGAAGGATGCAGTGTTTTTGGTGTGTATGAGCGATCCCGTGATTTTTGAAGAATATTGTAAACAGTGAACGTGATTTTTAAATAGCAGTTATTTTAAACAGTGCCGGTGATCGCTGTTTATTATTTTTTACAAACAAATATGATAAAAGTTACTTCACAGGTAGGCCCAAAAAGGTTACTTTAAATATCGTACCAAATAATAAGTATCAACACTGCAGTTAACAGTTGTTACCCAGGAATATTTATTTTTTCCACAAACCCCCATGTAATTTATTTCTTTGGGGTTTAAAGACTGAATGAACGAGGTTGTTGGAAAAATTAACTTAGTCTAGTAACAACATCGCAGCAAATAGTTACTTCACAGGAAATCCCAAATATATTTGTTTTCATACATATCAAAGTAACTACATCGCAGTAACAGTTACTTCACTGTTTATGTCACTGTCGTTACTAGTAATTTTCAAGTCGCAGGTATAAAATCACAGGTGCAGAAATTTCGCTCATCTCTTGTGTGTACTAGAGCTGTGTAGCTCATGAACGAACGGGTCAAAATGAACGGATCACCGAATTGAACGAAGTGATCCGGTTATTTTACTGAGCGCTTTTCGTTCAATTGTGTTCCGTTCAATGTTTGTTTCTTCAGGTCTTTTTTATGTCACAATTTCGTTCGTTCAGATGTGTTTTTTATGTTATGTTCTTTTGTTTCAGTTGATTGTTTGTGTATTGATAAGAGTTGCTTTAAAAAGTTTGCGAATGTGCGTACATATTTCTTTTGAGCATCGCTGTGGCACTGCCATAATTTTTTTAAATTTGGTTCAACAGTCTTTTTCTAAGAAGTTTGATTTATTATAGTGTTTGTGTTTTTATAATTAAAAAGTGTAAAAAAAATTTAAAAAAAATTAAAACCGATTCAAATGGAATCAAGGAAGAGCAGCGAAATTTGGTTACATTTCACAGAGGATGGAGCTAGTCGTGCCAAATGCAATTACTGCAAAACTTCTTTGAGCGTTGCTGGCGGATCTACTGGAAATCTTAGTCGCCACCTGAAGTCCAAACATCCTTCAATGCCTCGGTCACTACAGCGCCCTGGGGGAAAGTCAGCAGATCAGCATACCAGCATGCATTATTCTACTAACTCACAACCCACCAGCTCACAACTAACTACCAACTCACAACCATCTACCAACTCACAACCGTCTACCAGCTCAAAACCATCTACTAGCTTGCAACCAGCCAGCTCACAAAATATATTGCAGCAACAAAGAATAACACGATTTATTCGAAAACCACCTCCGATTCTACAGGTGGAACGTATAAATAGACTTGTGCTAAAAGCAGTCGCACAGGGAAACCATTCTTTACGTTTTGTAGACGAGCCAGCAATCAGGGAGTTAATAAGTGAAGTGTCGTATTGTCCAGGGTACCAATTACCAACTAGAAAGACCCTATCAATTATGGATTACTATACACTTTTTACACAATTTTTATATATGGATTATTTAAATTTTATTTTACAAAAAGTTTTTCCTATTTTGAATGTCAAAACCACAAGCTATGTCAAAACAAATCTTCAAAAAACATGTTGCCGTACTGTCATTCAGAAGTGAACGATTGAACGAATGGGTTAATTTTTGTAAATTGAACGAAACTGAGCGATCACTGAAATGAACGATTTGGCACAGCTCTAGTGTGTACGTATAGTGTAAGTAAAAACCTTTTTTTTACCAACATCTTGTAATCTGTGCCATTACTAAGACGAACTAATTCCCTTAATTAACATAGATATTAACAAAAAATTAAGTTTTTTAATTTTAAATTTGGTTTAAAAAAAAAAAATTACAAGAATAGGTGTGTTCATTTACAGAAAATTATCAATAATTTTCGATAATTATTACTAGTAAGTGTTCGCGTGCACAAAAAATTAGCAGCTAGAGAGCCAAAAAAGAGCGTAATATGTTTAGAAACAAAAATGTTTCTGAAAATTCATGATACAACTAATCAGGTAATCTCTTTAAAAAAAAGTTCATAGAAAAAAAATGGTGAGTAATAATTTTTGTTGTTTTATGTACTTTTAAATATTTTTGAGAGAAATTTTGAAAATATTTCTTTTTACTCTTTCGTTGCTAGTAATTACTGGAAAGTTATTGAACACAACTATTATTTTGTTATCTAAAAACTTAGCAATAATTTACATTTTTTTATTAAAACAAATAAAAAATTTGGTTTTTCTTTTGGATAAATATATTATTCAGACTATTTCAAATGAATTTCTAAATATTCTAATTGAAAGTTTTGTGCAAGGCTCATTCAACCAGGTAATATTAAGAGCCCAGCTGATTAAAATCAATTTGACATTTTTACGTTATAAAAATTTAATTTTATATTAAATTTTTTAATTATTGAGCCTAAGGCACATTCAACAAGGTAAACGCAAGGCGAATTCAAAAAATTCGCCCTCTGCATTTTCTTTTTGTGTTTGAACGGTAGAATGTCAAGGCACATTCAACCAGGTAATATAAGGGCACTGCTACACGTTCAATAAATATCGTGATATTTCTAGTATCACGATATTTATTAAACGTGTAGCATGAAATATTGATGGATCGGGATTCATATCGCAGAATGGCCAAAAATATGAAATCCAAAATCCGGATAAATATTGAACGTGTAGCATTTTCATGATATTAAATCGTGATACGTGAGTAAAAAATTTTTAATAAAAGAAACAAAATAAAATACGCAGTGAAAAAAAATTAAACGAATGAAAAGTAGAACAATTAGCAAATTTTGTGTAAAGTTTATTGTAATAAAGGGTAATGGCAGAAGACAGTGAAAGCGAGTGGGTTCTGCCGGTGGAATCGGAATTTACCCGCAGAGCACAAAAATAACGTAAGTACTGACGTGATAAATATTGAACATGTAGCATACGAGCGTGATTCATCAATCCACTTAAATGGATCGCGATCCAAATATCACAATATATATTGAACGTGTAGCAGTGCCCTAAGAACCCAGCTGATTAAAATCAATTTGACATTTATACGAAATAAAAAATAATTTTATATGGAATTTGTAATATTTCTTATAGAATAAAATTTTTATAACGTAAAATTGCTCTTAATATTATTTTGGTCGAGTTTCTTTGTTTTTTTGTTTACTTTGAAAATTTTAAAGTCTTTGTTTCCCTGCAAGTTAAAATGCATTAAAAATTATTATTAAGCCGCAACGAACAAGTATTGTTTAACCTCTATATTTGTTAATATTTCCATTATAAATAAATCTAATTTACATTAACAATTAATTTTATTATTTCATTTAGGTTTCAGATGACGTGACGTATATATGTACATACATAAGTTGAAAAATATATAAAAATTCTCTCATACAATTTCATAGATTGTTAAAAAGTCATAGACCAAACTGATGTCGGTAAAAATTATCGGGCAGTTATCAATATTAATTTGTTTACCATAAAGCATCACACCACAAAGTCTCCCATTAATGACAGCAGCACCACCAGAATCTCCTTCAGATAAAACTGTGTCGGTTAAACCCTTTGCACAAAATAGCGTTTTGTAATCATAAGGCAAGCTTTTATAGTTTTTCGTAACAGTAACGTTTGCCACTGCTAGTTTTTTGGAAAACTCTGTTGCATTTGGTGTCCTTTTACCCCAACCGTAAATTTGAACAATGTCGCCCTCTTTAACACCTTCAGTGTAGATACGAATTGGAAGTACTCTTCCTTTTTGAAATTTTCTTCTGGTTTCCAAAATTGCTACATCATAATTGTATTTTTCGCTTTGCATGGATTTTATGATTTTTTTGATCACACATTTTAAGCTGCTATCATACAAATAATACGGTCCCGCAAGAATGGTTAGATCTTTTTCGGACTTATTAACAACGCAATGGGCAGCGGTGATAACGTGGTTCTCGTGCACTATTGTGCCGGCGCAAATGAATAATTTCTTGTGTAGTATTTGCACGAGAGAGGATAAAAAATTTACTTCAACGGCATCGCTACTGATAATGCGTGATTCTATTTTCGATGAAACGAAAAAAAATTGTAAAATAAATAAGCAAAAAATTATTAAAGCTTTCAAAACTGTTTGAAATTTAAACATAATTTTTAAATAAATTTTCACAGCTAGTTGGTAAAAAGTCCTTTCTGCGGAGTTGACAACGTAAACTATTGTGATCTTTAAACTTGTTTTCCCATTTATGGAGTTTTTCCAAAGAAATACGCCTGTTTAAATACATATTTTGATATTAATTTTTAAAAATATTATTGCTGAAACGACATATTTTTCGGTTTGTTTGCCCTTTGTCAACTTGCGGGTGTTGTAGTCTTTAAAGTAGCAGTGACACAGGGAGCGGGTACCACTTCAACAAAAAACAAGTAAGAGCGCTTATTCGGCTGTGCCGAATCTTATATACCCTTCACATTAGTATCTTTTCCAGCCGAGCTATTTTGTACTGCAAATACCTTGTGCCGGGTTTAAAGTCCATAGCATTCCTAGTTTTCGAAATAGAATTTTAACGTTCGTATGTATAATAGAAATGCTATGTTCAAGGTTTGAGTTCGAGAGTCTTAAAAATTTTTGACATTATTCGTATTAAAAGTTTGATAAAAGTTGGTGATTTGTATAGGGGGTTCTAGCTCCCCTGCTCCTCTTCAACTATTTTTTTCCAAAATGTATGAGTTTTTTGATTATAAGTTTTTTTAAACATTTGAAGTCGATAGCTGTTATAGTTTCCGGGATATAGCGTTTTTTTCATATTTTTATTACTGAATCTTCGCTTAAGCGAACTAACAATAAGTATTCAAATCTTAAAACTAATGGTGTTTTCCATTCTAAAAAAAAATGTTGCAATAAGTATGTGTAATATTTTTATCATTTTACACCCACACTTATAAAATTGTCCATTTTTTTTGTTTCAATGGAACAGAAAAATATCTTGATTTTAATAAAAACTGCAGTCTGTGTTAAAAACTCGTCTGCATAAAAAAGTATTTACTTACATAACACAGCTGTAAAAAGTGGTACTTTGTTACACTGCAATATAATTGGGGGTAAGATATGTTACACTCTTGCCAGTTATTTGTGCAACATGTTCAGAAAGGAAAACGAAAACTGTTTTCACTCTTGCATGTTTTTTTAGAATGGAACATAAACCCGCTCGAATGGTAGCATTAATGTAACATTTTTGCCAGAAAGGAAAACACCATAAGTGTGTTTAATATTAGTCCAGTCAGTACCAGACTAAAATTTAAGTTCTCACAATAAAACTAATTTTTAATTATTAATTTTGTTGTGAGATAAGGCGTATCAAAAATTTCACAAAAATTGTTAATGTGTATGGGAGCTACCCCTTCCCCTGCCCCTACCCAAAAAATTATTTTCAAAATGTAGGTCTTGTCTAATTACTTTTTGTAGAACATTTGAAGTCGATAGCTGTTATAGTTTCTAAGATTTAGCGCATGAAATATTTCACAAAATTTGTAGGGGAAATACCACTTCCTTTCATCCTATCTGAAAATTTTTTTCCCTTATTCAGGTCCCAATCTAAAGGGTATCCGTGCCAAGTTTGTGGCAAAAGTGACTATATTTCCTGAGATATATTGGGATATATGCACGGAATTTGTCCTAAAAAATGGGTTATTTTGGGTTTTCGCTTATATCTCGGTCATTAGTGATCCGATTTTTCTGATTTTAAATAGCAATTGTCCCTAGAATATTTATAATAGTTTGGTACCAATAACTGGTCCGCGTTACGTTATTTTACTTCGGAAACTTGATTTCAACAGACGGACATGGCTATATTAACTTTCCTATCTATAAGGATCCTGAATATATATACTTTATGGGGCCTCAAATGGATAATAAAGAAATCACCAACGGAATGACAAACTGATATATACTCTTATCACTATGTGAAGGGTATAAAAACAACTTATTTATTGTATTTTATACAACTTTTGTCTCTTTTCTAGGAAAACTTTTATTTGTGTGCAAATATCAAAAATTATACTTAAATAAACAAACAACTTTGTTCATAATAACAACCAAACCGCGAGAACTATTTTAAACTTTTGACAAAAATTCCCAACTTTTTGTTAGGGGCTTACTGCTTTTGAATTTTTTCTGTTTCCTGGCTGGGAAAACATAAAAATTGTAAGTTTTAGAGCAATACACACAAAAAAAACTAAAATATTTGTTTGGCTATAAGCTACAATATCTAACAATTTTTTTGGTTAAGCCAGTTTTATTATATGTAATTTTAAAAGTTTTCATAGGTTTTTACAATTTTCAAAAATTGATATAAAGTAGCTGGTAGGGTACACTAAACAAGGTAACAGCAGGGCGAATTAAAAAAATTCGCCCTCTGTGTTTCCTTTTTGTGTTTGAACGTTGGAATGTCAGAAAAATTAAAAATTTCATACAAATTTTTATATTTGTAACGACTAAAATTTCTTATTTGTTTTTGTAGATTTTAGTTTTCTAATTAATTAAATATTTCAATCATTAAATTAAAAACTACATATTAACTTATTTTGTCTAAAGTCCAATAACATAATAATACCTTGTTGACACACAACCTTCTTTAAAAATATCATATTTTAACACATGATCGATCATCATCATTTACATAAAGAGTAAATTTTAATTTTTTAGTTTACCAAGAAAAATTATTTGTCTTTCTCTTTGTATAATAAAAAGTCTCTGGCATGTAAACCTGTTTCTTAGCTGTTTGTTTTTGTCTTATGCACGAGTTTAACCTACTTTTCAGTTAAATAAAAAGTAACTATTAATGCAACACCATTTCCAAAAAAAAAAAATTTCCGCATTTACTTACATAGTTTTTTTTTGAGAAATAAAATCGAAACTTTAAGGTGGTTTTGAAACAAGAAAATGTAAATTGTCAATAAACCAAGCCATTTAAAACTATAATTATCTATCTACATACATATATATATATATACAGTGGCTCACAGCTTATTTTATGCAGTGCAATATTTTGTTTTTAAAGCCCTATAAAAACACAACCACCGGGAATTTTAAAAAAAATTTGATGTCATTTAAAAGAGAAAACGTTGTTGTTTAACAAACGAAAATCACATATTGCAAAAACGATTATTTTAACTACTTAAAAGTATAAAAACAAAAAATACTCAAAAATTTATCTCACAGCTTATTTTATGCAGTAAATTTCTACTGTAACCGTACCTTAATGCAGTGTTGTTCGTTTTTTTCGTGTTTCGTATTTCTATTTCTAGGAATGTTTTATTGTGGAATTGTTAGTCTAATTGTGTTACATCAAGTCTCGACTTGCAAAAATTCAACTAAGTTCGCGTACAACATTACAAAAAAGGAATTGGTTTTAAACCACTTTAAAAATGGCCATTTACAGCGATAATTAGCAGAAATGGTAAATATGAAGGCTTCCACAGTCCAAAAAATCATTAAGCGTTTCATCCACAAAAATCGCGTTCAAAACAAAGGCAGAAAGGCACCTAAACAAATTTTTAGTGAGCAGGACGAGCGATATATTTTGAGAAAAATAAAGGCGAACTCAAGCTTTTGCCTCCAAAGCTGGCATCAGAGGCTGCACCTGACCTTGGCAAACAATGCTGCGCCGAAACTGTTCGCCGCGTCCTGCGCTTACATAGTTTTCTTGACCATGTTTCACGCAAGAAACAGTTTATAAGCCCAAAGAATAAATTTTGTACTCTAACTTTCGCCAAAGAACATGTTTCCGAGGAATCTGCGTTTTGGAATTCGGTAATATTCGTAAATATATTATATCATCAGCGAATATGACCGAATTCCAAAACGCAGATTCCTCGGAAACATGTTCTTTGGCGAAAGTTAGAGTACAAATTTATTCTTTGGGCTTATAAACTGTTTCTTGCGTGAAACATGGTCAAGAAAACTATGTAAGCGCAGGACGCGGCGAACACTTTCGGCGCAGCATTGCTTGCCAAGGCCATGTGCAGCCTCTGAGGCCAGCTTTGGAGCCAAAAGCATTGAGTTCGCCTTTATTTTTCTCAAAATATATCGCTCGTCCTGCTCACTAAAAATTTGATTAGGTGCCTTTCTGCCTTTGTTATGAACGCGATTTTCGTGGATGAAACGCTTAATGATTTTTTGGACTGCGGAAGCCTTCATATTTACCATTTCTGCTAATTATCGCTGTAAATGGCCATTTTTAAAGTGGTTTAAAACCAATTCCCTTTGTTGTAATGTTGTACGCGGACTTAGTTGAATTTTTGCAAGTCGAGACTTGATGTAACACAATTAGACTAACAATTCCACAATAAAACATTCCTAGAAATAGAAATACGAAACACGAAAAAAACGAACAACACTGCATTAAGGTACTGTTACAGTAGAAGTTTACTGCATAAAATAAGCTGTGAGATAAATTTTTGAGTATTTTTTGTTTTTATACTTTTAAGTAGTTAAAATAATCGTTTTTGCAATATGTGATTTTCGTTTGTTAAACAACAACGTTTTCTCTTTTAAATGACATCAAATTTTTTTCAAAATTCCCGTTGGTTGTGTTTTTATAGGGCTTTAAAAACAAAATATTGCACTGCATAAAATAAGCTGTGAGCCAGTGTATATATATATATATATATATAAAAGGTTAATAACTGATTGGCGAACTAAGTTATCATGGTACAGACCAAATGCGTAAAGCTACACAGAACGAAAAAATACGTTCCAAAATGAAAATTTTTTTTCTTGAATTTATCCAAAATCGTACTTGAAAATTTTAAGTACGATCTGTAATTATGTTTTCTTAAACCATACAAAAGTGCCAATATCATGGCAAAATTAAAAAAAGCTATCGACTTCCAACCCGCCACAAAATTATTTTATTGTAATATTTACGGTTTGAAATTCATTTGCCTGAATTAGATCATTGAGTTTACAAAAAGACTAAGGCCAAGGGCATATAATATTTGGCGAGGCCGAATTTAGCGCTTTACCTGTTTTTTTAATGTAGATATTTCAATACACCTACTTTGTAGCTGGGTTTAGGGTAAAAAGCTGTTTAAGGTTCCGAAGGGGTGACATTTCCAAATAAAATAAATTTTTTTAAACGCTATAATTCAAAAGCTATAACGTCAAGTAAGAAGCGTTATATTCGGCTGTTCCGAATCTTATCTACCCTTCGCATTGGTCTTTTAAATACCCAGCCATCTGATCTAGCCAAGTTGTTATTATATCCCAAAAATTTAATCTGGGTTTTGAGGTTGATAGCTATTCTAGTTTTTGAAATACAAAACTTTAAACAATTTTATCGTTTGTATGTATAATATAAATACCATCTAGTGTGGCAGCTGCCCCTATCCCTGCTCCTACCCAACTAAAGTTTTCCAAATTGTAGGCCTTAGTGCACAATTACTTTTTGTAGTACATTTGAAGTCCAACACTTTTATAGTTTCTCAGTATTAAGCACATGAAAAATTTCATAATAATTGCACAATTAAAGGTCCCTATCTTCAGAGTATCCGTGTTTTCGCTTATATTTTGGTCAATAGTGAACCGATTTTGCTGATTTTAAAAAGCGATTGTTTCAGGGATATTTCTGATTGTTTAATACCAAAACGTTTTTTGTACGACTTTTTTGGCTCCGAAAACTTTATTTCATCAGACAGACACACAAGCAAACAGACGGACTTGACTATATCGACTTCCCTATCTATAAGGATCCAGAATATATATACTTTATGGGGTCGCAAGTGAAAATTGTGAAATTAAGAACCGAATGACAAACTGATATATACCCTTATCCCCTATGTGAAGGGTATACAAATTTAATATATAAGAAACACATCACTTAACAGAATATGTATTTATGTGTGTCTTTACTTTCGGGTTCTTCTGGATTACTTTACAAAAACTTTAAATATCGCATATGTGTGTGAGTGTTACGAAGAAGTATTAAAACAATAAAACACAATACAAAATATTTTTACCAGTTTACAACATGAATTTACATATTTACTTTAGCTTAACCCTGGCTTTGTAATTTAAATGTAACGTTTTTTAACCTTCAGTTTCATACTGTATAAACATATGTATGTATGTATATATAAATATTCGAGTGTTTGCATTTTAGTTTTCTCTCTTTTCTATTATATTTTAACTTTACATTTAGGGGATTCAAAAGGTGTCCTATTATGTCCTATTGTCATATTGTTATAACATTTCACAATGGTTTTGTAGTCTTTCTTACAAAAATAGTTCTTTAAAAGTACCACGTCGTTTAAAAAACTTTTTAAATTATCACAACAACTTCACTTACACCTGCGCCGAGTGTCCAATAGTTGGCAAAAGTTGTTAAACCATTGTCAAAATTTTATGACAATATGACAATAGGACAAATAGAACACCTTGTGAATCCCCTTGTTATAATTTTGTTTTTAAGGCATTTTTTTGGCCAAACTGTTTTTGTGTTTTTTTTTTAACTTCCGAGCAGTTCATAATGTATCCGTCATTTTAGAACACGTTTAAGGCCAGTAAGCAGTTCTGTCTAAACTTCAGGCTTCTATAACAATTGTGTGTAAAAAAACTTATTAAAATTAGAAACCAATAGATTTTAGGACACTTTCTGTTTGCTAGCACGCAGCTTAACTTAATGATGGGGAAAAATGTAAGTATACGTACATGTACATAGTCAATCGAAGTTTTCGGCTGCTGCAATCGAAGTTGTTTTATATAAAAAAACATCGTTTTGTTGTGAAAAAAATTATTTTTGTTTTTGTAGTGAAAACTTCGTAACTATTAAAATTTCGAACCAAAATTTAGTAGCTGCAAAAAAAAAAAACTAAATTAGTGTCGGTAATAGTTGGTCATGCCTGACTATAGTTTACCCTACACCACAATTTATTTCATATCAAAAGCCAAAATTAGCAAAAAGGATGATGGTTAAGGGGACTTTCGTGAGTGGGGTTAATTTAATTTTTGGGTAAACGCCTACCCCGCCAGGTAGGGTCAATAATGTAGCACTAAGAAAAGTCTTGCGCATGTGCTTATATTTAAATATGCATGTACATTTTCATGGCATTATTTATTTATTAGCAATTTATGTGGCTTAATGTCATTCTCGAGAGTTAAACGTACTTACATATATGTATGGCTCACATGGTTAATTTTTGATTGTTAATTACAGGATTCTATTGACATTCGCTGGCATAAGGTAATATGCATATATACGCCACATTCTCAAAAGGGTTGTAAATACATTTTTGTGTGTTTTTTTTTAATTTTGCCCCAAATGATTAAAAAAGATGGTTAAAAATACAATTAAGATATTTTTTAGGAATTGTTCGTAAGTTATGAACCAGAGTATGGAAACATAATTTAAATTGCATTCGGCAGGTCTCGAAATATATAAAAAAAATCTTTGATATTCTTTTAAAATTTCAAACCCTACCCTACGGGATAAAAAATGAAGTAAAAATGATATTTTGGTACCCTATGTAACTTCTAAACTTATAAAAATTCAAGTCTCTGTTGGGAGCTCTCGGAAATGAATTATGTTTTTGGTTTTTTTTAAAGCCTAGGGGTACAAATTATATATTAGTACATTTTAGGTATTTTTGTAATTTGGTTTAAATTTTCCTGAAAATAAATGAACACGTTTTGGAACTTTTTTAAAATTTTGTACTACTTTAGGTCTAAAAATGGGTAAATATTATATTGTGGTACTTTTTAGGTGCTTCCTTGCATTTTTTGAAATTTAGAAAGAAAGGGCTATAAATAGGGTGACCATTCGTACTGATTTTATCAGTAAATGTACTGATTTTTCGCATTGTGTACTGATCAAAAATTAGTGTACTGAAGTGTACTGATTTTTGAAAAAAGTACTGGGGCCAAATCGTTACATTCGTTTCGAATCGAAATTTAAAAATTCTTATTAGAATTTCTATACTAAAAGCATTGACAACTCGATCAATCGAGTGAATTTTCGATTCGAATGTTACGATTTGGCCCCTGATTGTACTGATTTTTTAAAATAGAGCAAAACTAGACAATTAAGTAATTTTTTAGCAACGAGAAGTTTATTAAAATTATTTTAGTTTAAAATCTAGCTATTAATCAATTGACAGCTCTCCAGAAATTATTATACATTTTTTAAAAATTGTTAAACCAAATATCGACCTGCTACCTGTGTTTTAATTACAAGAATGCATAGACACATAGACGGGCGGACAGACATGTTAATCGACTCAGGCAGTGGTTTAAATTCGACCGCTATAGTTGCATACAGTTCTTAGAGTATTACAACAAAAAAAACGTGCCGATTTGGACCCAGAAAAAAATGGCCCCCTTAGCTATGGATCACCACCAAGGCCGTTAGTCATCCAAGTGAATAGGGAGTACCTTTTTCCAATATTTGATCTTTGGGATTATACGTTTAAACATATGAAATTATCGATTTTTGACTCAGGCTGAGGTCGCAAGTCAGCAAAGTAATTTTTTACATTTTTTGTATTTTTTTTTTAAATTTATTAGTTTTAAAATCTGAAATTAAGGGCTATTAACTTAAATTAATGTCAAAAGTCAGCAACGTGGATAAAAAGTACTCTTTCACATTTTTGCTACTTTTTAAAATTTTTGAGGTGTATGATTCTAGAAACATAAAATTAGTGGCTAATAACCCAGCAAAGTGGACAAAAGGTCTTTTTCCGCATTTTTGATGTTTTTTTTGCATATTTTTAGATTATGAGTCTTTAAACAATAAGTGGGCCAAAAGAAGTCACCCGACGTTGTTTGGCTCTCATTTCTATTTTTAATAAAAAACTTCAATTCTGTTTTTTGATAATGCTTATTTGAACCTTTAGAATTTTATTGGTTAAGTCGGGAAGATTATATCGGCCAAAAAGGCGCCGTCACAATTGATTGCTATACGAGCTCGTTTTATGAAATTTTTAATTACTCGGTGAGAACTTCAGGCGACAGATTCTCGCACTCGTGTCGAATGTTGTCCTTGAGGGCTTCCAAGGTCTCGGGCTTGTTCCCCTAAACCCCACAAAAGTCTGGAACGATTAAATCGGGCGGTCTTGCGGTGTAATGTTAATCGCAAAAAAGGGAATGATGAGGCTACCCAGGAACGCCGCCTTTAGAATATCGGTGGCGGCTCGCGCAGTGTGTCCTGTTGCTCCGTCCTGTTGGAACCATATGTCTTCCAGTCCTAATTCGTTCAATTGCGACAGAAAAAACTCAGATAGCATGGCCCTATAGCGCGCACCGTCCATTCTTGTCGTTTGACCGGCGGTGTCCTCAAAAAAAGGCCGGTGACTCTTCCAGCGTGAACAGCGTACCTTGCAGCCACGGGTGTAATGGCTCCTCGTGCCTCACTTGTGGATTTTCGGTGCCCCAGAAGCGATAGTTTTGCAGTGAAAATGAGCCTCATCGCTCATGATTTTAGTCGAAAAATCGTCTGATTCGATCTCTTGGCTTGGGTGTAGGCTCCACGCATTTGGCGGTCTACAGGCTGCAGCTGATGCACGGACTTGACTTTGTACGGGAATATGTACAGACCTTTGACAAAAATTCGTCTTAGGGACGACCGGCTGATGGCTAATTGCGAGGCACGGCGTCTGGTCGATGTTTCTGGCGACAGCTCGACATCCTCACAAATAGCGGCGATATTCTCGGCAGAACGGGCGGTCCGGGGCCAGCCATTCTTGGCAGCGTCTAGTGTGGTCACATACTCTTCAAGGTTGGAAGCCAAACGGCGAAGTGTTTGCGCAGTTGGTGCCGGACGACCGAGGAATCGGCGACGGAATTCGCGCTGCGCCAACACCACAGACAAATTGTTACGGGAAAAAGTAGACACAATTATTTTGCGTTCTGGGGTCGTGTATCGCTTCATGGCTTTTTCACTTGTATTCTACATCTGTCTAGTTCAGAAATGTCAAAACAAATTTGACATTGCCTGCCATTTGCAAAAATAAGAGCATCTTCCAGCAGGGTGATTCCTTTTGGCCCACCTTGCATAAATCTTAAGAATATTTGCGCAGACTGAGGTCAGAAGTCAGTAAAGGGGACCAAAAGTACTTTTTTTCCAATTTTGCAAGCGATACCAAAACCGCTAGATACCGCTAAAATTAAGTTACCGGTATTGAAACCGATAACGAAATAATCAAAATACTGATACTGAATAAAAAAACAAATTCAATACCGATACCGTAACGGATGCCGATATAATCAAAATACCGATCCCGACACCGAAATAAACTTTTTTTAATACCGGTGCCGATACCATTATTCATTTCGGTTGCCAACTTTGTTTTTTACATTTTTTGTACTCTTCCTTTGTGTAATATTATGAGTCTAGAAACATTAAATTGATGACCATAATACCTAAATTGAGGTCGATAGTCAATAGGGTGGTCAAAAAATATTGTTTTAACATTTTTTATACCCTTTTGCTATTTTTAAAACTATAAATCTGGATATATATAACTAAGGGCTGTTGACCCAAAATAAATTCAAATATCATTATTAAACTTGTGATAGCTACACCCAGAAAATTATTACTGTAACGGACTCTTTAAGTTTTTTTAGAAGTATTCCGTAAAGTTATTTTAAAATGAAAAAAAAACAGGTAAATTTTAGTACAATTAATATTTTAACTGGTCTGGACAGTTATTTATAAAAACTTATACACAGTTCCTACTTACTTAGATGGCTATTACAGGACGTTTGTTCCATAAGCCGAACTTAGAATCGATTTCCAGACACTGTGATCTTCTACGCTTCTTTTCCAATTACTGGCACAAACTTTCCAGATGTCCTCTTTCATTTGATCCTTCCATCGGAATTTCAGTTTTTCCCTTCTGCGTGATCCGTCACCAGGTTCGCATTCAAATGACTTCCTAGCTGAATTTTGATACGCGTAGTTATGTAAATATCGGCAAACAGCTCATGCAGCTCACAGTTTATACGACACCGTTATTCTCCGTAAATTTTCCGAAGAATGTTCCTTTCGAAAACACCAAGTACTGCCTCATTTGCTTTTGCAAGTATCAGTGCTTCAGAACCATAAATGTGTAAGCACGGGTAGTATCATAGTCTTGTAGAGACTGATTTTGTTTGTCAAGATGTGGCTTTGCTTTAAAACTGCTTACTTAGTCCTAAGTAGCATCTGTTGGCCAATATTGTTCTGCTTTTTATTTTAAAACTCATGTTGTTTGTTTTGTTAATTGCGGTGCCAACTTTCACTCTCTGCCCAAGTCTACTCAATGTTCGCCCCATTAAGTCGATATCGTCGGCGTAAGCGAGTAACATGTGCTGTTTTTTTTTAATAATAGGCCAGTTCTATTAACATTTGCCTCTCGTATAACCTTTTCTAAGAAGATGTTTAAATGATCACATGAAAGGCTGTCTCTTTGAAACCTCATTTGGTACTGAAAAGCTCAGAGATGTTCCTGCCTATCTTTATTGAGACTTGTTAAGGTTATCCTGCGGAGTCGTATTAGTTTCGCAGACATACTAGATTCAGACGTAGCTTGAAACACTTTTGAACATATGTGGCTGTCGAAAGCGGCCATATAATCAGCAAATAGATAATAAGTGTCGATCTGTCTTTCTTGGGTATTTTCCAGGATTTTTCGTAGTGTGTATATTTCGCGCTTTTACGTTAGAAATTTAAATGAGTAAAAATACTAAAATATATATCTACGTATCCATGTACATATGTACGTGTGTTAATTATACAAATAATGACTACAAAGCATAATCCAAGGCATATTCATATAAGGTGGTCTTATTAAAAAAATTAAATTGAAAAATTTTTCGAGTTTAGTGTCAAACTCCATGTAAAAAAAATTAAGAGTAAGAGAACGACTCTCTTAATTTTTTTATTGCGGCTACCTTGTATCGATATGCCTTGGCATAATCGCTTGCAATGCAATTCTCAAATAGTTTTGCATTTACAAATGTATCTCTGCCATCACTCTCTTATGTATTGACAGATTGTTTTGCGTCTTTACACATAAAGGGCTAACTATATTGTGCTTAAACAAACTCATGCTAATGTCAAATATCAACGAAAAGCCTGTCAAATGCTTAAGCAATTTATTGGAGACTTTTGAGTGGCTATATTGTACTTTTTGAACTTAAATATTTACAGAACTCAGTTGCAAATATTTGTACTTTTGCAAAATTTGTTTAACTTTCATATTCCAAATATATGGATTTCTTTTCGCAAAATGTTATTTAAGTAACATCTACAATTTAAAAATATTAAACCATTAGCAAATAAATAATAAAATTATATTATAAAAGTTAAGAAATAAAAATGTTTTTTCATAAATAAAAGTGTACTTAAAAGTGCAACTGTGCGCCCAACTCATGTATAAACAGCTGATCCATTAATCAAAGTACGACCAGGTTCGCTTTTTGCTTAAACAAATGTAACTTGACGAAACTTAACGAAAAGTTGCTTAAGAACATTATAGTTATACACATTTAAACAAATGTATTCGCACTTTTGCTTAAGTAAGCAAAAGCACATTATAGTTAGCCCTTAAGTATGTACATATGTATTTATTTTGCGGCCGATTTGGTTGTTATGATCATCAAGTTTTATTATTTATTAAAAATTTAGTTTCAATTCAGTTTTGCGTGCAATCGGTTTATCGTGCGGGATCCAAAATTATTAACATAATAGTTTAACACTAAAGAAAAAGCAATCAGCTTGTTACTAAAAGCAATAACGTATTATTATAGTTTTTAGTTTTTGTAACTCATCGATAAATAATCAAACTATTGCGTGACTTAAAAAATACTTTCAAAACAATGTGTTTAAATGCATTTAAATAACTGTTTCTTGTTTGTTTAGTTTTATAAAAAAATATAAAAAAAAAAATTATAAAAAAGGAAACATGTTTAAAAAAAAATTAAAAATATGAATTAGTTTTTACTTTAAAAAGGTGAAAAAATATTTAAAAATAAATAAATAAAATTAAAAATGGAAACCGAAACCACAACCATAACTGCTCAGAAACTGAAAAAGAATTATGATAAATTAAAAAAGTCGGAAAAGCAGGTAACGGTATTTTTTTTTAATTTTATTAACATAGCTTAAAGTTTTTAGTCTTGAAAAATTTTAAAGTGGTATAAAGTTTTGAAAAATAATGTTAAGGTTTGAGATACATAGTAAATGGCTCCAATAAAGTCTATATAAGTGGACCAGTTAAAATTAATTGTGAGCAAAACACTGAGAAAAGGGTCCTGAGTATTGAGTAATTGCTCTTCGCTTTGGGTATTCAACATTTCAAAGTTGTTACTGAATACTTTAACAGTAGCATTTTTAAGCCTAATTAAACAATTTGACGGCTGAATATAACCCCTAAAATGCAGTTGTTTAATATAACATTTGTGTGTAAGTTGTCGTTGAAACTGTTGTAATCAAAAACTTAAAAAAGACAGTAACAGTAATACATAATTTATTTAAATAATTTTGGCAATTTGACCTTTTTATGTATAGAATTAAAGTTGAAAAGAACACAAATTTCAGAAACATTAACAAAACAAGTAAGAGCGCTATATTCGGCTGTGCAAAATCTTAGATACCCTTCACATTGGCCTTTTGAAACCCCAAACTGTTTTTTAAAATATTTTTATTAATTTTTTTATTTATCAAATATTTCTAATTTTTAAATAGGGGTCAACGTCATATTTTAAACCTCTTAGGGTGACTACAGGGAAGTTGTAGAGGATTTTACCATAATTTTTTAAATTTGTGTATGGCAACCCCATTAGGTGTTAGAGATTTGGGGTAACTATGTTTTAGGAAAATGTTTGCAAGTAAAAATGAGTTGGAGTCAGTCCCACATTGGACCTATCCAGGGGCATCCTGGACGCTGGAGGGGGGAGGATTATTGCCATTTCCCACACTTTGTATGGGAACCATCTTAGGCGATGAAGATAGAGGTAAAGTACGTTCTAGGAATATGCTTAGAAGCCAAAACTCATGGGGGTCGGTTGTACATTTTATTTCCTTAAGGCCGACTCTGGGGAAGCTATGGGCGTTTTTACATCATTTTTGTAAATTTTGTATTGCAAATCCCTTAGGTGATTGAGATAGGGGGTAAGTATGTTCAAGGAATATGTTTGGGAGGGAAAACTTACGGGGTCTGTGATACATTTCGTTCCTCTAAGGGCGCCTCTGGGGAAGTTTGAGGGGCTTTTATTCTAATTTTTTTTAATTTTTGTATGGTAGCCCTGTTAGGGGGCGGAAATAGGTTATGTAAGTATGTTCCACAAAAATGTTTGTGAAGAAAAATTAATAGGAGTGGGTCTTACTTTGTATCCGTGTAGGGGCAACTCCGGGGCAGTCGTAGAGGTTTTTATGTACAAAATTTAAAGGAATAAATAAAGGTTGTTTTGGTTTTTGGCTTATATATCTCGGCCAGTTATAGGGCGAATTTGCTGGATTTTAATAGCGATAGTTTGATACCACTTACGGTCGTCGCTAATCGGCTTCCCTATATGAGGGTTGCAGATGGATATTTAAGAATTTACAAAAGGAATAACAAACTTATATATACTCTTTCCCTCGTCACAGCTTTATATTTTTTTCGAAACTTGACAAAACAAATAATAAACTGTTGTAGTTTCTACATTGTACAATAGGTTGTGAATAAAACAAAATTGTATATATATTTCCTTTTTTCAAATATTAGATTTAAAAAAATTTTCTTATTGTTGGTAGTGCACTTTGCAGTTTAAATTTTAAAGTGATAATTGCATTTGTTTTAGACTTAAAATACGTCTACAATGTTTACACAAATTTTTAAAAGATATGTTTTTACGTACATATGTATATTTATTGTACACATGAATACATTTTTTTGAATATTGCAAAGCGAAAAAATTGTAAATTTTACCTCATATTTTCTATTTGTCAAGTTTGTTATGTAACCATGCATACGTCATTCTGAGGTGATCGCATGTTTATTACATAATAAAAATATTAGATGATACTTTTTATTATGGTAAATGTGTTTAACCTACCGAAATGTTCACTTAAAAAGTAACCATGTAGGTATGGTAAACTCTTAAGAAATTTGCGACCAGTATTCTAAATAAAAAAGCGTAAATTGTTTGATCAACTTAGGAGGTGATTTAAAGTCGATCAGTAAATGCAATTAAAAACATTCTTCCAAACATACTACTAAATGTTTTGAGAGTACTTTTTTTTAGCTGCAAATAGAATCAAAATATGTATATTTTTTCTCTGTTCTACTTTAATCCACAAAAAAATCATCTTGAGTGTTTTTAGTTTGTTCAACAGTGAACCGAAACTGAAATGTATATATTTTTTGAAAAATTTGAATTTTGGTTTAAGTCCGTTAATATTATCCAATGCTATTGTAAAAATTTATTTAAAAAATCTGACCTTTAATATGAAAAAATTGACGTTAGCCGCTTGAAAATATTCAAACTACCTAAAGGTAATGTAGGTTAATATTTTATGCTTTTGTCTATTTTTTGCTATTTGTCAAAATAACGGTTAAAACCCCATTGACTTATGTAAAACCACCTTTTGTAATGGAGGAAATTCTCAGAAAATGACACCGACCCCTATTTAAAAATGAACAAGTAAACGTTGGCCTTTTGAAAAAAGGTAATTTGCAAGAGGCAAAACATTTGGCTCACTCATATCAGGTGGGATCAGTTTTACAAAAACAACTTAGTCGTCATACAAATGTCAAAGAAAGATTTCAAAAACTCACAAATTCTTTCTTCTTCTTTTTGAGCTTTTCTTAGAATACTACAGGTTTTCTTTGTAAAAAAATAAATAAATAAACATAAACAAAATTTGACATCTTAATAACAAAAAACCCGTTGCTCAGCTGATTAATTAAGGCCACCTGATATGCATGCGCCTTGGGCAAAACTAGAATATTTTAAGTAATAATTAGAAAAAACAAAAGAGGGAATCAAATTAGCGAGGGGAATAACACGGTATTTTGCACCATCCAATAGTATCAAAAAAAGGACGATCGTATCAACTTTTTCAACACTGCCTCGTATGCATTCGCAAGTACCCATGCTTTAAAATTACAAAAGAAGCGGGTAGTATCAGTGCATTGTAGAAAGTGGGTTTTCTCTTTCGGCCATTGTGCAAATTCTTATAAGTTTTGCAGAGATGGAGCTGTCGAAATCAGCTTTGTACTCCACAAAATAAAGGGTAGCCAGGGACCAACTTGGACATCGCTGGTCTTAATTTTATACACACATCTTACGTTGTAGTGGTGCAATGTGTTTGTGCAAAATTTTTAACGCCCAAAAATAATAATAGTCTACGTCTCACCTTAAAGTATATCGATCGATTCAGAATCATTTTCTGTGTAGATTCAGACCTGTCCATTCATCCATTCTTTCGGCTAAGCTTGCATGTTTTCTTGTGATTAAAATATAGTTCACTTCGCTTTCAAGTGTACAAAAGCTTTAAACTTCAAAATTCTTATGCAAAATTATATTTTTTTTAAAAGCTCTGTACATAAGCATCATTTCCATTTAAATTTCAAATACATACAGTTAAATGGATAATTGGAACCATTAATTTTTTATTAAAAAAAGGCAAGTTTTTTTTATTAAAAGCGTTAATATAAAAAAAATATGTGAACTTTTTTTGTACATATTTACGTCGTGCATGTAATTATGTCTGCGAAAATGTGTAAATACATGCTTGCTTTCATATTCATTTTTTTCATTTTGTAATTTTAATTTAATAATTTTAATATACTTTTCTGCTACTTTAATTTTAGAATGAAGGCCCCAAACATTTTTCTACCCTAGATGCACATCAATTTCCGGATAATGAAGAGCCAAATATTTTGGGACATGGTTTACCAGCTGCGGCACATTTGCTAACAAATAGTGGCAGTTGCTGTTCAAAAAAGTCATCATTCCCGTCCACTTTTAACTGTGATGCTAACAATAAATACAACAAATACAAATTGTTGCTTAATTTTGATGATGTAAGAAATCAAAAAATATAGCATCTTAAGTTTATTGTACAAAAATTTGGTTTGTTGAAAAAAAGTTATATTTATAATCAATAATAATAATAACACTAGGTCACAAATAACAAACTTTTGTCTGTTATTTGTTTCTAGCATACTTTTTCTCATGGATTTGGACCTACTGAACACGAAAATGAATTTTAAAAATTTTTCTGTCGATTGGTTTGCGAGATACAAATTTTTTAATTTTTTTTTTTTAATTTTTGGAGGTACACTTACTATTTTGAGCATATCTTTAGTCTTCTTTGACCTATTTTATCCTACTACTACTCAAATTAAAGACAATTGAGCCGTCTACAACTTATTCTCAGAAAATTTTCAAATCGGGTTAGTAGTTTTGATGTTGGCGGCTTAAAAAGGTTAAAAAACTGGGTTTTTTTAGTAAAAATGTGGCTGAAAAATTCATATAAAAATTCATATAAAATATAAAACGCGATGTTAACAGCGATTTTAATTTTTTTACGTATAGCTGACACTTTTCCAAAGAAAATAAGCCCTTACTTAACAAAATCTGATGACAAATGGCCGACTTATTATTTTTTTGGTAAACGACCGAAATTCCGCTATTTTACGATTTTTTGATTTTCATTATTTGCACAGCTTACCTACCCAACGCAAACGAATAAATACATTTGAACTTAATTTAAAATAAACAAATTAGTCTTCGTATATTATTTTTTAATTTATTTGAGTAAAAACAAAGATATAAGTGTACATTTTATGCCATGTGGAAAAACTGCTGACTTCTTCTTTGTTTTTTGTATTCGCTGCAATCGGTCTCACGTATTAGGGTCCAAATATAGTCACCCATCATAGCCGTGTCATAGATGCCCTGATAGCGTCGTTCCATAGCCTTCAATTCCTGATGAAAGCGCTCGCCGTGTTCGTCGCTCACGTCTCCTAAATTCTCAGGGAAAAAATCCAAATGAGAATGCAGAAAGTGTATTTTAAGTGACATGTGCACTCCCATGGCTTCATAGTTCTTTACCAGATCCTCAACTATGTCCTTATAATTCGGGCTTTTGTTGTTTCCTAAAAAGTTTTCCACAACAAGCCTGAAGGAATTCCATGATGCGGCTTCGATGGGTGATAACAGCTTTGGGAATTTTTCATCTTTCAAAATTTTTTTTATCTCGGGTCCTGCGAAGACTCCTTCTTTAATTTTTGCCAGCGAAAGGTAAGGGAAAATTGACCGTAAATAGGCAAAAGCTTCACCTTCTTTGTCTAATTTTTTGGTAAAATTTTTAATCAAACCCAATTTTATGTGCAGCGGCGGAAGTATTATATTTTCACGGTTCTCTATTAGTGGTTTGCGCTGAACATTCGCTTCTCCAACTACAGGTTTCGTTCGTACCGGCCATTTTTTTTTTATATAATGCTGATCATCAGCGCGGCTATTCCAAAGGCACAGAAAACAGCAATGTCGCGTATAGCCTCCTTGGAGTCCACACAGAATGGCCACAACTTTAAGGTCGGCGCATATTTTCCAATTGTATTTCCTATACTCTATGCATTTCAGCAAAATGTCCATAGTTTCATAGTTCTCCTTTGAATGAACCGCATGAGCAATAGGAACAGATGGCTTTTCATTCCCATTATGTAAGAGAACTGCCTTCAAGCTCTCTTTGTTGCTGTCAATAAACAACCTCCATTCGTTGGGGTTGTGAATTTGGTGAAGCTCTTGGAACAAGCCTGAAATGTCGCTGCAAAAACATATTTGGTCTTTCTTTGTATAAAATTTTGCATACTCCTTGTGACGGTTTCTGTACGCTGTTACTTTCACTTCTGAAGCCACAAATCCACACTGTATCATCCGAGACGCAAAAAGTTCGGCTTTCTCCTTAGTGAGACCAAAATCGCGCACCCAATCGTTTAGTTCGGCCTGTGACAGTAATTTTCGCTTTGCACCCGGCTCAAATTCGCTTGCATTTGACTCGGACTCTTCTTCTGACGATTCTGCTTTTTGAAGAGATGCACCAGGGCACACTGGATATGGCACATCATGCGAATGTGGTACTGGAAGCGCAAACGATCCCACTTGAGCGTAGTTCCATTTAAAAAATCTTCCTACCCCACTGTTTGTGGTGAGGCAAAAATAACAGTCTGTGGAATGGCATAGCGGCTTTTTCCACATCATTGGTGTATCGAATTTCATATGGCGGCTAAAATTAAAATAAATTACTATATTCGCTATGTATAATGTGTTTAAATAAAAATTCTTACCTTCCGCCAGCTGCCCAGTTGGTTAAGATTATATAGCAAAGATCACACAGCGACTTAGGTGTCCATGGTTCTGTGATATTTGGTGAAATACCAAAATAATTCAAATAGTGCAATTGTACTGCTGGAGTAAACTTGTGTGCGTGATTTTTTTTTATAAACTGGCCACAAACATTGCAGAAATTGTCTGGATCGTTCAAACACTCGAACACACGTAGTCTTTTACTCATTGTCTTCCTTGCGTTTTCTAAATATTAACTTCTTTACACTTTCACAGACAGTTTTGAAATGCAATTGATAACCGTGTCTCCTTATGTTTAAATATGTATGAGCATGTAGTGCTGTAAATAAATTAAAAAATAATATACGAAGACTAATTTGTTTATTTTAAATTAAGTTCAAATGTATTTATTCGTTTGCGTTGGGTAGGTAAGCTGTGCAAATAATGAAAATCAAAAAATCGTAAAATAGCGGAATTTCGGTCGTTTACCAAAAAAATAATAAGTCGGCCATTTGTCATCAGATTTTGTTAAGTAAGGGCTTATTTTCTTTGGAAAAGTGTCAGCTATACGTAAAAAAATTAAAATCGCTGTTAACATCGCGTTTTATATTTTATATGAATTTTTATATGAATTTTTCAGCCACATTTTTACTAAAAAAACCCAGTTTTTTAACCTTTTTAAGCCGCCAACATCAAAACTACTAACCCGATTTGAAAATTTTCTGAGAATAAGTTGTAGACGGCTCAATTGTCTTTAATTTGAGTAGTAGTAGGATAAAATAGGTCAAAGAAGACTAAAGATATGCTCAAAATAGTAAGTGTACCTCCAAAAATTAAAAAAAAAAAATTAAAAAATTTGTATCTCGCAAACCAATCGACAGAAAAATTTTTAAAATTCATTTTCGTGTTCAGTAGGTCCAAATCCATGAGAAAAAGTATGCTAGAAACAAATAACAAAATGGCTGTTGCCTAGTGTAATTAAAATAAGGCAGAATTAGTTGTAATATTAAATGATAACTAATAACGGCATTGCAAAAAAGGAGTTAAGGCGGTGGCACATAGAATCCGTCATCCGTCATACTTCGCCTTTTTTAACTGACAGCTAAGTTGAATAACATGTTTTATTATGAACAATGTAACATTCAGTACGTCTCACAGTGGGGCCAAATGCATGAAAAGTGGCGATTAATTCATAGAAGTCGTAATATAAAAAAAAAAATATTTTTTATTAATGGATATTTATAAATACATAAAAAACCAACACTTAAAAAAAACAGAGTGAAAAAACACATTTTTTAACCCTTTATGGGCCATTTTGTGTTCTGTAAAAAATCCCCTTTTTTACATTTTTTTGCTGTAACTTTGGAACGGTGCGCTATAAATTATTTAATTAAATTGCAAATTAAAGCATACTAAATGTACTTTAAGAAAAATAAGTAATATTTTTAAAATTAATAAGGAATTAATATTTTATATGTATTTCTATTAGAACATTTTTAAATTAAAATCATACCTTTTTTCTCGAAATTTTAAAATTTTGCTCAAAAATGAAACATTTGAAAATCTAATTGTTTTTTTTATTGATAAATAACCATAAACACACTATTTAAAAAAAATTTAATTAAATTCGGTTATTCTATTTTTCAATGTTGGCCTCAATACCACTAGAAACTACAATTAATATTGTGTGCATATTTTTGATCAACTCTAAATCAATATTAGTAATTTCAGCAGATACTTCTGCATTCTTAAAAAAACGTCTTGCAGTATTCCCGTCATTAGAGTTACCAAAACCAGGTTTTGGTTGATCAATGATCAATCCCGTTCTCTTTTTAAATTCGCGTTGAATACGACTTTTAGTTTCAGCAATAATTTTTTTTCTTCGTCACTTCTTGCCTGCCATTTTTGAATTGGAAGTTTATATGCCAAGTGAATAAGACATTCAAAAAATCTTATCCAGCCATGTAGGACAGACAAACCAAACTCCATGAAGTCTACGTTGGAATCTCTAGAAATCATTTGTTCAATATTGTTGAACTCCTTGCTGGTAGCGCCACATATGTAGCACTTTTGTGTGGACTTTGTGTCTGTAATCGCGTTACACACTTTACCGTCAATCTTAACGAGAATTAGTTTGTGGTTCACTTTTATCTTTCTTTCTCCAACTGATATCACTGTGTCGATAAGAGCATTTTTTTCTGTCTCCACTCTTTCTCTTTCTGTTTTAATACTGTTGACCGTTTCTTTCATAAATTCAAATTTTTAATGGCCTGCAAAACCTAGTTGAAGACGGTCAAGGATTATGCCAAATTATTTTGTTTTTACAAACTAGTTTTAATGGTACAATTGACGTAATAAATACAGAAGAATCAGATGCATTACTGTCATGAAAGGCTTGTTTGTAAGAACTATGCCCTGAACTTCCGTCAAAGCCCCACTTATTGTATAAAGTAATTTTTTCGATTTCTTCGTTGTCTAACGATTTTAAATATGCATTTTTAACCGACAAAAGGCGTTCAGTGGTATGATCCAATATTCCTTGTAGGCTAACTTGCGCTGATGTTTCAGAAATTTTCATTTGTTCTCCCTTTGGGTAACATTTTTTCTTAGCTCTTTGGACCAATTTATATGATGGAAATTTCTCAGGTGCAACCTTTCTAATAACATTATATTGGTGGCGACTTAGCTTCGCTTCTACCAAAACGGACAGAGCTTCATCCGGAGTTAACTGCTGTGGTGGTACCTGTTCTATACTTTTTCGGTATTTTTTGGCTTTTGTTGGAGATGATATTATTTCCTTAACAATTTTCGACTCATCTATTTTTCCAGCAGCTCTCAAGCTCATTTGTGAGGCGTAAGCCAAAACAGGCAAAGAAATTTGATCTCTTATGTCTTTACATTTCTTAACTTTTGTTTTTTCTTTGCACTCTTCAAATGAGAGATCATTGCGACCTCTTTTTTGTTGTGGTTCTGGTGGTGGACTGAATGAGATTGAGGCATCCAGCCAATTCTTATTATTTTTTACAAAAATTTCATTCTTTCTATGACATTTTTGCCATCGAATCTCATAGCTAGAGCAAAAATTATGAAACCTTGTCATAAAATCTACCATATCCGAAGGGTCGACACATTTTATTACTTCCCATCTCAAAAGTTTACATTTATCCTGAAGTGATTTAGGTTCTGCACTCCTCATAAAATTATGCAACTCATGACGAGGAATGAAAATTGTTTTGGGACATGTTCCTAAAATTAATAAGATTTCTATTCGTTTAAAATTTGCAAAAAGTAATTCCTTTAACCCTGTACCGAATAATTTACACTTTCACAACACTTTAAATATGTAACATCACATCACAAAACATTGACAGCTAAAACAATAAATAAACGTGTCAGTACCGAATCAATAATACCCTACGGATGGATAGAAATTCTTAAAAATGTATTATCATTATATTAAATAGTAGATTGATATCACCAGCTTAAAACAAAATTAAAACTTTACTCGTATGATGCATGTATATGACCAACAGTTATTATGTAGGACTCAAATAAATGACAATAATAAATAGGGATGGGAGCGTGACCTCCTTCAATTTTTCAAAATAGTGCACTTGTGCCATATACAATTTTCTAATAATTTAAAATTAACAAATGTTTAAGTAAAATTCATTGAAATATCATAAACACATGTAAAATAATTTAATTAGTTTTATTCATAGTAAATAAACCAAACATACGCAATCACGTGAGCATGCGTGAATTAAAGTTACTCGCCCCCATCTCTAATTAACAACACATTTTTTAGCTACAATAACAACTACTCGTTATAGTATAGTGACAAAACAAAGTAAAAACAACTTGATGTTTTGTTTTGTTTTTTTTTTCATATTTGTGGATTTTTAGCATCTTGAGTTATTTCACAAAAACAAGCATAACTCAAAAATCGCAAAAAATCGCAAAAAAATATTTTGGGGTTTATTAGTTGAGATCTGATATTATAACACTGTATAGACGATTTTACGCAAACACACGAACAAAGTTGTTGAAACTCCATATATAAATCAAAAATAGCCCATTTTTGGGCTAATTTTATTTTATTAACATTTAATATTTTTAAAACATTTATTTAAACAAAAAAACATGTACTATATAGTAAACTACCTGAAGTTGACGGTTCCATTATAAAAATTTAACTTTTAGAAGTATTTATAGAAAAAATTATCAATTGAAATATCAAAATTTTCACTTTTTTTTTAATATGCACAAAAAAAATAACAATTATTCAACTTTAAATGCTCACTTTAACTAAAGCAAACAACTTAAAAGTATAATTTTTGCAATAAGTGATGCAGAATTTTATCCACTTTCACCCGGTACCAAACACGATCATGAATTTTAAAGTTCATATTTTGAATTAATCGCCACTTTTCATTCATTTGGCCCCAATGTGCGTCTCCTTCAACGCAACGTAGTAAAGTTGGGCAACTTTTAACTTTCAATGTACGTCAAGTACTTTGACAAGTTTCATGGTGAAATTATGTGTACCAGGTGGTGTTACGAACACAACTGATCTACTTTTTTCATGCATAAATCGAGGCTGTGTAGTCAAAGTTATTTACTTTTACATATCTTTTTTTGACAACTGAGCCAACGAAAACTACAACAAAAACAATAATTATATTCACAAATTTTGTTGTTGTAGAATCACCACCACCTGATATATTATTGCGCCATGATTAGTTGTTTTTGCACGCGGCCATAAAATTTTTAAAAATCAGCTGACTTAACATCCGCTTATAAAGGATTCTATGTGCTAACCTCTTGCGTTGTTACGTTAATGTCAGTTAAAAAAGGCGAAGTATGACGTACGACGGATTGTATGTGCCACCGCCTTTAAATGCAGATTAATGGCTAAATTTATTTAATTTACATAAAAAACCCCATATATCGTTAGCTGAAATGCAAAGCCACGTAACTAGCCTAAAATTCCAAATCGATATTTTAACATATTTGAGTTTGAGTATATTTTTTTTTTAACCCTTCTGTGACATCCTTGGTACAGCTGTACCAATTTGGATTTTAAAAGTGAATTTTTGATATTACTAATCAACTTTCAGAGTTTACCTTTTAGGAATGCCTCAGCTATATATATGAGAGTACAATTTTGTATTTTATTTCGTATTTATATGCCCCAAATATCGGTGGGGAGAGAAACCCTAATGTTTATACGTCATTGCCATCCTTGGTACAATTGTACCATGAACGCGTTTTTGAGATACCGTTAGTTTGTTTGTTTCCTTATTGCAAAATCAGAACTACCACAACGCGATTCCTTCAAAAATAAATAAAATATATATAAAAGTAGCTGTTGTTAAACAAGTATTTGCTTCTGGTGAACTAGTGTGTTTTTTTAATGCTAAACTTTGGATTATAAAAAAGTGCTTTTTTATTCTTGGCTTGGGATTGATTCAAAGCAAAATAAAATGCCAGCCGAGGCTAAAGAAGTGGTAGATATGATAACTTCAAAAAGATTTTTGCGAATAAATGAACAAGAACAGCAGGAGTGGTTTGAAAAATTAGCTTTGTATATGGCACATGATGATGAAGAAAATATGGAGCCTAATTATCACGATGAACCTTTTCCTGGTGAGTCAGATGAAGACCCTGAATATTTCCCAAATGAGGAAGAAGATTCAGATGAAGAATCGGAAATCCATATCGAATATACCCCAGATGTGGATAATGATGAAAAAGAAGATATTGAATTTGACACTATACAACTTGAAGAAGACAATGCTGAATTCTTCACAGCTAAAGATGGGACAAAATGGTGCCAAAAGCCTCCACCATCAACAAAAATACGGTTACATAATATTCTTCGTCAACAAGGTGGCCCACTGAAACGTCTAGAAAGCTTTTCTCTAATAGAAATCTTCAAACAGATAATCACCGAAGAAATGGTAGACATAATTGTCAGAGAAACAAATAGAAAAGCTGAAGTGGTTTTTAAAAACATGAACGAAAAGAAACCTCTTGCTCAGCCCAGGAAATGGATGAATGTTACAGTCAATGAAATTTACGCATTCTTTGGCCTTCTGATTGCTGCAGGTGTCATCAAGTCTAATTACCAGCATACTTCTGAGCTATGGAAAACAGATTGGTTTCCTATATTTCGAGCTACTATGACACGTCAAAGGTTTCACTATATTAACCGTTTTATTCGTTTTGACAATAGCGCTACACGTATTTTGAGAGAAAAAACGGACAAAGCTGCTGCAATAAGTGACATGTTCAATATGCTCAATTCTATTTTGAATAAACTTTATAAAGCCAACGATATTGTTACTGTAGATGAGCAATTGTACCCATACAGAGGTCGCACGCGCTTCGCCCAATATATTCCAAGTAAACCAGCATAGTACGGAATAAAGGTGTTCTGGGTCTGTGATGCGGTAACTAAATTTCCATTGCAAGGAGAACTTTATACAGGTAAGCCACCTGGAGGGCAGCAACAAGCAAATATTGGAGAAAATGTAGTAAAGCGTTTAGTTCAGAGATATTACAATTCAGGACGAACAGTTGTTGGAGATAACTTCTTTACATCACTCGGATTGTGCCAAGAACTCATGGTCAATGGCCTGGCGTATGTAGGAACTTTACGAAAAAATAAGACTTGTGTTCTAGAAGAATTTCGATCAAATAGACGCCGAGAAGTTCAGTCATCCATATTTGGATTTCACAGTGCTGACAACAACGATACGTCTTTGGTAAGCTATGTTCCAAAAAACAATAAATGTGTGCTACTGCTTTCAACATTACACTATGATATAAGCACTCCAGGAGCTCAAAAGAAGCCCGAGGCCATACATTATTACAATAAATATAAATCTGGTGTATACTCGATGGATCAGATGCTAGGAACATATACCTGCAAACGTAGAACACGACGGTGGCCTTATTCATTCTTTTTTAACCCTTCTGTGACATCCTTACTTACAGCCCTTCCACTTACATCCTTGGTACAGCTGTACCAATATGTAATTTACATTAAAAACATGGTATTTTACATTAAAAACAGAACTTTTTGCATGCTTTGAATCACAAGCCTTTTATTATAATTGGGTTTTTGTATAAAAGAAAAAAAAATTAAAGTGCATATTCAAAAAGCAAAAAAACAAAATTGTTAAATAAAAAAGTATAAAAATATTTTGGTTAAAACTTATTCGCATTTTTTGCATATATGTTGTACGATGCAATGCTGAGCACAAACAGGATTACTGCATTTCGAGCACATCTGGAGATTTTTGCGATATTTTTATCACTGCTCACACACAGCTTACAACAGCCTTTTACTGCAGTAACACCTGATGAAACAGACGTTGAGGCAACGCTTGCCTTCGTAGCTAAAGCTCCGCCCATCATGTCATGGCATTTTTTGTAACTGTTTGGGCCATAATATTTTTATTATTAACACGACGATCAAGCTCTTTCGCCACGAGCTGCTTTTTATTGAATGTATGAAAACTCGTATATATAATGTGGGTAGCTACGGCAGCTACGTCTAGAATATTAAAAGAAACACGACATTAATTTTTTTTAATTTTATAAACAAAACTTAAAACAAAATGCCGAAAAAAAGGAACGGGTCACAAGCACTGGCTTTGTAATTTAGAAAATGTTTTTGCTTCTCCTGTAAAATTTTGCAAAAATGTAGTTACGTTCTTTAGCATATAAGTTGGCAAAGTGTAGATTACTGAGGTGCATACCTTAAACCTGCAGTACACGAAATGTTAAAAACTACATGCACATGAAGATCTGACGTAATTTTGACGTCACAGAAAGCCACATCGCTTTAAATAAATCGTAGAATCTTTTTGATGACGTCGAAATTACGTCACAGCTGCATACGCATGTAGCTTTCTACATTTCGTGTACTGCATTTATTATTACTTTTTAACCAGTCTCATGCCAGATTTTAAAAATTGCCAACCGTTTAAACTTTAATTTTTAGTTTTGAAAACTGAAAACTTGTAAAATTCAATTAATAACCAGAGAAGATATATTTTTTTTTTGCTATTTTGTCGTTTTTTGCTTTTTAGCTACTTATTTTATCTTGCAACTTTCTAATACATTTAACGGTCATTTTACATTTAAAAAATATATTTCCATTAATAAATTAAACAATTTTAAGATTTTTAACGTTTATTTAAACGATAATAATATATAACGATAACTAAGTACGTACTTTGCTTTTCCAAATATTTAGGGGATTCACAAAATGTTCTATTTGTCCAATTGTCATAAAATTTTTAAAATGGTTTAACAACCTTTACCAACTATTGGACAACAAAACCATTGTTAAATTTTATAACAATATGACAATAGGACATAATAGGACACCTTGTGAATCCCCTAAATATTTTTTTCTTATGTTATATCTTCGGCTGTCATCAAAGTTCTAAAATTATACGCAGTTATACAATAAAACAAAATGTAAATTAGTTCGCTTTTGACCAAAAACGAGGAAAATGGGTATTTGAAAATATTAAATCTCATACTATCGCTTATCGTTATAAGAAAATTTTTATGTATTAAAAAATTAAAAAGAAATTTTAACAAAATATACAAAACCATAAACTTTTTTACCGCTTTTTGCTTATTTTTTTTTTTTTGCTATTTTTCAAGTTTATTTTGCTTTAAACAACAAATTTTTTTTTATTTTTTTCTGTCTTCCCTGTCAATAACCTTTTCCAACACACACACACGTACAAGGCGTTCACATCTAAATACAAATTGAATAAATTATTACAATTTAAAACCTTTTAACTAATGGAATTAATGGAATAAATATAATTTAAGTGATCTTCACCTAAATTCAATTAACGAACCAAATATTTTCAATGCCAATTCGATTTTTGCAAGTTCATGCCAAATTGTATTAGGAATTCAAACACGTTTGGTTTTTTCCCTTTGTGTTGAAATAAAAAAATTAAAAATGCAAAAACTAAACCATTTTTAACTAACAATCAGCAAAAAAAGTTGCCCGCCAAATACAAAGGCACGCAGAAAGAAAAATATAAATCGTACAAGACGTTTTTTTCAAAACCACTAAGTGTATTTTGGTTAACAAAATCAAGGTTAAAATTATTTACAACAAAAGAAGACAAAACTAAAAGAGAAATATTTTTGGTTGCCGTCCAAAATGTAAACAAAAATTAACTTGAAAACAAAATTAATAAAAAAAAGTTTTGCATTTAATTATGTACATATACATCGTTCATTTACATCATAATTGTTATAACTCAAAAAAAAAGATAAAAATCTTTTACTTTTATTTAAATAAAAATTGCGTATTTTAAAATACGATACATTACAGAGTATAGGGGCCAACTCGCCCTATACAATTCGAATCGAAATAAAAAAAAAATATAATAATTCCTACATTAAAAGCAATAACAAACAACTCGATTGATCGAGTAAAATTTCAGTTATAATCGCATGGCACGATTTGGTCCCAGATTTTCCATATATATAGTGACTAATTGACGGACTGACCCATTCATCATCGTACATCCCAAACGCTTAGGGCTAGAGACGTCAATTTTGAACTGCGGGTATCTCTTCTAGTGTAAAGATTCAATTAAACCCGATTTGGTTAAATCTGAACTCTAAAGAGGTTAAAAATTAGATAAATAGAAAAAAACTATATACAATTAAAGCAAAATTTAAAAATTTTGAAAAAAATAAAGTCTGGTCTCGCACCTTTTCGAAATTTTGTGCCCTAAGAGGTAAAACCTATATTTTACCGCTAAATTTCACCTTGTATCTTCTAAACCAAGAAACATGAAACATAATTCAAATTGCCTTCGACAGGTTTTGGAAAAATTATGAATATATTTTTGGTACTTTTTTTAGGCTTAGGGTCTCAAAACCGGCAAACATTATATTATTGTAATTCTTTTGCATTTTTGGGAATTATAAATTTTGAAATATAAAAGAAAGTGCTACAAACCCCTGTTAAGGTGAGATGGTCAAATAGGTAAACAAGAGGTATTTTTTTAAATTTTTGGTACTTTTGCCATTTTTTGTGACAATAATATGAAATTAACGACTATTGACCCCGTTTAAGATCAAAAGTCTGAGTGCACATGTACTTCTTTCACATTTTTTTTGTAATTTTTTTGAGGTTAAGAGTTTTGGAATATGAAATTAAGTACTATTAACCCTGATTGAGGCCAAAAGACAATAAGGTAACCAAATAGTATCTTTTTAACATTTGTTATTAAACTTTTTCGTCCTCCTCGACGATATCGACATCATGGAGCGAACACACCGGCAGTAACTGCCACTTTTGAAAAAAATAGACAAAGAATTTGGCCACTTTGGCAAGTAAATGAAGATAAAAAATTTGGTTTTATTAATGCACAAAACGCCCACGTTGGCTAGCTTAAAAGGCTTTAAAGTTACAAAAAGTACCTAAGAAGTACTAAATTATATATTTTTGTAAGTTGGAAAAAGTAGCTAAAAGTACCAAAATTTAATTTTTTACCTCAAAAATTTTTAACTAAAACTTAAAATAAGAACCAAAAGATATTTATAATATTTTTAAGTCTGTCGAACAATATTTCAATAATATTTTTATAATTACTAATTTTGGAGTTACAAAAAGTACCAAATATAATTTTGACGCTCTTTTAACGCTTAAAGTCAAAGTTTAGGAAAAGTGTAAAATTAGTATTCATATTTCGTCCAAAACAATTTATTTAATTTATGTTTCTATATATGTACATATATTGGCTTAAGAGTTACAAAATGGACCTTATCAGTACAAAAATATAGTTTTTACCCTGTTGTACTCCTTAGGGTCTAAAATTTTAAAAAAGTGTAAGACACGCTCAGGTTCGTTATAACTGTAAAAGAGAAAAAAATTAGGCTCGAAGTCTAACAAAGCGAGTCGGGTTCTTCTTGTTGTAAATAAAATATAAAAAAAAATTAAAATAACCTTTTTTGATTTTTTGCAGGCCCCAAGCCATTTAAAATTTAATCCCTACATAAGAGGTGGTTACCGAACATTCCTGTCCACAAAACTATGTTTGCAGAGTATATTTTGGTGGACCAATGAAACGGTACGATAAGAGAAAGAAAAAACTCTTTTCTTGAAATAACAGTATAATTAAAAATTTTGTTGTTAAATTACAGATCAATATATGGACTCACTTGTGCGGTTGTTTAATATTTATTGGTTTGACAATATTTGATTTACAGTTCCTTAAAGCTTATGCCGAATTGGAAGATCAAATTTTGGTTGTCTGCCTTTTAACTTGTTTCTGTTTGTGCATGCTTTTGTCATCGATTTATCATATATTCTCTTGTAAATCAGAGGAACATTATGAGTTATTCTTATCGGTGGACTATTTGGGCATATCCTTGTCGTTGGTGGCCATTTACATAAGTAGCATGTATTATGCCTTTTGGTGTTTTGATGTGAGAATATTTTATTTTTGTAATTTTATAAAAATTTTAAAAACTACAATTTTGTTGTCATCAACAGTTACTTAGAATAGTTTACTCTGTGATTGCTTTATGCATGTTTGGTTTAGCCATAGTTGTACAAATTCCGAAATTAAATGTTTCCCTAAACGGCAAAATAGCTGTGCTATTGGTCTGGGCAGTATACGGTATAATTCCTTTAGGACATTGGACAGTTAAAATGGGCGGCTTAGAAAATGAATTAGTTGGGGTAAGTTAAGTTTGCTCTTCATCTCGTCAATTTGAATTTAACAATTAAACTTACTTTTCATATAAATTTCAGATTATGATTCCTCGTGTAATAATTATGTACGCTTTATGTGGCATTGCCTTTGTGATATATGCGGCCAAGATTCCCGAACGCTGGTTGACTGGTAGAGTAGATTATTTTGGCCATTCGCACAACTGGTGGCATCTTTTCATTTTGGCTGCCTTTTACCACTGGCACAACACTGGCATTGCCTATGCTGAATATCGTTTAAATAATGACTGTAATGGACCTTTATTAACGTAAAGTAGTTTTGTGTCACCCTTTAAAATACGAAAAATGCAACGCACCGTTAGCAAATTGTTCGTACACTAATTATGTTGCATAATTTCTGTAGTACACAAATATATACCAAAATGATTTTAATAGTATTATTGTTAGAAAACGTTTATTTTTACTTCAGGGTAATTCGCAAAAACAGCCTTTTTCTAAAAAAGGAATGTTACATGTTGGAGGTTTAACAAAAAATGTAATCGTGTGTGTTCGAATCGCCCCTAAGTAGAATAAAAATTAAGAGAATACAAATTTAAATATGTAATCGAGTTTGTTATACAAATTTACCGAATTAAAAAAATAAGATATCAGTAAAAAACATAGATAAAATTTACACTAATAATGTTATCCGTAAAAAATTAAAAGAATTCTTTTGCAATATCATTTGATTGTTTTAATTTCTTGACTAGCAAAAAAAAAAAAAAAAAATAAAAATTCGGCTGTGCCGAAACTTATATACCCTTCACATTGGTCTTTTAACATACCCAGCCATCTTTTCTAGCCGAGTTATTTTGTACTGCAAATATTAAAATAAAAATACCTTGTGCCGGGCTTAAAATCCCTGAAAATCCTAGTTTTCGAAATAAAAAGATTTTACAAAATGTTAACGTTCGTATGTATAATAGAAATACCATGTAGAATGTGTGAGGTTGAGAATTTTAAAAGTTTTCGACATTATTCGTATTAAAATTTTGATAAAAGTTGTTAATTTTTATAGGGGGTCTAGTCCCCCTGCTCCTCTTCAGCTATATTTGATCATTACTTTTTGTAGAACATTCGAAGTCGATATCTGTTATAATTTCCGAGATATGGCGTATCGAAAATTTCAAAAAAATTGTTAATTTGTAGGGGAGCTACCCCTTCCCCTGCCCCTACTCAACAGATTTTTTTTTTCGAAATGGAGTCGATAGCTGTTACGTTTTCTAAGATTTAGCGCATGAAATATTTCACAAAATTTATGAATTTGTAGGGGAAGTATCACTCTCCTGATCCTAATTGAAAACAAATTTTCCTTTATCCTTCAGAGTATCCGTAACAAATTTTGTGACAAGAGTGACTATATTTAACAAGATACATATGAATTAAAAGGATATATGCACGGATTTTGTCCTAAGAAAATGGGTTGTATTGGGTTTCCGCTTATATCTCGGTTAATGGTGAACCAATTTTGTTAATTTTAAATTGAGATTTTTCTAGGAACATTTCTAATAGTTTGACACTAATAACTGGTTCGTAATACTTTATGTGACTCCGGAAACTTGATTTCAACAGATGGACAGACGGACATGGCTATATCAACTTCCCTATCTATAAGGATCCAGAATATATATACTTTATGGGGTCGCAAATGGATAATAAAGAAATTACAAACGGAATGACAAACCGACATACACCCTTATCACTATGTGAAGGGTATAATTAGTTATATATAAACATATGGTTTTTATCTTGTTAATATTTTTAAAGGTAAAGAAATTTATCTTTATCACATATATGTGCATACATTTAAAAATTTTATAAGTTTTTGCCCTTTGAAAGAAAACATTATTTCATTTTACATTACCAAAGAGTAACATACTAATTTCAAATTAAATGTCCAAAAAAATATTTTTGCTGTTCTGCCTTCGTAATCTTTATTGGAATCTTAATATAAACTTACAGCCATATTGTAGTCGTTGAGGACTAATTAGGCTCCAAACGTTAAAAAGCCGAAGAATTGTTTACAATTTTACATTTGTCCTGAATCTAATTCAAGGTAATATTGATTCTACGTGTCTTCATCCTAAATTATTTATCAATATTCCTAACAGTCAGCTTAGATATTATGACCCGCTATATATTAAATTTAATAGATCAAATTACCTTAATTTTGATTCATTTAGAAGAACTAATCGACTTTTCTGTTGTTGTTACTAAAAGAAAGCTGATAAAGTTATTCAACTCCAATGCTTACGTCTAATGCTGTCTCTTCCTCTTTTTATTTTATATTTTGTTATTAATTATTATGTTACATTTTTTTAGAAATTAATGCTTAACTGTAAATTTAATTATGTTGATTAAAATAAATAAATTTATAAAAAATATAAAGAAAATAAAGAAATAAATACACAATCTGTTTTTTGGAAGATTTTTTATGTAAAAATTTTTTTTAACGTTTGACAGCGCCATCTACAGTAAACATTATAGTGTTATGTTTTAAATTTAGCAAAGTCATGAACCAAAGTGTTGTATTACCCGTTTCACAGGCTGACTCGACTAGTTTATCGTAATTCATTGTTGCCGTGTTCTGTGTATTTATTGCAAAGTCGTACAAAAACAAATATTTCGGACTATTAAAAAAAATATTTTTTTAACATAAATACATTAAACGCTTAATTTTAATAATAATTTATTTCTTCCATTTTCTTGAACTTTTAGAATTTATTTTTAAGTTTTATGTATATTTTTTTAATATATTTATTTATATAAATATATCGCCTCTTTGTTGTGTGGCATCATCAGTAAGCTATTTTTAAGATTAAGTTTGTTATTTTGGTTGAAAAAATTAGCTTATGGCCTTCGTAAATAATATTCCAATTGCAAAAAATAAAAAAAAAATCTGATGATGCTATACAACGGAGTCTTGAAATATTAAATATTTTAATAATTATTTTCGAACTAAAAAACACGGGCAAAAGGAAACATCGGAGGGTTAAGTATAGTAATCATCTTGACAGTTTTAAGCAAAATTTTTGAAAAAATCAAGTGATTTTTAAATCCTTGATTTTAATTTTATTTTAGATATAATAATTACTGTTTCATTTTTTTAAGCAGAATTAATTATTATTTCTTGAGTTTTATTTTTCCTACAGAAACAATAATTTTTTTAATTTCTATATAATTAATTAAAAGGATTTTTATGTTTTTACAGTTGTACTCACACAGAATTCAATTTTTGATTTTTAAGTTCTAATTTTGAACATGATAGATACCTATATATGTATGTACATATATATATATATATATATATATATATATATATATATATATATATATATGATATAAATATATGATTTATTTAAAATGAACATAACTATTTAAATTAATTTACTTTTTTAAGAGAACTTAAATTTAGGTCTAGTACTCACTGGACTAACACAATTGTGTACTTAGTTTTAAGATTTAAATACTTATTTTAAGTTCGCATTAGCGAAGATTGAATAATAAAAATGTTAAAAAAAGTTTTATTTTGTTATTTGAAAAGGTATTTGCAAAAATATTTTTTGAATTATTTGTTTTCAAAGTATTTCTAAATCAAAAATAACAATTTTGAATTTTAGTTTTGTTAAAACTCTGATTTACTTTCAAAGATTGAAGTTTTATGAAAAAGAAATAATATTCTACATAGTATGTTAGTTTGTATGTAAATGCACATTGTTGCTATTTTCATGTATATATGAATATGTACATGTTATGCATTGAAAAACATTGTTATAAATATTTAAATATATTCACTATAGAAACACATATTATTTGTTGTTTGCGTTTAAAGTTCAAGTAAATTTGTTAGGTTCCTTTATATTAATCACATTTTAATCCCAGCCAGGTTGTTGCTGTTTCTCCTCAATCAAACATTTTAACGTATGTTGGTGTATGTCTGCTGCTTAAGAAAGCGTCTCCAGTTTTCCACACACAGAATCTTCTCTAAACACAATCTCTCATATGAAATAACGAAAATACTGAAGCATGTTTTCCAATTTTATTTTTCAAGATGAATTGAAATACGTATGTATAAAGATACGACAAATGTAAACCAAAATGATAGAAACTAAAGAACAAAAAAAGAAAAACTTATTCCAAATAAATATAAAAACAATTTGTACACATTAATACAGGGAATAGTAGAAACAGCGTCAGAAAACAGCAAACAGTATCATCCAACAAGAAACGCCAACACTTAACAGTGGCAACAGATCAAATGCAGTTTAAACATTTTACACTGAGAGGAAAATATGTAAATAATATCCAACGGTAGTTAAACTTTGGAGCATAGACTTACATCTCCCAAGGGGTGCCCCGGTAGGTCAGTGGTAAGTGCACGAGTCTACCAGTCAGGGGGTTGTTGGTTCGATTCCCACCATAGGCCTTGGTAAGTCTGCTTCATTCTTCTGTTCTTTCTTTCTTTCTTATCTATCCTTCTCTAAAATTTCTTCTTTACTTCCGTCTCAACCTATTCTATCTGTTTCTCCAGGTAACACAAAGGGACCGAATTAAGCGGACCCAAGTAAGCTGAATCCTTTCTTTCTACGGCTGCCTGTTCTACCTAACCTAACCTAACCTACATCTCCCAAAATAAACTTCTCTAAATAATTAAAATAATATTGATGCAGTAGAGATTTTGGTCAAATATGTAATTGAAAATAAACAAGTAAGGAAGTTTAGTCTACTTAGTCTGACACCATATTGTACTACTCTACACCGCATTTTTGTGGGAGTTTTATGAAAAAATTGCCCGATAATATTTGTACTCAGTATATCAGTTGTGACATAAAGATAAACATGTGTGCAACAATTTGAGAAGGTGAAATAATATTCTAGCCCGATATACTCTCAAAGAACGCGAAATAATCGTGTATATTTTTTTTTGCATAACAATTCGTCAGTGGTGTTGGCGCAGCGCAAATTCCGTCGCCGATTCCGCGGTCGTCTGGCACCAACTGCGCAAATACTGCGCCGTTTGGCCACCAATTTTGAAGAGCATAGGACCATATGAGACGCTGCCAAGAGTGGCGGGCAGGAGCGCCGGTTCTTCCGAGAATATCGCAAGGATCTCGAGTTGTCGCCAGAAACATCGACCAGACGCCGTGCCTCGCAATTAGCCATCGGCCGGTCGTTCCTACGGCGAATTTTTGTCAAAAGCCTGCGCATGTTCCCGGCATCATCTGCTGCCTGTCAAGGCCGAAGTGAAAAATTTGTCGACCAAAATCATAATAAGCGATGAGGCTCATTTTTACCTCAGCGGGTACGTGAACAAGCAAAACTATCGCTCCTGGGGTACCGAAAATTCCCGAGTGATGCACAAGAAGCCATTACACCCGCCAAAGTGACTGCATGCTGCGCTGTTCACGCTGGAGGAGTCATAGGGATATTTTTTTTCAAGGACGCCGCTGATCAAACGACAACAGTGGACGGTTTGCACAATAGGTCCATGTTAGCTGAGTTTTTTCTGCCAAAATTGAACGAATTAGGACTGGAGGACTTGTGGTTTCAACAGAACAAAGCAACGGCATACACTGCGTGAGCTACATTTATTATTCTGAAGGCGGCGTTCTTGGGTTGCCGGATTTAACCGTTCCAGACTTTTCTGTGGGTTTTTAAAAGTCCCGTGTTTACGTAAACAAGCCCGAGACCCTGAAAGCCCTCAAGGACAACATTCGGCCTGAGTGTGAGAATCTGTCGCCCGAAGTTCTCGCCGAAGTGATGAAAAATGCCATTAAACGAACCCATAAAGCAATCAATTGTGACGGCACCGATTTGGCCGATATCATATTCTTGACTTGAACAGTAAAATTCAAAAGTTCAAATTACCATAATCAAAAAACAAAATCGAAGTTTTTTATTTAGAAAAAAATGAGAGCAAAAGAACTGGTTGACAATTGCATAAATTTTGTGGAATTTTTTATAAGCTTAATTTAGGAAACTATAACCGATATCGACTTGAAACCAGGTGGTACAAAGTAGTATGATGCGCACATTAAAAACAAATATTAGTTGGATAGGAGCAGGGGGAGCAGTACTCTCCATACAAATAAACCATTTTTATGAAATTTTTTATACACTATATCTCGGAAACTATATTATCGATCGACTTCAAATGCCTTACAAAAAGTAATTGAGCAACCGTGCCCACCGTTAGAAAAAAAATAGTTGAATAGAAACAGGGGGCGCGGAATCCCACATAAAAGTAAACAATTTTTTATTATTATTTTTTTTCATATTTTTATTATTGAATCTTCACTGATGCGAACTAACAATAAGTATTCAAATCTTAAAACTATGTAGTTGACATTAGTCCAGTCAGTACCAGACCAAAATTTAAGTTCTCAAAATAAAATGAATTAATTTCGAAGGTTTCATCTAAGAGCAATAGCATCCCTTCTTTTTAGGCGGGTGTGCCCACTATGTTGCAGGATGCTTCGAGCGAGCGGATTTGGATGTGTTTCCAGCTTATTTTAATACTTGTCCACATAGTTTAGGATTTCGCATATTACATGTGGAACTTCTAGATCCTTGTGGATGTTGCTGTTTTATCATTCTTAGAATTTCATTTTGATGTCGTTGAATTCTCTCTATGTTGGCGGCAGAGGCAGTGCCTCAAAGTTGTATCTCGTAATACCAAATTGGTCTTAAAATTGAGTTGTAAGGCAGAAAGAAGCTTACAATTAAGACGAAGCACAGAGTTCCTACCCATTAGCCAGTGGATTTGAGCAGCTTTAAGTTTCATTTGCGTCAACTACACATCTATATGAGACTTTCATAAGAGGCGGTGTTTCAGGTGAATAAAACGATATTTCGTCTCGGATCGTTGAGGCACCATATGGCTGTTTATAGTTATTGGGAAGCACGTTTCTTTGCGTAAAGTAAAAGTTACGTGGGCTCATTTTTGTTCATATATTTTTATTCCCCATAACTTTGCCCATTTTTAAACTTGGGTTACGTGTTGCTGCAGTTGGTTCGAAGCCTCTTTAGGGTCTTTATGAATACTAAGAAAAGCAGTATCATCAGAAAATGTCGACGTGTGTGTAAAACTATTGGTTGGCATATCTGCTGTGTAAAGCAAGTACAGAATTGGACCTAGTATAATCCCTTGAGGTACACCAGCCCCTTTTGGTTGAGAAGAACTAATTTGGTTTTCCTATTTGATCATAACTTGTCGGCTGGTTAAGTATTTCTCTAAAAGGTTAAAAATATTAAATGGAAAGTTGAGCTTTAATTTGATTAACAGGCCTTCATGCCATATTTTGTCGAAAGCTTGTGAGACATCGATAAATAGTGTGAAGCAGTACTTCTTTTCCTCAAAGGCTTTTCTTATAACCTGTACCAACCTGTGAGTTTGTTCGATGGTACTATGTTGACTTCTAAAGCCAAATTGGTAATTTGGAATGCAGTTGTTGTCATTCAGGATCGGATTCAGCTTGTTTTTAAGCAGTTTTTGAACAATTTTGACACTGTGGGCAACAAACTTATAGGCCTAATAGACTCCACCTTCGAATGGACTTGCCAGGCTTAGGAATCATCTTTACTAAGGCCACTTTCCATATAGGCGGGAAATGTTCAAGCCGAATTATTGCGTTAGAAATAAAAATAATTATTCTTTTTGCCGTAAAAGGTAGCTCTAAGAGCATTTTGTTGCTTATTTTGTCAACGCCAGGAGCTTTTTTACCATTAAGGTTAGCGATAGCCTCTATAACATCTGCAAATCGGAAACGTATTTCTAAAGGACGTCTAGCAACAACAGGCGGTAATTCCCTCACTTCAGTGCATGTATTGGGAGTGAATACGTTTTTAAATAGATTTGCGAACAGATCGCATTTTTCTTCGTCATTTCAAGCTCAGGATTCTCTCAGATTACGCAGAAATATATGTTTGTCTAATGCATAAATAGAAGAACACAAAAGAGTTTTTCATTTATTCAAGGGACGTCAAAGTCGACCTATTAAAAAAAAATTATATTTATAAAAAGAAAAGTTCAAAAGTTAATAGGACATTTGTAAATTTAAATATTTTTAATAAAAAATCGAAAAAATTAAGAAGTTGTTATTCTCTTTACCCCGAACATTCTAAACTTTTTTTCTGAGTGTAGTTTTTTTTTTAAATTTTTACTAAAATATTTGTGAGTAGGAGTGAGTGTGCTGTAAAAGTGTCTGCTGTTGAGACTGTCCATACATGTGTGTACGAGTGTATTGTTTAGTGTCTTTCCACTGTAATGTTTTCGTTTCAAAGCGAGGTATGGTTGGATGGATGGTAGGATAATACCACTTAATCCACCTCTAAGCAGTATACACATGCGGATACACATTTAGTTAGAGTGACTCCTAAAACACATAAGAAAAGAAGATACAAACTTCCAAAATAAGAACGAAACGCAGTGTACAACTTACACATGTACATTTATACGTTTTAATACATCTTTGACTTATGGGTTCATTGCATTAATTTAGACGTCAACGATTATGAAAAAAAACAATGGAAAGTACAAATAAATAAAAAAAATTAAATAAATAAGTCATGCAAAATCATACATACATCATATGTATGTATGTATGTAACGCATACGAAATTCTCTTTATTTATTGTTTATTAGGTTCATTAGGGGGCTGCGGAATTGGTAGAAGACGATGCGGTGGGAAGGTGGGAGGTAAAAATCTACGTCAATAGTCAGGCCGCGTTCAAGGCTCTAGGGCAACATTATGTCAGGTCTATACTTGCTCTCAGGGCGATCTTGGCGATACGCAGTGTTATGCTTTGTTAGGGGCCGTGTCATTGTGACTGGTGACGAATTGGTGAAGCCAGTAAGACCACCAAGGAGTTTCTATTATAAATTGAAAGACACTTGGGCCATGGAAAAAGCGGGCTAGACCTGGAGGGGCAGAGCTGATTGTGGGATCTCTAGTATTCTGTGGCCTAGGCCGGACAGTAGGGGCACTGACTTGCTGCTTGAGGAAAGAAGGGAAGGCTCTGAAGTGTATAGTTAGGGCTCTTATAGAGCACTGCAATGTGAGATATATGACAAATAAAGGGAAAAGTAAATCTTCGGACATCTGCAGGTTATTAGGAAACGAAGAGGACACCTTATCTGCCATTGCCCCAGGCTGAAGATCCGCCGACAGAGGTAACTGAAAGGACGCTTCATAGATGGGCTTGTTGAGGTCTCTGTCTGTGTGCTGGGGAACATAATAGGCTACGAAGGGTAGGGGTGAGTCTAACTTGCCCCCTCCACCCGCAGGCCCCCAGGTCCACTGTTAATCGGGGAATATCATAAGATTAATTAAAGTGACGAACACTGACTTCTTATAATTTTTTGCTAAAGGCATTCTTGCTTTTTTATCTCTTTTATCGTTCTATCTACAACTTTCTTTGTCTTTATTATTGGGTTTTTTTCAACTCTGCTGAAGGGATTCACAATGGCCCTAGAGGTCTCTGGGTGGAGGAGGGCGAATTGCATTCGTCACTACTCTTTGAAATCTAACCCAAGCTCAGCATATGTAAAAAGTTTATGCAGGTAAGTTTTAATTTGGGACTTAGACTTATATGGGCCCCATTGTAAGTTAAAAAGCAATCATTATGAAATTCAGAACGACAGTTGGTGACACAAGGTCTTAAGCATATGCACACTTTTTGTGGAAATGCTTATTCCTAAAAAACTATGTGAATGGAGGCTATGTAAAAAATTCTGTACAACAGTCGAAGGCATCATGCCCTTCACATATGGAAAAATTAGTGGAGCTAGAGAATGACTAAAACTTTAAGCTAGTTCAAATCGTGTGGGAGCAGATTAATATTCTAGGCAGTTGAAGTAGATAAAGTTAATTCCTGGAGGATATTTGTAAGTGGACTTTGTGATAAATTGGAGCTGTTACATTTAGTTAAAATAGGATTGCTCCCTGTCTCAAAAATACCGCCTGTGCTTTAATCGCAAGGACAAATACACATTTAGGCTCCGTCCTCTCTCCTACTTTATTTCTTATCTTTCTGAATGACCTTCTATGTCAAACTTCGAATCCTATTTATTCTTTTGCAGACGACAGCAGCATATGCCATTCATACTCGTTTGACCATAGGCCTAGCTCTTTGGAGATTGGAGCTAGGAGACAGAGTATGAATGTTTCGATTAACCGCGATCTGATGGTAATCTCCAAAGGGGGCCCAGCGAATAGGGTCGATTTTAATGCCCGTAAGACCCAATGTTTTCTTTTGACACACAAGCGCACAATGGACGATGCTGCCTCGTCTGTATTAATGGATGATGTAAGTATTGAGAAGACAGAGACTCTTGATGTTCTGGGCATGAGAATCCAGTGCGATGTTCGCTGGACGGAACACATTTTTCTTGTGTCGAAAGAAGCATCGAAATGTCTTGGTTTTCTTAAACGGTGTAGGAATTACTTTACACCATCTAATCTTCTCAATATTTATACCACCTATATCCGACCGAAAATGGAATACAACTCTCATGTATGGGCTGGTGCCCCAAAGTCTATTTTGGGGCTACTTGACCGCGTACAGGAACGAGCGAAGATACTCATCGGCGACGTTATGGTATCTAACCGTCTTGATTCACTTGAACACCGTCGTGATGGGGGTGTGTTTCGCTGTTCTATCGATACTATAATGGAATTTGCTCTGAGGAAATCAGGGAACTTGTTCCCGAAGCCCGGAACTTTTAGCGTGATACACGTTTTTCTAGAAGAGCACACCCATACGTAGTCGACTGGCCAGCGAATCGCACCACTCATTACAGGAAGAATTCCTTCTTCGGTCGCACAGTTCGTATGTGATGTCTTTCCTGCCACAGTAAATATCGAAAAATTTAAATCAAATATCCACAAACACTACTCCCTTTATCACCCTTTCCATAACCTATTTTCCTGATACCAACACAAGGCAATGCATGTGTAGGGGCCATCCCCTACACAAAAAACATTCAGTTGGACGAACACCAGAAACTGATTTTGAGTTGATCGCTATAATTAAAGATGGTACCTTTAATTTTGGTCGTAACAAACAAAAACCAAAAATTATTTGAAATACATGCTTAGACATACCATAAAAATCGTATTGGGGAAGAAGTTTATTCCATTTAGAAAGTTTATTACTTTAAAATTGTCCATTATTCTATTTAAGTTTTTATTAATTTGTTGCCGTAAATTACGCTGAACTTTTAAACCTTCTAAAGTAAATCTAAACAAATTTCAAAACTTGAAAATTGTTAGCGAGAAAACCTTTTAAGTTATTTTTATGCTTCACAAAACCATAAAAATATAGTTTTTGGATTTCTACAAATTTTGTATAGTTTATGTCGCACATAAAACTATTTCAATTACTTTTAAGGGTGTCTGCTGTAAAATATCAATCCCTTTTGACATGCTCCCATTCTCACTACTTTTTTCTTTCTCAATTTTGATTTGTTTCAAAACATTTGTCCTTGATTGGACATTTGTCTATAATCCTGCGGGCTTAATATAGCGGAAGTAACTTTACTGCTACAATTTCTCTATACATTTGCATGTAAGTAAGTACTTTCTGTTCGTGACTTTTATAAAATTATTATTTATTTTTTTTTTTTGTAAAAAAATACAATTTTAAAATACACGTTTCTCATTCAGGCAGAAAATGTTCTGTTAATTTTTTTCTTTCTTTTAATTTCAATGTAGCGTATTAGAAAAGAAATTCAACTTCCGTTTTTCCTATCTTTTAAAATTAGAAAAAAAAGAATATCATTTTCATTTAATTTTTTTTAACATAAAAATAATAAAATTGTAACAATATTGACACCATCTACAATTGATTTTGTCTTTCGTTTAGTTTGCATATGAGCTCAATGACAAATTTTGTATGCTTCACGGTTCCTTAAATACCTTATCAATATCCTGGGAGGAAATATTTTTCTTAATACATACGTACTAGCGTTGGTATGTGTGTGTGCTTCAAAGTTTGAGTGCGCGTTTATAACAATTTCATTTTTAACAAATCACAGAAGTAATGAAGCATTTTCGCTATTTGCTGTTCTTATGTTTCATGCTTCGTTTTTATGAAAATTGATATTTAAATTTTAACGTTTTTTTTTTTTGGGTAAAAATCGTTTCCCTGTCTCTGTTTATATGTTGGTGCTGGCATCCTAAACGTCAGACTTTTAAATATTATAAATGAAAGCCGTCGTATGGCGACATCGTTTCTGATGAGTATTTGTTTTTCCGCTTAGATTCCATCAATATCATCTCCATATTTCATACAAAACAATTGAGCGTGTCATTTTTGTTGTTTTTGGGTTTAAATAGGTCGTAGTTTTGAAATTTGTTTCTTGTTAATTTTTTAGGGCAAAATAACATTTATAATTAGTAAGTGAAAAGGCACGTGGGGCATGAAGTTATTCTAATTAGAACAAAAATTATTTAACTTAAAGGAATTTTAAAGTAAATTGTTCCCATTAAATGTTGGCATTTAAAGCTTGAACTAAAAAAAGTTGTGCTTTAAGCGCATAGAATTTACTAATTACATCAGTAACAACTAAAATTATTAAAAATACGACTATTTTGATGTCCTTACTGCTACATATCATACGACCTGTTACCATCTTCACCATCATGTAAAGTTAGTAACAAAAGCAAAAAAAAAAAAAAAATTTATAACAGATAAGAAATAGATACATATGTTAGTTTGGTTAAAAGGAAAAGTTTAGAATTTCATAAATCTTAAATTTAATAGGTTTCTGAATTTATTGTTATAATATTTTAAGATGCCTTTTACAAAATGAAATTTGTTTATTCAATTTGTTCTAAATAAGATATCAATTAAAGGGAAAAAGGGGTAGTAAGATTAAAAAGAAATAAAGAGATGATCTTAGACTGAGAAAGAACAAAACAATTCACTTGGTTTCTGTAGTAAACTCAATTTTATTTTACAGTTTAAATAAGAAACATCGCTTTGTTCTTAATGGAACCTTTTACCCAACTACTTGACACTATGGTGCGGCAATATTGGGTTGTGAAATAGAACACGCTCTGTAGTCTCCAATATCTTCTAATCCTCGCACATTCTTCAAAAATCTGAAATACCGTGATCTAATCTGCTCGTTCTAATCGTAACCCGACAGTTTTAATACCAACTATGGTCCAAAGGCCCATTCTAAGCACTCTAAGCAAATGCCAAGTGAAGCACATTTTTGGACCTTAGTAAAAAGCTTCCTATAACAGCGTTTTTCTACCGCTTCCCATCACACAGTGCAACCATACTTACGTGAGAATAGGTTTGCAAGGTTAACCTTTTTCTTATGGAAGTTTTTCACGAATAGTATGCGTTAAGGACTCTTTTTGCACTTTCCTGTGTATTCCTCTCTCATGATATTTGATATTTCAGACTACCCCAAGATACTTATCTTTACACAGAAAGAAAACCCGCTTTCTAAAATCAAGAATTTTATTCTTGAATTTATCCAAAATCTTTCTTGAAATTTTTAAGTACGATCCGTACTTACATTTTCTTACATCAAGCCTATTCGGATTGCTTCAACAAATCAAGCAGAAAATAAACTTGTTGTTTTAATATATTATTTTACATTTGAAAACATAGTGTCTCGGTGGCCTAGAGGTAACGCGCTTGTGCTGCAGTGCAGAAAGTCCCTGGTTCGAATCTCAGCTTCGGTAAGTACAAAAAATGAAATTTTTAAATTATAAATTTTAGGTATCTATAAAATAAAAGTTAAATATAAAATTCTTCTTCTTTAAAATAAAGCTCCATAAGTCAAAAAAATGACATTTCATTTTTGAATTAATCCCGTTTACGGATTAAATCAATCTTTTTTTGGCTTAATCGTGGCTAAAAGTAAGACATTCGTACTTGACAAATTTTACTTGGAATAAGAAATTTCGTACTTGATTTAAGAAAAACCGTACTCACCGTACTTTTGACACCGCTATGGCTTGATTTAAGTAAAGTTTTCTTAGATAATTTTTTGTGTGTACATGATAGTTTAAACTCAACCTCAACCCTAAACTTCTGGTGAAGTCGAATAGTTTCCTTTTGTCAAGACACATGTATAATCCATTTCCAGATGCACACAAAGAAAGGGCCCTCAACGCCGATTGTAGTAGCTTCCCGACCTTTGATAGAAACCATCCCCTGACCAGAATGACGACATGTTTGCATATGCATTTGTTTTTCTATCTTTAGCTGAGCAAGCTTTCCTTTTACACAGTTGACCGTTAGGCCCCACAATACAGGTGAAAGAACTTGTGATTTTGCGATAGCTACTCTTCTACAATCCACCTATCGTAGCCTAGGGTTTACAATCCTGCTTTTAAGTATCAAGATTATCCATTCGGCAACGGTTATATAATTTTTCATCAGGTGGTAGCAGTGAGAAAAGAGACTTTTAGCCTCTCTTAATTGTTTTTCCTATGTATATATGGAGTTTAACACTTTTTCGGTCATAAGAGATAAAACTATAAACGTGAGTGTATCAAACTTTTTATATAAAAGAAGGAAAAAGTAAGATTGTTTTATTATTTCTTACTGATGTGACCTGATAAATTATTTGACCATGCTGACCGACTAATAACTCTTTGACTCAAAAAATACTTAACATATTTAAATTCAGTAATAAAATAGTGGGTACGTTTGTAAATACATACAACAAATGCATCACTGCTGCAGTGATGCCAAATTTTGTTGCTGATGTGTGATCACCTGTTGCAGTAGTAATGCCGATGCTTTTCTACTGCACCACAGCTACCCAAAGTTTGCAGTCTTTACAAGTAAACTCAAAATAACGAAATATTAATTTTTCTCCTACTTACTCTTTTTTTAAATTTTTAATTAAATCAAAATGAAAATTTAAAGTAATTAACATACTCTTGTTACTGCATCAGAAGATTTATTGATGCAATAATTGCCAATATTTGCCGAAGGGTTGCGGTATCACGGCATAAAAAGACGTTTGACAGATGAGAGTGGCACCAAGTTTTTTATAGATGATGCTTTTATGAACATTCAATTAAATGACGCGACAGTGATGCGCTATTTAAAACATCGCCACAAGGGCTACCGCTTTTGTTCAGGTTCATAAGTGAAGTTATCATTGGAGATCTGTATACTAGGTGCAATTCTGTACTTGCTTTACACAGCAAATATGCCATTCAATAGTTTCACACACATGTCGACATTTGCTGGCGATACTGCATTTCTTAGTATTCACAAAGACCCTAAAGAGGCTTCGAACCAGCTGTAACAACACGTAAGCCAAGTTGAGAAATGGGCAAAGTTATGGGGAATAAAAATAAATGAACAAAAATGTAATCACGTTATTTTTACTTTACGCAAAGAAACGTGCTCCCCAATCACTATTAACAACCATATGGTGCCTCAACGAACCGATACAAAATATCGCAGTATTCACCTGGATCGCCGCCTCACATGGAAGCCTCATATAGATGCAAAGCTGACGCAAATGAAACTCAATTTTAAAATCAATTTAGTGCTACGGTGTACAAATATTGGGCACTGCTTCCGCCTTTAACATAGAAAAAATACAACGTCGTCAAAATAAAATCCTAAGAATGATAACTGGTGCTCCGTGGTATGTCAAAAACAACAAAATCCATAAGGTTCAGAAGTTCCACTAGTTAAATGAAAAATCTTAAACTATGTGGACAAGTATTTAAATAAGTTGGAAACACATCCAAACCCACTCGCTCTAAACATCTTGCAACATAGTGGTGGATACTCCCGTCTAAAAAGGAGGGATACTATTGCACTTAGATGATGTTAACTAATTCTATTATGAGAACTTAAATTTTAGTCTGGCACTGGCTGGACTACTACGAGTATTATTGACTTAGTTTTAAAAATTTTAAAAAGTTTTAAAATTTCTTATTTTTAAATTTTATACATAAAATTACTTAACAATCGTTTTAATTTGCCCATACATACATACACGCATAGTTTGTTTACATTTGAAAACATACGTATGCAAGTATGTGCAGTTGAAAGCAAATCTTTTGCAACTGCAAACAGAATGGAAAATTAGTGCGTTTAGCACAAAATCGGTAAATAACAATTAAATTAGAATTATCAAACTATTCATAGGATCAGTGGGCATTGTGGTACATGCGGCATAAGAACATAACATAATTAATAATTGCGTTCGACTTAACTATAATCAAATATTTGTGTGAAATACATGTTAACCTCAAAGGACCATACAAGAAAGGCCTGGTTCAACAGGCCTTTTAAAAACTTGTCCTGTGATGATTTTTTTATTTTCTAGCAAGGCTACAACAATTTAGTTTTCTGTGATTAAAATAATAAGCCCCGAAATTTTGAAATGCTTAGTTGCGATGTACTTTTTTCCGATTGCGGCTACAGAAAAGAGCCCGATATTTACAAACAGGAACCGGTTTTGTCTTAAGAAATTTATTGAAAAGAAACAATTTAAAAGACATGCCCCTAAAGGGCCCATAAAGTTAAAGCCTTTAAAAAATATTAATAGCAGAACTCTATGTATTCGAAACCATTGTTTGCAAATGTTCTTATGCATGTGAATTTAGTCAATTGGAATTGTTGCTAATACGAGTATTGGTGTTAACGAAATAAATCTGTGTTTACACACAAATAACTTTGTATATTTAAGTATTGTACTTATGTATGTGTCATATCTAAAGTACAATATAACAATATTATAACGAACCATTAGAGGCAATACAATTCTACATTTAAGAAAAACTATAGATTTGAAAGGTAGATTTTATCCAAGAACCTTCCACTGCAACACATACAATTGCGTGAACAGATAAAATAAAATAAATTTCTATTGACACAAACTAGAGTATCAAATTAGTTTTGTTCGAGCAAAAAATAATAAAAATTTAATATTATTTTGGTCGAATAATCGTTTTGTGTTTTCTTCCAACTCGATAAGCTTAAATGCTGAGCTCGACCTTTATTGGGTGTATAGCTTAGAAATGTGAGACTTTTTAATATTTTTTTAATTTTATTTTTAAATCTATGCACAATATGAATTTATTCAAGGTATTGGCCATTATTAGCTATGACTTTTTTACATATTGATATATTTGCCAGCATATGGATTCTGAGATCTGGGGCCAAATAGTCGCATTCGATTTGTATCGAAATTTCATTCGATCGATCGAGTTGTCAATGCTTTAAGTATAGGAATTCTAATAAGAATTTTTAAATTTCGATTCGAATCGAATGCGACGATTTGGCCCCTGGTTTAATATAAACAAGCTATAGAGTAAAGCAAAACTTCTCAACAACTTCAGTTTGGTCAAATGTTGTCACAATACAACATTTTGTATCTGACCGCAAGTCCCGGTCTAGCTTCTAGCATTGAGTACAACTTCCTGGTGATGGTCTGGTCAGATTAAAGCAACTTATAGCAGATGGGAGTCTTTTATTCCCACCAAATAAGGGGCATTGCCTTATCGCCATGTTTATTTGACTTTGGTTGATTGGTTGCCCGGAATTCGTATGCGGTTCCTACGATTTGTGTTATTGTAAACGTTTTTATACATTTTGTTTTTCTTTTAGGGCGTTGCGTTTTAGGAAATAAGAGGGTAATTGAAAATATGTTTGTTTTTTGTATACAACACTTAATGTTATTTTTAGTAACACTAGCATTCTAAACATTACACTTTTATATTGGAATAGCTTAAATTAATATACACACTAATATAGAACTATACATATAACTATTGTCCTAGCTAATTTCTTCAAAACTTTTTTATGCATGTATTGTGGTTTTTTGTTTATATTTTTATGTTGTTTCTATGTATAACACTTAACATTATTATTTTTTAGTAACACTATGGCACATATCATGTAAAACGCAACGCGCGAATACAAAAACAATTGTATGGGAAAAAACTAAAATTGAAAAAGTTTTCAATATATTTTGTTTTTGTTTTAAGGCGTTGCGTTTTAGAAAATAAGGGTGTATTATTCTTAATATTAGGATTTTTTATATTAGAATACATTGAAATTGACATACACACTTATTTTGGTATATGGATACATTTTCTAAAAGTATAAAATTTTGTAATAACACATTTTTTAAATTTTCAAATATTTTAGATTTAGTACTTTTTTGTAAAATTTTCTTTAACAAATATTTTGAAGTTTATATAAAAAAATTGTTAATATTATAATCGTTATTCAAAAAGCCAAAAGCTAATTTAAAAACCAATATAACAAATATAATAACTAACTGAAATAACCTCCTGATGATGCCACACAACGGAGTGGCGAAATATTGAAAAATTTGTACAAAAAAATAAATATAAAAATAGACCTAAAGCTTAAAAAAATAGACTTATTTATTTTTATATATGTTAAAAGTTTTTTACACTTGTATTTAAAAACAAGTAAGACCGCTATATTCGGCTTTGTCGAATCTAATATACCCTTTACATTGATCTTTTTATATCCATCTAATCTGACCGAGTTATTTCGTAATGGCAAAATTATAATAAAAATGCTTCGTACCGGGTTTGAAGTCGATAGCTATTCTAATTTTAAAAATAGAAAACTTTAGAAAATAATAATGTTTGTATGTATAATAGAAATACCATGTAGAAGGTTTGAGGCCAACATTTTTTAACTTATTTCGTATTAAAAGTTTAATAAAAGTTTTTCATTCGTATTGGTGCTGCCCCTCCATTTGCTCCTATCAAACTATTTTTTTCCAAAATGTATGCATTATTGTCCAATTACTTATTGTGGAACATTTGAAGTCGATAGATGTTATAGTTTCCGAAATATAGCGTATCAAAAATTTTGCAATAACTGTTAATTTGAATGGGAGTTGCTCCTCTCCCTGCTCTTATCCAAAAAATTTGTTTTCCAAAATGTAGGTATTATTGTAAAATTACTTGTTGTAGAACATTTGACTTTTATAGCTGTGATTGGTTAAAATACTTCCCAAAATTTGGGCTTCTACATGAATAATTTTCCCCTTTTTTTAGGTCCCTATCTTCAAAGTATCCGTGCTAAGCCTTGTGGCTAAAGTGGCTGTATTTACTGAGATATAAAGGAATGTGGATTGGGTCCTAAAAAATTGGGTTATTTTAGAGTTTTGCTTGCATTTCGGTCAATGGTAAACTGATTATGCTGATTTTAAATAGCGATTAAATCAGGTATATTTCTGATCATTTTCTGAGCGACTTTTTTATTTTACGTCTGGAAACTTGAATTCAAAAGACAAACAGATAGACAGACATGGCTTTATCGACTTATCTATCTATTAACGGGGTCTAAAATAAATATTTTAAAAACTAGAAATTGAATCACAAACTCATATATACCCTTATCACTATGTGAACGGTATAAAATTTAAAAAAAAAAAATCGTTTTTTTTAACAAAAAAAGTACATATATGTTCCCAACAAAAATTTTGAAGTAATTAGTCATTACGAAATTCTTACTTTTAAGTTACTATTACATACCATCTGTATAACTAAGCAGTTTTTAGATAATGAGTTCGCTCTTATCCAAAAACAAGGCAATTAGTTTCAGTTTGAAAATCACAGAAAAGCACTTTAAATGCAACAATAAGTAACTGGGGGCAACAGAAAAAGATTATTATAATGCCAATAAAGTAATAGCTTATTTAAGTTTCTCTTTGCAATCGAGCATGGTAAGTACTTATTTAACTTCCTTTGTAAGCGAGATGGTAAGTACTTGCCTCCAATGTCATCGCCATGTTAAATAATGCGTTAATATGCTACTGAGTAAGTGTTTTTTGGATTTTTACTAATTTTAAAGCAAGTTTTTGCTGGGTTATTTAATTTAGAAAAAAAAACGCGTTTTTTAAAAAAGTGCATGTGTAATTTGTAATTTCATGTGCAATTTTGGGTTGCTCCATGTGTAATTTAACATTTAGTCGGTGGCAACACTGCAATTTCGGCAACCGAAACGAAACACGGTATGGATAATAATAACAGCATTGGCTTTTGAAATATATAATATTGGTTTCTTTATCATGATTTGATTTATAAAATGTCAAAAGGTTTATTATAAGGATACATTTATCAGTTTGCTAGTTAAGTTATTTTAAGATTTTTGGCATTGCATCGATAAAGAAACCATATATTTTTTTACCAGAAATTTACAACTTCTTGCAATCGAGATTATATGTACCTATAATTTTTCATAGAAATAAGCCACAGATTATTGACTGTTGTTTTGACACAAACTCTGAGCGTTATTTTTCAAGAGAAGTTGCGATTCTGACAGATAACTGACATAACTCTTATAAAAATCTGTACTTTTACATTTTGATTCTTAGATTACGGGCTAGTTTCGACGAAAATTTCGTTGTTAAAGTTTTTTGCAAACTAAAGTATTTTCAATGGTGTACTGCTTTTTTTTAAAAATATAGTTACTTAATTGTCATACGTCTAGATTTATTTAAATTTTAACCGAATTATGCAACGTTTTTAAGATATAGGTCCTCAGTCGACCAGCATATCTGTACTTATTTTTTTATAATTAATTGTTTGAATTTATTTCCACTACGAAACTTAAAAAGAATTCACTTCGTCAACTTATTTTTAAACTTTGAAAAAACTGTGATAACTGTCATACCTCTGGTAATTTTTGTTAACAGGGGAATGACGAATACGTGAAAAACTCCTCTATATTAAAGTTTAAGTTTCTTCCTTTAAGGAATTTGCATAAATCGAGAGTTAATATTTAAAGTTGATATTTAAACTCAAAAACATAAACAGAATTTAAAAATAAATTGAACTTTGTTTTTTAAAGAAACACAGGGGAATGACGGACAATGGTAAATTCCTACAACATGTGAACTCAGTTCTTTCTTTCTTATATATAAAAGTTAATATATATCAAACAAGTTTTGAAAACTTTATGTCTTAACGAAAAAAAAAATTAACAGGGAAATGACGTGTCTTTTAAGGGGCAAAACATAAGCACTCATAAACATATTAATTTATTCTATACTTCCTAGAAATTCAGGTAATCGAAAAATCACCCACAAACATACATGTATGTAATTTAAAAGTGCAATAAATATTGCATGCAATACAGGGTGCCTGGTGACAGAATTAGATAGAATGGAAATGCGGATTGAATTTTTTAAATAGTATGTCATCCAGATGGTCCAATTATCTCATATGTGGATAAGGCACACCAAACAGCTACCCTGAGTAAATGCAAAAGTTTTGGATGTTTCAATAGAGGGTTGCGGATTCTTGGAGACCAGTAACGGCCGTTTTGCTTGTTGACGTGGCCATTAAAGTGAAGTGAGCCTCGTCGCTCCAAAAATGGGACATACGATGCAAAAACACTTCAAGATCGTTTTACAAAAATTTTTGCGTAAAAGTATGGAGCTTTAGACCCTTTTTGAAAATCTGCCCTTTTCCGTATTAACAGTCGTAAACTTCTTTTAACCAGTTCGTTCAATGTTTTCGGGATTCCTTGAAGATCGAATCGGCCCTGGCCGTGGGACATTTATAGCCGAAGCAGTTGTGCGGAATCTCAGCACTCATAAACGAATTAAATTTACACTCGGTCCATCGCGTATTCGCCGAATACCGGACTTTGAACAAAATTTTCGTCGAGCAATTACGTAAAAAATCTTCACAGCGAAAGCGCGATGCTCAGTCGATCACATCGTGGCTGACAAATCTGCTCAATCGATAATTCCAAAGGTGCCACCCTTCGTCCGCACCGCTTACTATTTTTTGAAATAATCGTATTTTAAAATATAAATTTGCCACCAGACACCCTATACATATGAAAGTATGTTTATAAGTGATAATTATTGTTTTAAGGAATTATGGCAGCAGGTGTTTATATATCAATGGTAATAGGTTTAGTTTATTAGACCCGTACAGATGCCGTATAAGTGTTAATTAGTTATTAACAGTTACATATGCAGAAATTAACATTTTAAAATCCTGGCAGAAGACTATTAACTTATTAAATATTAAAACATTAATTTTTGCAGATTTTATTCATTACTACCACAATCAATTGTGTAATATTAAATTCAAATCTACTTTAATTGCAACAAAGTTATGCAACAGAAATTATTAAATAATAAATATATTTTTGATTTTATTTGTTACAGTTGGGCTCTATTTTTGCTGCAAAATACTTTGCAAGCAAATAATTAAAAAAAATATAAAATAGGGATATTAATATACGCTATTAAAAGGACAAGTGTGTTTTTAAAAGTAAAATATGTAAAAAAGTTTTGAACATCAAGGCTGTTTATTAGAATTTCTCAAATGATTCTTAAACGCTTTCAAAAATTATTAATAAAAACAAACACGCAATTTAAATCGAGTATTAAAAAAAACACAATAAATTAATAGAATATGAAAATGATTTATGCAAACCCATGCGTATACGTTTAGGGCATTATAACTGAAAATGTCATAAGTAACATAAAGGTGAGCATACATTTCTCTAATAAATAAAAAATACCAGGATAAAAGAACAACTTCTTGCGATTTATTTTCTAAAAATTTCCTATTTTAGTCAAACGATCACACACATACTGACGAATTGTCGTTTGTGGTGGATATTATGGTAAGTTTATGTGTTCATATACATGTATGTAGTTGCTTTATATGAAATGCAAATTTCATGATAGAAAACCCAACGCCAACATTGCGTGTATTTGTCCTTATGAAAATATTTTTTCAAGGTTGTGGTGTGACTATTTTTTGCTGATGGTTCCTCTGCTTTAGGGTTACTAGGGAAGACAATCCCGGGATTCCGATATTAAATATAAAATACTTGTGTTTCTATTTGCAAAAACTTAATAAATTGTTGATTTGAGTAGCCCATTGCATTTGTAAAGTTAAACCAAATACACGTTTATTATTAATTTTTAAAAATAACTTCCAAGCCGTTATCAACGCTTATCGTTCAAAGCCCGGCAAATTTTTTTTTTTTTTTTTTTTTTTTAATAATAACCAGCACTCAGGGGATGGCCCCTACACATGCATTGCATTGTGTTGGTATCAGGAAAATAGGTTATGGGAAGGAGGATTAAGGGAGTAGTGTTTGTGGACATTTGATTTGAATTTCTCGATATTTACTGTGGCAGGAAAGACATTATTAGGAAGTTTATTCCACATACGAACCATGCGACCGAAGAAGGAATTCTCCCTGTAATGAGTGGTGCGATTCACTGGCCAGTCAACTACATATGGGTGCGCTCTTCTAGAAAAACGTGTATCACGCAAAAAGTTCCGGGTTTCGGGAACAAGTTCCCTGATTTCCGAAGAGCACATTCCATTATAGTATCGATAGAACAGCGAAACACACCCCACATCACGACGGTGTTCGAGTGAATCCAGACGGTTAGATACCACAACGTCGCCGATGAGTATCTTCGCTCGTTCCTGTACGCGGTCAAGTAGCCCCAAAATAGACTTTGAGGCACCAGCCCATACATGAGAGTTGTATTCCATTTTCGGTCGGATATAGGTGGTATAAATATTGAGAAGATCAGATGGTGTAAAGTAATTTCTACACCGTTTAAGAAAACCAAGACACTTCGATGCTTCTTTCGACACAAGAAAGATGTGTTCCGTCCAGCGGACATCGCACTGGATTCTCATGCCCAGAACATCAAGAGTCTCTGTCTTTTCAATACTTATACCATCCATTAATACAGACGAGGCAGCATCGTCCAATGTGCGTTTATGCGTCAAAAGACAACATTGGGTTTTACGGGCATTAAAATCGACCCTATTCGCACGGCCCCATTTGGAGATTACCATCAGATCGCGGTTAATCGAAGCATCCATACTCTGTCTCCTAGCTCCAATCTCCAAAGAGCTAGGTCTATGGTCAAACGAGTATGAATGGCATATGCTGCTGTCGTCTGCAAAGGAATAAATAGGATTCGAGGTTTGACATAGAAGGTCATTCAGAAAGATAAGAAATAAGGTAGGAGAGAGGACGGAGCCTTGCGGTACCCCTGAATTGATTTTAAACTCATCGGAAGAGAACCCATCTATAACAACACGAATAGTGCGATCTCTGAGAAAACTCGATATAAATCGAGAAAATTTTTCACCGACACCAAAAGCAATTAATTTAGATAGAAGCGCACAGTGCCAGACCCGATCAAACGCCTTAGATATGTCCAGAGCCACCACTTTACTTTCGCCAAAATGATGAATTGAGGTACACCATTTTTCTGTCAGAAAGGCCAGTATGTCCCCCGTAGACCGTCCTCTACGAAAGCCATACTGGCGGTCGCTTAATAAACCGTTTATCTCCAGATAGTTAACCAGGCGGTAGTTAACCATACTCTCCATAACCTTGGAGATCGCTGAACAAATTGCTATTGGTCGGTAATTTTCAGGGTTTTCAGCCTTTCCCTTTTTGGGGATCGGCGTAACATTAGCTACTTTCCAGCACATCGGAAATACTCCGGCATGGTAAATACGGCTGAAAAGGTTAGCTAATGGACGCGATAGCGTCGAAGAACATTCTTTCAAAACCTGTGCTGGTATACCATCCGGCCCAGGGGACTTACTAGTATTGAGATCCGAAAGAACCCTTTTAACTGCACGAGCTCGAAAGAATATGTCTGGCATAGTCCCAGACAATCTCTCAAGCTCGGGCAGTGGTTGGTTGCTTTCCGGCAAATATGAATTTGCTGCAAATATTTCAGCCAAAAGGTTAGCCTTTCCAACCGGGTCGGTGACTAATATGTCATTTTTTAACAGAGCAGGGATTGAAGAGTCAGCGTTGTTCCTTACTCTCTTAACAAATGACCAAAAGTTCCTGCTGCCTTTGGGGGCATCAAGAACCCTTGCACGCAGACGCTGTTCGAACAAAGCCCTTTCGCGCCTGAGTACTTTGGCACACGAAGATCTCGCCTGTTTGCGTAGCGAATCAGTATCGGCGTTCTTGTTCGCACGCCATATACTAAATGCTTCCTCTCTGGACCTTACGAATAATTTCTAGTAAACTATTCAACTCTCCTGCAAAACTCTCTCTTTATTATTTGACAGTTAACATTCAAATAACAGTAGTTTACATATAAACATTAAAAAGATGTAAGTTGTTTAGCGACTTTTTGGGATCCCGAAAAATAACGGGATTTAGAAAAATCCCGGAGTTCTAGGATTTTAAATTTTACAATAATGAATCTCGTTACCTTAAAACACGTTTGGTATCCCTAATGGTAACTCAAGGAATGGACACTCTAAGGCCAATAAATTTTTTTAACCTGGCACTTACAGGTTTTCTGTGCAACAGTGATGGCCAAAAGTTTGTGGCCCTTATATTGAGTGGCGTTGGACTCTCAATCTGCAATGGTCAACGTATATCGAATACAGTGTCATATTCTTAATATGGTCTGGCAACACTGCCCGAAGTTTTGTTGTATTTTTTTTTTGCTTTTGGCATTCAAATTTTGTATTGAATAAAAAAAATATATTTTGCAAAATGTTTAAAAATATAAAAAATTGTAGTTTAGATCATGCACATATTTATGCACAGCACTGAAAACACCTCTGTCATAGTTTTTATATTGTGTACCTCTTGATAGGCTTTAGTTTGTTTTTTAAGAGAATTTCTTGAAAATTATTGTTGACGATGTTTTTAACAACAGTAAGGTAAACGGTTTAGTGTTGTTATATGTATTAGGGGGAAAACAATTTTAGGGCTTAAAATTTGTTAGCTACTTAAAATAGCCTGCTTTATTACAAATAATGAGAGGAGGTGTGTAAGTCTTTAACAATGAAGAAATTTAAATATGTATATTTTTTAGTTGAAAATAAAATTTGTTGCCTATTTTTATTAAATTTTTTACATGCAGAATTTTACCGAATTTTTAAAGTGCTTTTCCCCCTTTTAAGTAAAAAAATTTGATCTGCACCCTTTTTTTATTAAGCCATCAATTTGTTTTAATTTTTATGTGAAGATACACACATATATCTGTCTACAAACATAAAAATTTATATATCTTAAGCATTGGGCTTACAAGTTAAATTTTCCCTAAGCTGTTTAGGTTAGGTAAGATCGAAAGGAGAGTACCTTAAAGAAAGGCTTGAAGTTCTCTCGGACATACTAACACACAAGTCAATGATAGGATTATTGTGCACTCCTAGCAATTGAAAAAGAATTTTAAGGCGAACAATTCACACAAATTCGGTGATGCTGGTGATTTTGCTCAACATTACCATTTTCACAAGTTTCAAGAGAGCCACATCTGGTACAACATCAAACATAAAACATTGGGATTTGGCCTGTGCAAAAGCCAGGTGATGACACAAAAAATGCTCCACCGATTCGACGTACTTCGCGCATATCCTGAAACCGCTGTTCTCTGCCGCCCCAATCCTATAGAAGCGCGCTTGTGGGCGAAAGCGACCTTTTAGTACACTCTTCCCCTTGGTCAATTCCGGTTTCCTAAGTTTTAAGATCCTTCTAGTTCTACCGCAATTTGGTTAGAATATTCGCATGTTTATTTTCAATTACCCGGCAATGTTTAGGTAACCATTTAACTTATACTTAGCCAGGTTGTGAGCAATCATTCTTGAGTATTGAAACGCTGTCCTAGAATTGGTACTTTCGGACCCTTGCATTTTCGTTTAAATGTCCCCGTCCGTTAGGTTTACCTTTACTCTAAGCCCGTGAGGATGGTTTGGAAGACAGAAGTATATCTTGTTATTTGGGTTTTCTACTAGAAGGGCATTATTTTCTCTCCCATAGACCCATCCATATAATAACACCTTTCTTCAGGCTTTTGCCAATCCAACCAGGACTCTGGATCGGTTACCAGCGCAGCGCCGTGCAGTTAACCTTGACCTTTATTGGATAGATTCAATGTGTTTGTATAACTATTTAGTATCTCCAAAGTGCGTTGATAGTTAGATCTATAGCCCTATTAATCCATTCCCCCGTTGCCCCAAGGTGTTCTTCCGTAAGTACTGTCTCGTAGCGTTCGTGGGTTTTAATATGCTGCATATTCAAAATCACCCACAAAGCCCTATTTAGAGTGAATCAAATGACCCCCCTTATTTTGAGGGAAAATAAACGTTGAAAATGTAGATTTTGGATATTGAATTTTCTATCCTGTAAAGCGAAAGCAAGAACTGGTCTAATTAATCGTCTTTATGGACAGTATTTAGCCTTTGGGTTTACTTGGGCATTATTTTCAGTTTATATTATAGCGCCAAAGATGGGTGAACTTCAATGCTCTTCCCTGCAAGTGGTTCTTTAGTTCATTTTTGTAGGTAAATTGGAAATTGTTTAAGACAAACAATTTAACTGAGCTGGCAAATCTTCGTACTTTAAAAATTTTATTCATTTAAAGTAGGGTGGCAAGTTTGCTGTTAATATTGAAACTTTAGGTAAAAATATAAACCCCTTAATAGCTAAAAAGCTGAGCAAAAATTTATTCAAAAATTTTAAAATTAGATGTTTTTTAAGTTTTCAGATCTTTGCGATAAGAGGTAGGCTTATACTCTTCCAGTTTATAAATATGTGGGCTCAAAAAGAACATTAAAAGATGCCGCCATGTTGCCAGGGTTCGACTAACGTCTGCCTTTAACAATTTGCAAAAAACTAATATTTAAAAATATTTGTGGTTCAAAATATTAAAAACTGTTTTTTGGGATTATTAAATTATTTTACAGTGACATTCAATGCATTCGAAAAATGTTTTTTTTTATTCTCTTTTAAACATTTACTTTATAAATTATTACAAAAAGGAGCTACCCCAATATACGTTTACACCTTTTGCTTGTTTTAATTTAACAATAGTTAAATGTGCACTTCCTATCATAGTGTTCTTTCTATCAAAGTGTTCTTCATAGACTCATATCGTATTTTCCTTTCCATTAAATGCAACAACCAACTGAACAAACATGCCACCAACACAAACAAAAACAGCAATTTATGGTTCAAAATGAATGTCCTTGTTTCTTTATTCGCAACACGTTGTTTGTTGTTTGTGAAATCATAATGTACCGTAAGGATTGTGGAAATTTATAAATTATGCCGGACATGTTAAAATGCCATTTTGAATATGAAATTTGATGCATGTTTTTAAGCCTGCTTTACATTTACCATTCAATATACTTACATACAACAGCATGTCGCAGTTTGAATTCGTTGTGCAATTGGTAATTAGTTAAGGAAATATAAGGAAGGAATATTAAAGCTAAATTCACGGTAGGGATGCGTGATACCGCCAATGTTATTTACCATTGTGCTAGACATTATTATGACGTCAGAAATTAAGGCATCATCTGGGGATCTCAAAATCACGCAGGTGTTCTGCAGTATGCTGATGATATCTGCCTTCTATATCATCGATACACTGATATGGTCATATAATTATTACGTCTCACGGAACTAGCTTAAGATTAAAAACAGATAATGTATGTAATAATGAGTGTTAAAATTGACAGTAAGCTTCTTGTATTGTTACCTTGGCGCTGTCATCACATCTGGTGGATTGAGTGCTGATATCGCCAATTGCATCAAAATGGTGACGCAATCCTATGGCCGACCTAATAAGATTGGGAGTCCTTTATGCTTTCTCGCCTTCTAGAAGTAAATACCTTCAACTCTAATGTCCGACCTTTATAACTCTACCGCTGCGAAATGTGAAATACAGTAACGCGATATGAATGCATTGCCGGTAATTGCAAACAAATACCTTAAAAGAATACTTTAAGTTTTTGGCTGCAAACAAACTAAATAACAGACTTTAACAAGAAATAGTCAGTTTTCCATTAAAATTTAAATTCAAAGGTGGAACTGGAACAGGATAGATTACACCATACGGAAATCTCTCAGTGATATTGCTAGAACCGCTATTACGTGTAACCAACAGGGTAATCGCAGAAGAGGTTGACCAGCTCACACATGGCGCAGACAAATTGAAATCAAGGCGACAAATATGCAAACCAGTTGGAACGAAGTTAAAAACATCGCTATGAAGAGATCTGGAAAAAAAGATTTTGTTACGGCTCTATGCTCCTTCTAGTTATGATTGAAACGTACTTATGTACTTATACATGTATAAAAGGTGGATTCGGTTTGTTAATTACATTAAGATTTTCTTCTATTTAATAGTTTATCCAGTGCCAGAACAAAATCTAAGTTCTCAAACAAAAAGAAAACTTCATTTCCAACGGTTAATTTTAGGGCAGCGGTGTCTTCAAACGAGTTTGCGTGCTATGTTGTGAGATGCTTCAAGCAGCTTATTTGGATACTGGTCGACATAGTTTGAAACTTTGCATGTTGGGGCAGAAACAGTTACCCCATAGCATTAAATTGGTTTCTAAACCGAATTGTAGAGCAAAAGTTTACAATTTAGAGAAAATAAGCCAATAAGTGTGAGCTGCCTTCTATTTCATTTGTGTCAACTTTGTATCATATACATATGACTTCGCCTTAATAAGTATTTCACCTTAAAGGGGTCAGGCAGAATCTGGTTGCGGAGCACGATTCTCTTTGTAAAGTAGAAGGTATGTAGATGAATTTTTGCTCACTTATAATACCATTAACATGTTGAAAAAGGTATACATTAGTTTGTCATTTCGTTTGCAATATCTATGATACCCATTGACGACTCCATTATGTGTATATATTCCGGATCCTTATAAATATGGGATGTCGATTGAGTCAATTCTATCCAACCATCCGTCCGTCTGCTTAAATCAAGTTTTCGGATCGAAATTATGCCGGAAGGAAAACATTTTACTGTTTAGTATTAGCTGGATCGTTACACTACGAACCGAGATGTTACAAAAAACTTAATAAAGCCCATCCTTACAAAACTTCGAACAAATACCTTAACAGCCCCGACCTGAATTAGGATTTTTTTTTGATAGGAGCAGGGTAAGTGGTGTTCCTCACATAATTTAACATATTTTGTAAAATTTGTCATCCGATTAATCTGAGAAACTGTAACGGCTTTCAAATTTAAAAATGCTGCAAAGTAGTTTTAGTTTAATACTTACAGCGGTTGAGCGGTAGCCCACTACCAATGGACAACTTTTTTGGAAAAATAAAATCAGTTAAATAAGAGCAGGTATAGTTAAATTCCCCAGACAAAATTTTTGATACAAAAAATCTCGGAAATTGTTAGAGCTATCGACTACCAAGTAGTAGCATTGCATATACAAACGTTAAAACTTTTTGAAAATATATATTAAAAAAACTGAGATAGCTATCGATTTCAAACCCTCACAAAGTAATTTTTGTAGTTTTTGCGGTTCGAAAACAGCTTGGCCAGATAGGTGTTCTAGTCACTTGGCTAATAAGTTGGTTGTCCAGTTGAAGAAACATCCCCTTTTCTGACACGGAATAATACAAAAAGGGACCTGTAGGACCAACGAGCCTACAAGTTTGAATTTTAGGGAATTTTTACTTTAAGATTGTGTTGTGTAAAATATTCTTGAGAGGGTGCTTAAAAGTACTGTAAATCACCGTTATTTTAAAAAGTGACGGTGATCGCTATTTGTTATTGTTCAAAACAAATACGATACTTTAAATAACATGTTAAATTAAAAGCAACAGCATTACAAATATTAGTTATTTTACAGGAAAACCATAATATGTTTCTTTAAATAATAAATCAAATTTAATTAGCAGTTCCTACACAAAAACACACAAAAATATTACTTTAAATAAAAGCTCAAATAATAGTTACTTTTCAGCAACGCCAAAAATTTTTCTTTCAAATTAACAATATCATGGCAACGGTTACTTTACATTTTATGCCACTAGAGTTACTAGAGATTTTTAAGTCACAATTATAAAATCACAGGTACAGAAATATGGCTCATCTCTAACGTAGAAGCTGACATTAATGAGGAGTAGCTTGTAGTGGGAAGGCCAGTTTTACGCACACCTTAAATTATACCATTCATTATGATCATATTTTCTGGGTAGCTGCTGTTGTTATTGTTATATTTTTTTTCGATAATTAGGTATATCAGACTGCCTTACAAAAATATGAAATATCTACATATATATATGTTATAAAAAAACTTTTGCTTTAATTGCTAATGTAAGTAGGTATTTTTAAAATGAGAAAAATTGGAGTTTTAAACAATTTTGTGAGTAAAAATATTTTAGTCAAAATAAATGATAAACTCTTAGAATAATCTACAAATATTATTCAGGATTTTATCTCAATTTTCATAGTTTATTTACAAGGCTTGTTTTAGGTAAAGTCTGTCTGGATACAATTCATTGGTTGTTACACCAAATTGTCGGTACCATGAAATAACTCCCAAATGAAATAACTCCCAATGAAAAAATGAAATAACTCCCAATTTTTTTCCATACAAATTGGGAGTTATTTCATAATGAAATAACTCCCAATGCGTTAGGAGTTATTTCATTATTTTTCATTGGGAGTTATTTCAAATTGAAATAACTCCCAAATGAAATAACTCCCAATGAAATTTTGTTGGGAGTTATTACATTTTTTCGAAGTGTTGGGAGTTATTTCATTCTTGTTGGGAGTTATTTCATTTTCTACCTTTGGGAGTTATTTCATTTTTATTGGGAGCTTGTCATTTTTGTTGGGAGTTATTTCATTTTTATTGGGAGTTATTTCATTTTACTAAAAGCAAGTGTATATACCAGAGCATTTAAAAAAATTTAATCACGATAGTAGAAAAGGTGACATTTATTTAAAAGTTTTGGGGTTTTTAAACAGTGGGTATATAGCCGGCCTTCGGCCGGGCGCAAGAAAAAAAAACTCCAGTGGATTCGATCCGCCGGCTTTGCAGTAGCCTTTGGCCGGGGAATATACTTTAAGCTGTAGTGCATCGGAAGTATTTGCAGCCTCATAACTAAAGTGTCATTAAATTCATATTTTATTTGGCGAAGCTTTATATGGAAAGCAGTAGAGCTTAAAGTCCATTGCCCGGCCGAAGGCTACTGCGAAGCCGGTGGATCGACTCCACTAGATGTTTCGTTCCTTGCGCCCGGCCGAAGGCCGGCTATCTAAATAACTCTTTTTTATTAAAAAATTATTTAACCAAAAAGGTGCCTTAAGTCCACGCGCCTGTCCTAAAGCTGTAACGAAACCAGCGGTTCGATCCACGAGAGTTAACTTATCCTGCGTCCAGACGGAGGCCGGCAGTCATTTGGTTTGTTTGTTTAGAAAATAATTTTACGTTAGTTTTTACGTTAGGTTTTCGCATTATATATATTTTAATTGGGAGTTATTTCGTTTTCGTTGGGAGTTATTTCATTTTCGTTGGGACTTATTTCATAAAACAATTATTTTTGTTTGTAATTTGGGGTTATTTCATTTTTGTTGGGAGTTATTTCATTTGGGAGTTATTTCACTTTTTTCCATTGGGAGTTATTTCATTTTCGTTGGGAGTTATTTCATTTGGGAGTTATTTCATTTTTTCCATTGGGAGTTATTTCATTTGGGAGTTATTTCACGGTACCCAAATTGTCAGTAGAATTTAACCAATTTAAACAAACCAAAACATTTAAGTGTCCTCTCAAACAACTTAACAAACCATTTTTCGTTATTTAACTGTTTTAATTTTCTGTTTTCCTTTTACATCTGGATAACCATAATAAGATGTTCATGAGTTTTTTCAAGAATTTGGTTAAAGTTTATTGAAAATTTGGCGTAAGAACAAATGACACACTTTACCTAAAATAAACCTTGTAAAGAAAAACCTTTAGTTTTTAAAACTATGTAGTTTATTTTATGTGGGTTAAATAAAAAACTATTTTATTTATTTAGTTATTTTTTTATTGACTTAAATTATTTTTGTTTAAAAATATAAGTTTTTGAACTTACCCACATAATATTTTGAGTGTACATACATATGTAAATGTTTGTAAGTCATATTCCTTTAAATCATAACTTAATCACGAAAAAATTGCCCAGCTAAAATTTTTAAAGATTGTTCTATGATTAACCCCATATGTTATTGTCAGGCATTTACCCGCAAATCATGTTGCCCAATATAAAAAAATTATAATAATTTTTGTGGTTAAGAGTAAAATATGGTTTGGCTTTTATAACAACTTTTCAATTGCTCTACGTAAGTATGCATTCACTTTATCTACATAATATTCGGACTTTATTCTAAAATGTGCACAAACATACTTTGGGGTAAATGTAGCAACTTATTTAAAAAAGACTTTTTTCCCAGCTGAATTTATTATTAAAATGTTTTTGTATGCAGAATGCACTCTAATGAAGGACTCTTGTAAGTAGGAACAAGTTACAACTATTTATTTCAATATTGTAATATTTTCTTAGGAGTTTTTAATATTTAACATTAGTTTATATTAGGTACATAATTTTTTTATACACAATAAATAACTTATAAACTAATACCTTCAAGAACCTTTCATTATTTACAGTAATATTTTTCTTTTAAATATAAATTCATTTCAATGTATTTAAAATAATATTTAAAAAGATGTTTAATATAAAATTAAAATAAGACAAGACGTTAAGCAAGATTGATGCCAATTTAAAAACACTTATTAATGGTGAAGATCTAAACGATCTTTTAAGTGTAGGTAGGCCTGCTGTATTTGCCGACTTTAGGAATTTTACCGATTTTTAGCTTCAAAATTGCCAAAGTGCCGATTTGCCTATTTTTTTTTTTTAAAAAGTCGTTTTTTTATGGACAACAAAACTTCGTTATAACGGGCAACTCATTTGTAAATAAAAATCCTTTTTGTAAATGTGTAATTTTAATATGCCGGTTTTTTATAGTTAATTAAAGTACTGAACTGCAGATTTTTTTCAAATTATGCTGAATTTTTGGCAAAGTTATCTGGCATATCTGAGCTTAAGTTAAAATCAAGCAAACCGAATGGTAAGTTCAATAAAAGAGTTAGTTTTTGGTTTGCTTTTGGGTTCGACCTAACAATATAGATTCGACCCAAGTTTAAGTTTGTGGTCTGTTCGGTTAAAAAAATACACTTTCGCACGCTTAATTAAAACAGTCACATCTCAAAGTTGATCAGAATCATTTCTTTTTTAATAACCCAATTCTGATATCAGAAAAAAGAAGACTTATAAAAAAAAATGATTTAGTGTTGTAACTGTTTTTGTTATATTTCGCGAAATGAACGTATACTTGTTGTGAATCATAAATATTACTCATAGGCAGACAGGGAAAATTATCAAGTAGAAACAGTACCTGGTTTCTATAACTTGTGTGAAGTTTTCATATCGAGAAATATTTTAAGATTATAAAAGTGTTAAAGTTTTAGACAGCGTGGTTTTAATAATTTCAAAATAATGTAAGTTAATGTTAAACAAAAATAGTTCTATTTTTTTTATTATTCTGTCTTTGATAGGGCAGTTATAAGTTTCTCGACTAAAGAGCTTCTCACATACAATACAGAAACGAGGCACAGGCAATATTTAAAACCTTAAATTAGTTTAATTTAAAATAGGAACCAAAAATAATAATTATTTTTAAATTTTCAAAGAAAAAAATCGGAGATTAAGAAACATCGGGGATTCACCATATTGATGAAATTGAACAACATTTTTTGAAAATCAAGTGTTTTTTAAATTTTTAATATTTTTTGCATGAAATAACAGTTGATTATTTTTTGAATTTTTTTTTAATTTTTTTTGAGCAAATTAAATTATTATTTTCTGATTTTTAATTTTTTTTAACAAAAAAAAAGTTAAATATTGATTTCTATATAATAAAAAAAATATTAAAAATGTTTTAACGGATTTTAAGCTGTGCCTATCCAAAAGTTTATTTGTGTTATTGAGTTCTAGCCACTCACTAAAAAGCGCTTGTTACAAAAATCCTCATTTTACAAAGAGGGTACTTATTAGAAAAATCCAGGTATACAGATTTACAAACGAGAAGCATTAGACATTTATTTAAAAAAATAACATAAGATAGACTGCAATTTTCTATATAAAAATAATACATAAGTTATAGTCTGTCAAACCATATTATACCCTACACCACAGTTGATTTTATGTTAAGTACCATCGCATGCACAAAGCATACGCAGGTTAAGGTGGCTTTTGTGAGGGTGGTAAATTTAATTTTCGGATAATGGACACCTATTTACAAGATTTGACTGGCCTATATCAGCTTAAAAGTCAAATGTGTTAATATCTTTGAATAGCATTAATTTTTTTGCAATTTATGAAGTTATATATAAGGTGACCATTTGTACTGATTTCATCAGTACATGTACTGATTGAACATTTGTGTACTGAATTAAATTGATTTTCAAGACAATTTGTTAAATTGAAAAAAAACTAGATAATTTTATATTTTTCTAGCAACAGAAAGTACATTAAAATTATTTAAACTCTCAAATCTTATTTTGAGTCGATTGCCAGCTCTCCAAAAATTTTTAAACATTTTTTTAAATTTATTTTCTGAACCAAATATCGACCTGCGACCTGTTTTTTAATTACAAGACGGGCTGACGGACATTTTAATCGACTCTGACAGTGATTTTGATTCGGTCGCTATAACTGAAGGTAGCTTGTAAAGTATAACAACTAAAAAGTGTTTTGATTTTGACCCAGAAATAAATGGTCGCCCTAGTTATATATGATTTCCGTAAATTGGTCTTATATGGAACCTATGGCCAATTATGGATTGGCCGCGATATGTTTAAGCAAAATTTTGTGATGATGGAGTAAAATTTGGGAGGATATACCCAAAAATACATATTTCGGGAAAACATTTGTATGAAAGCAATATTAAAAAATGGGCCGATAATATTTGTATTCTGTATACTGGTTAAGTTAGAAACATGTGTAGTATTTTGGGAAGATTAAGCTCAGATTTCAGAGAACATGTGTATGGAGGCTTCGACCCAGGAAGTGATTCTGAGTCGATCGATAAATTTGAGGTAGGGTTTTATACCCTTATTTTTGGGCATAAAGAAAATAATAATTATTTGTTGACTCTATAAGACAAGTTGAACCACCATAAACCCCGAAAGATGCCATATATTAGTTTGATAACGAAAGATACGTTTAGCATGGATCTGCAACTTTAAAATGTAAATTATTTTATCTGTTACAACGTGGATTCTTTGGATGGCAAGTTTGATATAGAGTTGGAATATTAGCCGCGTAAAATAAAAAGAAGGAACTATTTCTGCATCGACTCAATGTGGATCTTAAGTAACTAAACAATTTTCCAAGTCGTTCTAAACAAGGAAATATTGAACTGCTTTGTTATACTATTTTATAAGAGGAAGATTACTACCTTTTATTCAAGAATCCCATCGTAGGCAATTTTTTAAGTAAAGGTCCTGATTGACCCAATCAAAGGTACTGGTTAGGTTAGGTTAGAAGGACATGCAGTGAGAAAGCTCACCGCATCACCCAGAGACAATTTGCCCATTGTGATTGTCCTATGAGAAGAAAAGATAAGGAAAGAGTAAAATAGAAAAAGGTGTGCTCAGATTCGGAACATGAAAGATAAAGGTAGAAAGGACAGAGGTTAGAGTAGTAGTGGTAGAGTAAGTACGTGAGAGAGTGGCAGTGTCCGTCACGAGTCGTTGCCGGTTGTCCATTTGGCACTAGTCGCAACCTCTCGCCAGCCATGTCATCCCTCTCGCGAATCCCAGTAAAACCATTGGGTCACAGTCGGCGAGCGCAGAGAGGTGGTCATGGTAGGGTACACCAAAGTACCGGTTCCTCCTCCTAGCGATCGCCGGGCATCGACACAATAGGTGCTCCACAGTCTCGATCTCCTCTTCGTCTTCGCATAGTCGACAGAAGTCGACCGAGTTTGGCTTCCAGTGTGCCTCCAGCGATCTTATACTGCAGTGACCGGTCAGAAGACCGGTGATCAGCTTAAGGTCCCTCTTACCCAAAGATAGAAGGGTTTTCGTCCGGTTTTCCGAAGCTGCTTTCCATAGGGATTTTGAGACCCAACATCCAGCAGTATTCGTTCATTTCTGGTTCGCCAGGACTCTAAAGTGCCCATCGATTATTCCGTAGAGTTCGCACAGAGGGGGAAGGATCGATGTGACCGCCCCAGTGGCCGGTAGTTCGGTTCCTTTCCGTGCCAATTCGTCGGCATATTCGTTACCGGGTATCTCGGAGTGACCGGGAACCCAGCACAGCCTTACGGCCCCACCAAGCTCCCTAAGCGCCTTCCTGCAATCTCTTACCGCCTTTGATCTTACAGAGTTTGAACCCAAAGCCTTTAGGGCGGCTTGACTGTCCACATAAATGGTGACCCATTCATTATGGCCTTGATTAGTGCGTCCAATCAATCTTGCGGCCTCCTGTATCGCAAATATTTCCGTTTGGAAGACACTGCAGTGGTCGCCTAGCCTAAACGACTCCGCAATGTCGAGTGCTTCGCTAAAAATACCAGCTCCAGTACCATGATCAGTCTTCGATCCATCAGTATAAACGACTACTCCTCCGTACGGAACGTGGCCATCATCCCATACCGACCTTTCAGGAATGGTTATCACAGCGGCAGAGTTGAAGTCCAGGTAAGATGGCAAGTAATCTGTACTCCCGACTAAGTCTCTTAGCTGCTCAAGCCTCCCCATCTCGATCAAAATGCTGGCATGTCCCGATTGAGAGTCGCGCCAAGTTCCTGATTCTCGAAGTCTCAAAGCTCCTTTAACCGCAAACCGCTTCACAAAAAGTTCCAAAGGTAAAAGGTTCAGCATTGTATCCAGTGCAGCCTGTGGGGTGCTCCCACGCGCTCCCGTGATGCAAATAGAAGCAGCCCTTTGCACTTTGTTCAGCGCTTTGAGGAGAGAGGTTTTCGTTTTGGCGGTTCGCCAAACCAGACAACCATAGGTGACAATGGGTCGGACAATTGCCATGTACAACCAATGGACAGTACCCGGCCTTAGTCCCCAACTCTTCCCTATTGAGTTCCTGCACGCATATAGAGCATTCAGCCCCTTCTTAGCTCTTTCCTCGATGTTCCTTTTCCAGTTGAGTTTCTGGTCCAGGATAACGCCAAGGTATTTAGCTTCCGGAGACAGTTGTAGCTCTACTCCATCAAGTACCGGTCCACAGAAATCCCCGATCTTCCGCTTGCGAGTAAAGAGAACTATTTCGGTCTTCGTAGGATTTACTCCGAGTCCATTGGACTTGGCCCAGTCAGACAGTGATCTCAATGCCCCTTGCATCAAATCAGTTAATGTAGACAAGAACTTCCCTCCAATAAGTATGACCACATCATCTGCGTATGACACGACTTTCGTTCCATCCCTCTCGAATTTTTCCAGTATTCCATTTATCACCAGAAGCCACAATAGATGTGAAAGGACCCCGCCCTGTGGTGTGCCCCTGGTAACAATTCTCCGTATGGAGCCTTCGCCCATTTGCGCACTGATAATTCGGCCCTTTAGCATCTTATCAATCCAGCCTATCAGGAAAGGGGAAACACCAGTCGAAACGAGGGATTCATGTATCGATTCCAGCTTCACATTATTGAAAGCCCCCTCAATATCCAGAAAGGCCGCCATCGTAAAGTTGGAATTCGCCATATTGTGCTCGATAGTCCTAACTACATCGTGAAGCGCACTCTCCACCGATCTACCCTTACGGTATGCATACTGACAGGCGCTTAGTGACGTAGTGTTCATCGAACTCCTGATATGCAGATCTATGAGTCTCTCCACCGTCTTCAGCAGAAAGGAAGACAGGCTGATAGGTCTAAAGTCCTTCGGCTTGGAGTGAGACGTCTTCCCTGCCTTCGGAATGAAGACAACGCTGACCTCTCGCCAGGCCAAGGGAATGCACGATAGTTGCAGGCAGGCCCTAAAAATGTTTGCCAGTGATGGTAACAGCATTGGCCCTGCCATTTGCAGCATTGCTGGGATGATACCATCCGGCCCAGGTGATTTGAAGGGTTGGAAGGAATCCAGCGCCCACGCAATCTTCTCATCATCCACTATACAGTCAACTAGAGGCACCTCCATGCTCGGATCGACCATAAAAACGTCCTCCAGCATGGTTTGTGCCTCATCCATTTCCATGCATCCAGGAAAGTGAGTTGCAGCAAGTAGATCCAATGTTTCCGAGCTCGTCTCGGTCCATGAGCCGTCTTCGCGTTGGATGCTGTCCAGGGTCTTCAGGTCCCTAGAGAGCAGCCTGCGGAATCTCGCCGCCTCATTTACTCCTTCTATCGATTCACAGAATCCTAGCCAGGAGGCTCGTTTTGCCCTTCTGACTTCGCTCTTATAGCGATTGAAACTGACCTTATAGTCGTCCCAATCCGATCTTTGCCTGGTCTTGTTGGCCCTATTATATAATCTCCTCAAATCCTTCCTCAAAAAACCCAGTTCTCGATTCCACCATACTGGCTGTGATCTTCTACCTGGGTATGACAAGGGACAGGATTCCTCAAAGCTCTCTGTAAGGTAGCCAGAGAGTCTATCAACCGCTAATTCAACCTCCGCTCTCGTCGTGCAGGCGTTGACCGGATTCGACTCAAGACGAGAGGTAACTAGTTCCGAACACCTCGACCAATTCGCCCTTCTAGGGTTCCTAAAGGGTTTCTGCCGGTTTTTCCTAAAGTCTAACTCAAAGAGTATCTTTCTGTGATCCGAAAAGGTGCACTCGTTGGACACTCTCCAATTTCTTATGCGCGATTCGTCCAGGTTAGTTAACGTTATGTCTATCACCTCAGCCCTATCTCTAATTTGAAAGGTGGGGGTATTACCCCTATTACAAATACGAAGACCTGAGCGTAATATGAAATCAAAGGTTAACTCACCTCTTTTATTAATGTCCTTGCTACCCCATTGCAATCAAAGGTACTACTTAAATTTGTATAAATAACATCCGTATATTATCTTTCGTAAATCCTTGGTTGATAACTGAGCGACCTTTATGAAATTCATGTGCCGACGGTGTTATTAAAGATGAAATTTAGTGGATAAAGGCTTAGTAAGGCACTACTTAAATTTGTATAAATAACATCCGTATATTATCTTTCGTAAATCCTTGGTTGATAACTGAGCGACCTTTATGAAATTCATGTGCCGACGGTGTTATTAAAGATGAAATTTAGTGGATAAAGGCTTAGTAAGGCACTGTTTGAAAAGTTTTGAGATAAGCCTAGCTTAGCAGTTTTTCTATAAGTACTGATACTGGATCTAGAGCGAACAAAAAGAAAAGAGAGATAGATTTTATACAAATAATATGAAAAATCGCCAGAGAAAGTTAATTATTTTTCGGAAAGCAAACGATGATTCTGGGGCAAAAGTCTAAGAAAGGCACGGAGGCTTGAATTCTCTAAAAAAATAAATTTTGTTCTGAAGGCTTGAAGACAAAGCAATTGATTTAATAGATTTTAAGTGTTAAAGATAAATTATTTAATCAGAATTTGGTGGAATATTAAAAAAAGCTATGCAAATTTATTAATTTTTTACTTTAGGTTAACTTTAATAGCGATTAATTTAAGAATGGGTGCAAGCTTAAGAATAATTTTAATAGTAATTAAATAACTGGACACCGCCGGCAATTAGAACTCCCCCACCAGTAGAGTTTGTTTCCCTTTCGCATCTACAGATACTGTTATTTTTCAAATTATTTTGGTACTCAAAATGTAAGTATTTAGCAATGTCTGTAAAAAATCAAAGACGTGATGGTTAAACCAAAACCTTTCGATAAGTAAACTGGATAGTTTGCATTTCATTTCATTTGGATTTTGATAAGAACTATAATATTGAGCTGAGTTTCAGAGGTTAGGTTTAACCAAAACACCTTAGAAAAATCGAAACAGACCTTGATTTTAAGTGAAGCAATATTAAGAGACTGAGAGTTTTTAAATTTTTAATTTTGAATTTCATCATAAAAATTCCATTTGCTTTTTATTAAAACTTAATATAAACGGTTGAAGTTTCATGGGCAAAGCGAGGGATTAATTGGATTTTTTTGGTTGCATTAAATGTTACTCTTAACGAGCGCAGGTGGTGTGTTAACCTGAATAAATGCTGAAGATTACGGTACCATAAGAGGAGGTTGCTTTGGAGTCGAATTGAAAATGATTTGCGTAGAAGCGGCAGCATGAAACAAATTATCTAAGTATAAGGGAGAGACAGTCCGAGTGTTAAGAGTAAGATATAGTTAATTCATATTAGCAGTTAGTTGAACAGCTTTTGTGTTACTAAATAAAAAAAAGCAAAACAGATACGAAAAAGTATATTTAAAAAATAAAGGTCACATTTTCAAAGATATTTTTATAAAAACGGCACACAAGAGTTTTTTGGTATTATCGCCAAGCCTATTAAAACCAGCCATTGTAGATACCCTCCAGAGATAAGCATTTTAAGTCTTTACTGCTTTGAATAATGCTCTATCTCCTCAGATTTTTTTATATCTTTTAAGTCTTGTAAAACTAATTGCTGCACTTTGTCTTTTTATTATCGGTCTATATTTGACAATGGGCCTGATATAAACCATACTCCCGAAAATAAAAATAATATAAGTCCTACTTCCGGAAATTACACTTAACTGCAAAAATAAATACAAACTGTTATCCTTAAAAAAATTACTCTATCAAATGTTTGAAGATGTAGTGTAGGATACAATATAGTCTAGTTTGGTTGACTAAAGCTTTCTTATTTATTTCTTTATATGTTTTTACGGTTCTAATGTAGAGCTTACCTAGAAAAAACCAGAGATTACAATAAGAACACCTTGTCACATAATGACTTACTGTCAGGGTTGCTAAAATTTATTTGTTGATTACCAAACACATTACATCAAATAGTAAAAAGAAAGTAATTGGTAAATAAACGTATTACTTAAGTTATGGGAGGAAGTCATTAAATTTTCGCAAAATAAATTACTTATTAAAATAAAAACATTTAGTTATTATCAAATTGTTACTAACTAAAACGTAAGAGCTTACATTTATTAAAAAAATTTTAGGTCTTTTATTTAAATATACATAAAATATATAAAACTAAATAAACTAAACTTAATATTTTGTGATAAAAAATTGTATCTTTGAGTAAAAAGGTATCATTATCTGTTATAAAGCACTCAGTTTCACAATCGATTACTTTTGAAATTTTTTTTTGCTTTTTATTTATTTGGAATTTATGTAGGGAATATTTAATAAATTCAATATTTTTTGAAAGTAGTTAATTTTCTTGTTTGTTTAAACATTGTCGTCCATGCAAATACATAAACACATGCATATGGAAATATGTATATATTTCGACTTATGTATAGTTTTTCTACTTAAAATGATTTATATTATACACACACATACTATTAATAATACTTTTTTCATAGTTTTATTATTGAATCGTCGGCTTTTAGCGAACTAACGGTAAATATTAAAATCTTAAAGCTAAATAATTAATATTAGCTCAGACAGTTCCAGACTAAAATTTTAGAAGTAGATTAAATAAAATTTTAAATTTCTCAATATACGTTTTGCAATGAAAAAAAAGCAATATGTATTTTTTTGCAATAAAATAACAAGCATTTAACAATTGTTCTTAGGTTATCGTATTACAGTTTTCATGAGATATTAAAATTTAGCATTTATGATGGGGTCCATGTAGGGTTGCCAGATAGCTGAAATCAAATGGAAAAAATCAACCTGGATTTTGAAAGCATAACTAGACAATTTAAAAATGCATTTGTAGTTCAAAAAAAAAATTTTTTTTTCAAATTTTTTACAAAAACAAAAATAATTAGTAATAAATAAATTTTTGTAGCATGTTTTGTGCTTTTCGTTGCACTTATTTGCTTTTTATTATTATTAAATATTTTCATCAATATTGAAAAAAAACATTGATACATTATAAAATAGAGTTGTTCTACCAATACTCGCCAAGCAGAATGCATTCTGGAAACCAGATACGGATTTTTATCATCAGTATCCTTTGATCAGTAGAAGTGTTTTTGACTGTAATCATCACCTATTTGACTTACTTGTTATCTAGAAAAACAAACGACATTTCCTTTTTGTAAGTTTGGATGAAGTTTAATTTATTTAAATTAACTATCCATTTTGTATTAAGGTCACTTTGGTAACAGTAACTAACTGTTAAGCTGCATTCATCTTATAAATGAAATGTTTATTTGCACTTAAACAATCTGTAAATCATTCTATTAAAAGAAAAAACACATAATTAGGTGATTCACAAGGTGTCCTATTTGTCCTATTGTCATATTGTCATAAAATTTCACAATGGTTTAAAAGCCGTTACCAACTATTGCACACTCGGCGCAGGTGTGTTTGGAGTTGTTGTGACAATTTAATAAGCATATTTAACGACGTAGTATTTTTTAAGAACTATTTTTGTATAAAAGACAACAACACCATTGTGAAATTTTATAACAATATGACAAAAGGACATAATAGGACACCTTGTGAAAACCCTAAATGTCTTTATTATTTTGTAATATTAAATCTTCTTATTTTCAAAAATGTCTACTTCTAAAGTATCTGTGTTTATTGTTGTTGTTTTACTAGTGTTAGACTCAACAAGGCAACTGAGTAAAAAATTTTGGCGCGGAAATTGAAAAAATTTTTTTCGGTTATTAATTGTCAGTGGCGTACAAAATAAAAGTACTAATCAGTGTTAGGAAACATTCAATTGGTTATATAATCACAAGCACACTTGTATGTATATGTTAAAAACATATGGTTACCTTGATATAAAAAGGCCCTAGCTCGTATTTCTAAGTCGACAATTTTTTGACTAATTTTATTATACATATAAGCAGACCATTTATCAAAATAAATGAAAATTTTGGCCTTTCTATATTAGGGTAACAATATTTTTTCTTTCTCTTAAGTATACAATTGTTTCCTGTTGAATAAATAAATAAATTTGATTTTTAGAAATATATAATAATTTTTTCCAAATTAAAGAATTTTTTTGATCGGACAAATCAAATTTCAGTTGGTATCTGGACAATCCAGGCCATTCGAGGCTATCTGGCAACCCTAGGTCTATGTTTTTGTTAAAATTTTCTTTGTAATGCATAGAATGTGTTACAATTATTTTTCTTAAAAGTTTTCTTGTTTGAAGATTATTTAGTTTTAAACTAACTTTTAATGGCATACAAAGTTAATATCAATAAATCTAGAGAAAAAAACGCTTCTAAAATATTTGAATTCTTTTTGTCCAACAACAAATGATGAAGGATGTTTTTTACAAATACCAAGCATTTTATGTTTTATTTTTAAATTTTGGAAAGAAAAAAAACAAAAGAAGCAAATGTTCATATATCATAACTTTTTAAGCTGTTATAAGATAAATGGGCGTAAATCTACACAAATCGAAAGTCTCATAAGTATGCTGTTGTTACTGCTACTTTTTGTAAGGATTCTCCTAAAACCCACACGCTTTCATATACACGAAACCATACATATGTATATGCGTCACAATAAATATAACAATATAAACAAACAACAACAATAAATAAATAAATAAAGCCAATTTAGTTGCAATTTAGAGAGTTTACAGTGAAATATTCATCTTTTTTTTTGTTGGTTTTATGCCGTCTTTCAAAAGAAGTCCGGGTCGAAAATGAACGTGCAATGTTCTGTCTATTTATGTATGTAGGAAGATGTGGCAAATAAAAGATTTATATGGTTGATGTGTTAAGTTATGATGGGGTGCAATAATATAAAAATGTGTTTTTGATAAACTTAGTCAGTTGAATAGAAAACACCAATGAAAAAGTGGCTTAAAAGTTTGAATTTTTGGGTGTTTGTTATTTTAGTGTTTTTTTTTGCTTTGAAACATGTTAACAAGACGAACAAATATTCAAATTTTTTTATTTAGTTTGTGGGATAAAAACTTGTTACCATTTTCCTTTTACAACGTGTTGGTTGATATATTTTATGTGCATTTTGGTTTGATAATTTATGGTTAAATTTTTATACTTTATGTTCACAATTTAAATTAAAATATATATCTTTTAAGTTTTGTCCAAAAAAATGGGAAAATGTTGGGCCTTTTATATATGTGTTCATATAAGTAGAATCAGACCATTTAATGCAATAAATGCATTGTCTTTTGGTGCATGCATGCATGTAAATATGTATGTATAGGTTCATACATATGTGAAAGTTTGCTGTATTTATCTAGTTAATCCTTTTGGACTGTTTGTATGCATCGGTACCATTGTTGTTGTTTGTTTTTTGAATACCTTTCCAGCCATAAATGCACATGTAGTGAAACCATGTTTTCAGACAATAATGTTGACGTATAAATTTCAACTTAAACCAAAAGTACATTTTGACACACAATACTGACCAAAACTGGCCAAACCACACAATGCGCTGTGTTACTAAGTTGAAGAGAGTTGCCGAGTAATCGCTTATATGTAACCATGTGGCTTCAATGACTTTTGTGTAAATATTTTTAAAGTTTTAAGGTTAATTAATTTACACGTGACTTAACCATAGCCACAGAAAACAGCTGTTCGAACCAAACGTATGGGTAACACTGTATTTGATTACATGTGACTTACCATTACGCCATAACCATAGAAACCAATTGAGTTTTGGTTTTTATGACAACGGCTATGACGTTATGGCGTTATGGTAAGTCAAATATAATTGAACCTTTAATATCAGATACGAGTCTGTGCGAACACTGGTACTTTAAAAAATTTATTTTTAACCAATAGACCTTTGGCTTTGAGTTGATTTGGCTGTTATTTATTTGTCTTCACCGGTGATGTTATTACAGCTCAAGCCTTTCACAAATCGTTTAGTGTCATTATTTAAACAATGCAGTTTTTTTTTTGAAAATTCTTATATTTCTCTGATTTTTTATCTTAATATCACTTATATTAAAAGTGGTGATAGTTTTAAAAATATTTTGTAAGGATAAAATCTGTGATATATTTATCACTTAGCTAATTTCTGGATTTACTCGCTATTTTATAACAAGATTGAAGCCTCGCAGATGTAAGTTAAACCAAATACTGAATGTCATTAAAAAACTGATCACACTGGTCGTCTAATACAAGGGGCTACAAAGCATACTTTTTTTTAGTCTCCCGAAACACTTAGTTATTAAATGCTGGAATATATTCAAAAACAACAAGTTTTTTCTGCTTGATTTTTTGAAGTAATCCGACCACCAAACAGTGAACACGTCCCTTAAATGATTCGCAAAAACACTTTTTTTTCATAATTTTTTTCCCAGATCCTCTCAAATTACAAAGTGGTGGTGTTGCAATGGCGGCTCCTCTAAGGACTTTGGCTTATCACCATAGAGAATAGTTTGTCTGAGGAGTCGAGTGTATAGCTTCCAAGTGTTCCTTAATCGATGCTATTTTATATGCCTGCAGCAAAATTCTGAGTTGAGTTATACATTCTTTCAGTTTATTTTAAAACTGCGGTGGTCTATGCTTTTGCCGTTCTTCAAGCTCCTCTTTTTTTTAGAGAAAAGCTGTTACACATCGGCTGAAAAAATTTTGTTGTTAAAATTTTTTCATTTAGGGTTTGACAAATCCACAATTGAGTGGTGCGCTAAGATTGTTAAAGCCCTTTACAAAAATGGGGTTCAATTCAAAATGCATTTCGTGCACTTCGCAATTTTTTGGTTTAGCATAATCGGCCGAATGTGAAAATTCAGCAAAACTGGTTTGTAGGATATATGAAAACACACACACATGCTCACCCAGTTATTTCTACAGAAAACATTTCTGCTGTTCGTGATATTGAGCAGAAGGGCCGTCAAGCAATTACCGTAAATGGTGCCCGATTTTTCGAGATGACTACTTGTGGCCAGAAACTGAGAATATGGACTTGAACGATATGTTGTTACAACAGCATGGTGCCACTTGCCACTAAGCCAACGAAAACAATAGCTCTTTTTTCCGAGAAATTTAATCTCATACAGTGGCGATGTCAATTGGCTGTGACGACAATGTGATTTGATAGCGCTAGACCTCTTTCGTTGAGGATGTTTAAAAGAAATAGTTTAAGGCTATAAGCCAAAAGCAGTTCGAAATATTTACGACATTGAAACTCAATTATGTCTCAGAGTCATTGGTAATATGGACCAACGGATATAGGTATAACACCGAAGCTGTGGCGGCAGTTTGGCCGATATTAGGTTTCAGTCATAATTGCCTTATATTCTTCTCAAAGATAAAAAGATGGAGATAATTCTGTAAATTTTTTTATTTACAATTCACATCGTGCGTTTTGGTTCTGCCACCCTTTATAGGGATCTAAAATATATATACACTTTGTGGGACCGTAAATGAATATTGTAGAAATTTCAAACGGAATGACAAACTAGTATTTACCCTTATCACTATGTGAGGGGTGCAATAAGTAAATTGTTCCACGGTAATATTTATAATTTTTTTAAAAATCCAAAATTAAATAAAAATAATTTTATTGCTGGTTGGCAAGCCTATTGATAGTAACTTCCAACCTTTTATGCTCAGCATGCACATCAGGATGCACATTTTGTTTTTCATATGCACAAATGGGAAATCATGTGAGCAGTGTATGTAGGAATTCAGAATGTTCACTTGTATGCATTTTTCTAAATCCTTATTTTCTTGTTAATAATGCAGATAGATATATTTTGGTAAATTTTATCGCACAATTTAACTTTTGTATGCAAAATAGATTTTTTGCCATTTAAATGGACAGCATTATTCGTTACCTTTTGTCCAGTTTTTTTTTTCAATTCGCCTCTCGTCTCTTGTCCTTTTTACTCAATAGACATACGTAAATGTAAATTCAATGCGTCTTTTTTTAAAATCAGAAATATTGTATGGATTTAAATGTAAAAAAGGCTTTTCATTCGTCCTTTACACACAAACAGAAACCCCTTTCTTTGCGCGGAAGAGTATTGGAGCTTTAACCGAAATAAGTTTACATGCAATATACTCATACAAACCTTGGGCCAGGATAATATGATGAATTTGCATCTAAATCGAAAGGACTTTAGAAGTTTAGTTTTATATTTTAAAAACTTTTCTGGCATATACATAAGTTAAATTTACTTGATACTGCTTTTGTTTTTTAATTTATTTGTTTGTTTGTTTGTTTATCCATTTGTCTAATGCGAAAGGTAGCATGATCTCGTTTGGATGTCTCGCTGTCCGCTACTTGAACCTTATATTGCAGTGACCAAAGGGGGGGAATTGTCCGAAAGTAGAATGTGCATAAATTGTTTGTATTTTACATAATAAACTCATACATAAGTTGTAATTTTGTATTGTTTTGCATAAAAAGGATTTGTGTATTCCTGCAGATTTCCGTAAACAATATTTGTTAGAATGTCCAAGCATTATGGTACAAAGCCTCAAAGAGCTTTTCTATTAGAATTTTAATATAAAATTAAAATCGTTTTATTTTAAGTTTGAATATTTTTGGTTCTTATAGAAGTAAAACCGTTACTGTTTCTTTTAAACATTTTATATTAAGGATTTTAGAAATGAAATCTACAAAAAAACATATTTTAGTTTTTATTAAACTCAGTTATGGATTCCTATCTCTTAAGCAATAATAAAATTAAAAAGTTTATTTATGCAAAATCAAAGGAAAACGTAATTTAAAACAACTGAATATTAATTAAAAAAAAAAAGATTCATTTAAATTACAAAGAAATTCAATTATGTATATTCAAATTCTAAAAAATTAACTGCATAAGCTCCCAAAAATAATTAGATTTTGTGTCATTTTTAAAAAGAAAAGCACAGACTCTCAGAAACACTCACACAGCTAATTGTTATTTTATTTTTGTCTGCTAATTTAAGTCGTTTAATTTTTACTACAAAATAACTTTTAAATTAACTCCGACAAAACATCAGTAATTTTGTATTGTTGTAGTTTTGAACAACTTCCCAAATTATGTAGTTAAAACATTTATCATATTATAATTTGATTGCTTCTTCATTTAAAATGATTTTTTTTTAATATTTCGAAAACCTATCGAACGCAATTTGCATTATGTTTCTAATTTTATTGATTCAGTAGTTACAAAATATTTATATATTGGATCCTCATAGATTGTTAAGTTGACTAAGCCATGTCCTTCTGTTCGTCGGTTAAAGTTAATTTTCTGCAGTCAAGTCAAATCCGAAATTTCTCGTTTTCGTGTTAAACTAAAAGAAATATTCCTAAATAGAATGATTTCTAAAATCAGCGGTATACAATGACTAACGATCGAGATAATTCATTATTATTATTTGATAGGAGCAGGGGGCGCGGTATCCCTAATACAAACCTACCGTTTTTATAAAAAACTTTAAATGCACTATATCTTGAAAATGATAACAATTATCGACATTAAATTTATTATACAGTTATTTGTAAAGAATACCCACATTCCGAAAAAAACTAGTTGGATAGGAACATGTTGGGGGGTATCTCCTCCGTAAATTCCAAGTTTTTATACATTTTTGATACGTGATACCTCGAAAACTGTAACAGCTATCGACTGCAAAGTAATCGTAAAACAATACATTCAATTTGAAAAAATTAGTTCATTAGTTAATTAGAGCAGGAAGAGCGGTAGCATCCATATAATTACGCCATTTTAAGAAATTTTTAATGCGCTTAATCTTGGAAACTATAACAGCTATCGACTTTAAATTTGCTAAAAAGATTATTGCACAACAGATTGAGTCAAGGGAAGCGGTAGCTTTCATTTAAGCCGACCATTTTTTTTTTAATTTTTGATACACTTTATCTCGGAAACTGTAAGAACTATCGACTGCAAGTTTACCACAAAAGTAATTGTACAATAGTGCCTACACTTTTGAAAATAAAAAAATGAGTTGGATATGAACGGGGGCGAAAGTATCCCCTTTACAAATAAACCAGTTTCACGAAATTTTTGTTTATAAACATTTGTGGGATAGGAACCCAGGAAGTAGCATCGCCTAAACGAATAAGTTTCAAACACTAGAAACCGCTACGAAAAAATTTTATTTTATATCTTGCGGTTTAAATACAAATTGGCTAGATTATATTACTGGGTATAAAAAAAGTCCAATGTGAATGGGTTATAAGATTCGGCACAGTCGAACATAGCACCCTGACTGGTTTTTGTTATTTTTTTTTATTTAAAAATAAAATATGTTTAAATATTGCTGGGTCTAATAAAGAGATCATAAAAAAGGAACTTTTATGGCCCACTTTTTTTTTACAATAAATCAATAAATCTTCCTCTGGAATTTCAGATAGAAATTCATAAAAAATTTTTGGAATTTTGAATTTACGTAATTTACCGAATCTTACCTTAATAAAACGAAATTGGCGTTCATGCTTTTTTATAATTTTTTTTTTCTATTGCAGCTTACTTCATTCTAAAAGTCCTTGTCAAAAATTTATTGCTTAAACGCTGCATTGTTTTGCCGCGTTATTTTGCCTTACTTATGTATACACCAGGGTACACTTATACAGGTAGTGCTAAGAACCCCTTAAAATTTTGTGAAAGTAATTGTCAGATTCAGTAATTTTGTTAAAAATTTAATATTATTTTGACATTCACTTTCTCAAACACATAATGGAAATTCAGAGGGCAAATTTTTTGAATTCGCCTTGATACTACCTGTATTAGTGTACCCTGGTATACACAAAATGTATGTGGACGTGGGTTTTTGACAGGTCAAAAACGCTTATCGCTATTCCAAGGCACATTCGACAAGGTAAACTCAAGGCGAATTCAAAAAATTCGCCCTCTGCATTTCCTTTTTGTGTTTGAACGGTAGAATGTCAGAAAAATTAAAAATTCCATATAAAATTAATTTTTATTTCGTATAAATGCAAATTGATTTTAATCAGCTGGGTTCTTAATATTACCTGGTTGAATGTGCCTTGGTTATATACAGGGTATACTAAAACAGGTAATATCAAGGTGAATTAAAAAAATTCGCCCTCTGCATTTCCTCTCTGTGTATGAGAAAGTGAATGTCAAAAAAATTTTAAATTTCAAACAAAATTAATAAATCTGACAACCACTTTCACAAAATTTCAAGGCGAATTCATAATCAGCTGGGTTCTTAACATTACCTGTATTAGTGTACCCTGGGGCATACACAATGGACTTATACTCGCTAGGTGTAGCAGTGATTAGATTTATCACTTGCCCACTAATATAACCAAAACTTAATATGCAAATGGAATTTTGCCTTTACTAAGCGGATTATGTTATTTTAATGCGATCAAAATTAAAGTTAATATAAAGTGTGGCACTCCGGTCTTCAATGTTTTAAAATAAAAATTAAATTTTTAATAAAAACTTGTAACATTTAGGAATTCTTAGAGGTTATTTCATTTAAGCATTTATTTATTTTTTTATTCTTTTATTATATATATATGTATATACATATATGAATATATTTAAACAAACAAAATAAACCATAAAAATTTTTAAAAAATTTTAAATCTAAAAAGTCAGGAAATTATTTGGCAAAAATTTACAAAAATGCCCATTTTTATGCCAATTAAATCGAATTGGCATCCCTTTTTCTTATTTATTCAAATTGTGTTTACTTTTATTGCAGCTAACTTCACTCCTTTACTTTTTGCTGCGTTGTTCCGCTTAGCGTTTTTGTTTTGATTCACACAAGTTTTCGACAGGTAAAAAGAGCTTTCCAATTTTTGTAGCAAATATCCTGATGTATGTTTTCTTTCCTAGCATTAAAACAAAATGAATCAAACACATACCTTCGTCCATTAGTACTTAATTATTTATTCATAAAATGTCTTCGATTAGAGCTTGGGTAACGGTTATCGTGGTTGTCAACATCCGAAAGCAAAGGGTAAATACATACATAACACATAAGCAAGTGAACCCAATTTCACCCTTTTGCAACTAATTATAATTATAATTGGGAATTTAAAAACTTTTTAAAAGTAAAACTTAACAAGGCATTGTGTGCTTTGCATTACAATGCAAAAGAAACGGTTAAATTAAAAACCAAACGGAAACATTTACGAATCGTAAGCAATTTAATAAGCCATCACGCATACACACGAATATTTTTTTTATATTCGTTTAATTTCCCTGAGAACACGTGGGGGCAAGTTTCCCCCATGTTTTGGCAACATTCTCAACAACGTGTCTACATTTTTGTATATATTTATATAACTGTCAGCAGCAAATGAGAGCTTCAGCTCGCTTCTAAGCGCATTAATATATCGGCTACATAATATTCCTAATTAATCGTTATATTTTTCAATTGTAAATACTAAAAAAGGGTTTTACATACACAATACATACATAATTTTTATGACACGAATATATTAAATATCTACAGAACACTGCATTGGGTATAACTAGTCAGTAAAACTGTAGGCTTAAATTGCTAAAAGGGGTACTAGTAAAACACTGTATCCAATGTTTACATATGAACCCAAAAGAACTGCCTTGTCAGTAGTACCAATGGCATTAGTGAATTTTCAATTACACGCAAATGTTAAATGTCTATAGCAAAGAGCATTGTCTGGAGTATAGTTTGTTGGTAGTACTGGTGACAACTTCAATAGTAAATCACTATAGATTTACTATTGACATTTCCTGCAGGGTAATTATCGTTAAAGTATTTTTGTAAAAAACTTTAAAATTTTTGGAAAATTCCTAAAGTAACCGAATTAATGTGAAAAGACTAAAATAATGTTTAAGTTTTAGCATCTTCAGAAGTAAATTTTTTAATATAAAACTTAAAAATTTTAAGCAAAAAAAAAAGTCTGATTAACAAATTGTTATATTTTTGCATTTTATTATAAATAAAATTATTTATTTATTTGAAAAGGCAATAAAAAAAGACTTTGTAGATACAATCAATATATTTTTTTTTACCAGAAATTGTCAATTGATATTTGATTTAAAAAAAATATTTATTTTTTTATTTTTAATTAAAGGAAAAAGTTTATTGAAACAGTAATATTGTTATTATTTAAGTTATTTAAAAACCATTGAGATACCAAAAAATAATTTTTTAAATAAACAAAAAGTTAATATATCTACTAACCGTCATTATTGTTTAAATAGATTTTTTTTAAGTGAAAAATTTATATAACTTTACAACTATGAATATCAATTTTGCAACAACTCTTTATCACAGGAAATTTAAAAAAAATTAATACCGGAATTTCCGTTATTGAAAATGTGTTTCTGTGTATCGTACCGTAAACAAAAACTTATTAACTCTTATTTTTTAAGTCGAGATTTTTTTTTGCTTAATTGTTATATGAGCAGAGAATATAAATGGAAATAAATAAATATTTGGGCTTATTAAAAAAACGATATGGCTTTATGGAAGAAATTGCGTAAAATTTTTAAATAAATTGTCAACTTTTTTTTAAATTACTTGATATCTGTTGCTTAAATTTTCTGTGCAGAAATTATTTTCAAATCTTTAGAGGCTTTACAAATTCGTTATGTAATATTATTAGGCAATCTTTGCAGAAAAAAAAGTACATGTGTTTCCTGATGTGTCTTTTCCAATGGCAAAACACAAAATTTCGTCTGCATTAACTTTAAAAATAGTTGATTAAGATACTCTACAAGTAAAAACAGAAATAATTTTTCTAAATCTAACAAAATCTTAGAAAATCCCTGGCAACGACCTTCGGGATTTTAGAGATTTTACGAATGTCAACCCGCAGCATGAATACGAAGAGCTTTAATACTTGTTTAATATATTAGTGCGAATTATGGTGTGTGCGTATGTGAATGGAACAAAATGCAGCATGTGTAGGAATTGGTTGTATCATTTATTTTATTGTCGTTCCTATTTACTGAATTTCAAATGAAAAATTCTGAAATACAAATAGAAATTTCTGAAATACAAATGGAAAATTCTGAAATACAATTAGAAAATTCTGAAATACAAATAGAAAATTCTGAAATACAAATAGAAATTTCTGAAATTGAATTAGAAATTTCTGAAATACAATTAGAAAGTTCTGAAAATGAATTAGAAATTTCTGAAATTGAATTAGAAATTTCTGAAATTGAATTAGAAATTTCTGAAATTGAATTAGAAATTTCTGAAATTGAATTAGAAATTTCTGAAATACAATTAGAAAGTTCTGAAATACAATTGGAAATGGTGTAGTAACAACACAAGAGAAAATGTATTGTGTGTTACACTCAATGATACCAGAAGAACACATTCAATTTACGGTTTTCGTTTTGAGTGTGTATAAAACTCACTTGAAACTACAAAAATATGGCAAAATCTCATTACAGTTAGACTTTTTATAAAAACATTTAGGTGTTTTTTCGACTTAATGAATGTTTTAACAACAACAATAACGACAAATTTGCAAACACAAATGAATGCGCTCAATAATAATTTTTTACACCAATCATACAACAATATTTACACATTGTATTCAGTATTTATTTATATGAATGTATGAGTAATATTTTGTTTTCGGTTCGAGTTGTTTTTTATTTGCTTTTTCTTGTGGGTTCATTCATTTAGTTTGTTTAACATTGAATGAAAAACACTATGTTGTTGAAAAACAAACTAATGTTTTTAAACGGCTTTTGAGTGTAGTCACGCAGACGTCTACTATTTACCCAGTGAACACCATTATGTGTGTGTGTATGTATATTAATGTGTTTTTAAAACTTATTTAAGACTATGATATGGATGTATTTAGATCAGCTTACTAACTTAACAATAACTTTATTTAACTAAGAAGGTTTTTTGCATTTTTTTAGAAAATCTCTCGCAAAACATTTAGTAGTGGCACTAGTGCCATAACTAGAAGGGTTATTTTCAGTTTGTGTGGAAGTTTGGTAACGACTAACGGCTTTTGGAAGGGACCAGGTCTTCATTTTTATAAAAGGAAATTCTACTCTTAACTACCCACATTAATAATTAAAAAGTTTATATAATAAATTTTATAAATTTTAAATTAAACAATAAAAATTTTTAAATTTAGCTTTTTGCCTAAAATTTTGAATTGGAAGCCTATAACACCCTCCATTTTGAAAAATATTTACTTTTAGAATAAAATTCATGAAATTCGCTCGATTGCGAGTGATTGCAAGAAAACTTAAAAAAATATTATAAAAACCTTTACGATAATGTTAATAATAATGAGTTTTTACATTTATACATCAATGAAATCAAATATTTAACATTGTTTTTCCTTTAAATCAATGTAATTAAAACACACCCACTAGTAGGATTTAATTTCATTTACAAATCAATTAGTATTCAGGGTTTGTTCACTTTATGCTTTAGTTAACGTACTAAAGTGTATCAATTAATTGAAAGAGAAGGTTTTTAATAAATAAAATTCAATTTCGTTATCTATCAACGACATATATATTTCACATGCAAATCCTTAATACAAAAAGTCAACTGAAATAAAAACACTATCAATAAAACATCTCTCGGAATACAAAAAGTAAAAGCGTCGTCCCTAGCAGTAACATAGAGTACACATTGCTGCTGTAGTGACAAAAACTTTGCAATCAAAACAGATTAATTTATAATATGACAGTTTGCACTATTGCGTATTGAGGTTTTTAAATTTTCTACAGTTTAAATGAAAACTCAGATGGTATAATATTTTTTTGTTTTTTTGAGCACTGTCATGAGGAAAACTGCCAAGAAACATATATCCTCACACCAGGCGCGGAACATACAATTTAAAAACTAGCTTTTAGCGGTTTCTCAAAACAAAAAAGAGTTTAATTCATTTAAATTTTTATTATATATATGCCACTTAGCTAAGCCATTAGGCCTGTCCTCTGTCGTGGGTTATTTTAGCCATGTTTTAGTGCCGCGAAGGGTGGAAAATTACCTTTCAGCCGTAGCATTACTGACGGGCATTGAAACAAAAATGATGGATATTTTTCGCAAGCTTGGGTCAATATCTAAGTCACACGTTGCTAAAATTTCTATTATATTTTCTTGGTAGTCTTTATAAATAATTTTTATTTCCAATGCAAAACTTCTGCCTTTAAATTTTTTATGAATTTTTTCCAATTTTAGTAAATTATCTGCAAATTGTGAAATTTAAATTTATTAATCATGAAATGTAATATTTTGAGGCAGAATTTGAGAGATGTCAAACAAATAAAGGTCGTCCTTTGAGAAACGTGTTTTTAAGTCTTGTAAAACAGACTTATCCAAGGGTATGTATACGGTTGTATACTTCGACATCTTTAAAATTATTTTTTCTTTCAAATCTAGGCATTTCAACTAAAATTCCTATACCAACGCAAATATTTTTTGCCTTTTTAAAAAATAATGTTTAAATTTTGCGTTTCATTCATTTAATTCTCAAGACATGATAATTTTGTTAATCCATATCTTGTTTTTGTAGAATTACACTAAGCGGCTATGTGACATTAAGTATATTATTTAGAATATGTAATCCGTAAATAAATTCTTAAGTTCTCAGAGAAGTTCTTAATAATAAGGCTTTTGAAGACGTATCCCTATTTTTCCACTCTGATATATTTTCAAATGCCTCTTTTATAAGCTTTATTTTTACTGCGAATTGTAGAACTGAATCATGACGATCGATCGTGTTTCGCAAAATGTAGATAGCTTTGGACCTAGATATATCAGAAAAACTGCATTACGCTTAGGATGATGTTTTTTTTAAATTTTTTGGTTTCTTTGTTAAATCGATTTCACAATCATATATGACAGATTTGAGAATTTATTGCCATTTTGACTTTTTTGGACCCAAAAATTTGCTTTTGACGATTGGACGTGTTTTGCCCTAAATTTGGCGAGTTTTAAAAATAATGATTTGCGACTTCTGTGCTTTTATGCCCAAATGTGACTTAAAAATATTATCATAGTATCATGAATTTAATAGGTTTTTTATGCTAAACTGTGAAGTGTTTATGCATTTTCTGTTCTTCATTCTTCTTGTCCCTACTTTATTCACACATTGCAATTTAACACTCAAGATATTGGAATCAAAATGAAAGGTTTTTAAAGGTTCCTTAGCCTTAACGCTCTTCAATACAAAATACAACAAATACATCTTTAATATAATATACACCAAGCATTAGAAATAGGATCCCTGAAAAATTATTACTGTAAGAATTTTTTTTTTAATAAAATTGGGCTTAACTTATTAAAATTATTTATGACATATAACCTAACCTAGAAATCTGTGAAAAATATTTCATAATTATTTGTTTTTTCTTTCATTTACAATTTCTTTTTTGCTTTAAATAATAAAATGTTGTTTTTTTGTTACTACTTTTGAAAAAATTACCTGTAAGCATTTTGTTTCACCGTTTTCTTTTTTTACTAAATGAACAAGTAATTAAAACTATCAGTTTTAGGGCTGACGTTACCTTGGCGGTTCCAAAAATTTGTTTTGACGGTTTTGACAATTTTTTTTATAAATTTGACGATATGGACCAAAATTATTTGGCAACTAAGTACACAATGCGCTGTATAGCATTTTGCAACTGATGAGAAGAGAGCTGGTTCCTCTGTGATTGGCACACATTGTCTTGTGTTTTTTGTTTTTATCCCAAATACAATATTCTGTTGTTCCAATCTTTGTATATGCGGTCTAGCCAGATAGTGTGTACAAACAAGCTATTGCATACTAAATCCTATAAGCGTATCGCCTCCGGTCTTTAACAGTTGAGCTGGCAACACATCGGATCCAGCTACCTTATAAATCAGAAAAGATAGAAACATAATTCGAAATGCCTACTTATACATATATTTAAAGAATAATTTATACTAGGAAAGCGATGTAGAAAGCATCTACAGAGTGGGAATGTATGTAAATTTAATTAAGAATCAGTGGAAAGATTTTACTGCGATTTAAAATAATGTTTTATTAACATTGTTACAGGTTGGGTAGCGAAGGCCTCCGGGACTAAGCAAGTGCTATATCAACAAATGTGTTGAGTATTTTGCACATTTTTCAGGAAAGTACTAAAATATTGCACATATTGTTAAAAATATATTTTTGCTTTTATCCCTCTCAAGTGCTGTCATTTGATCATACATGCAAAACCTTTAAACAATTGCTATAAAAAAACACACTCTAAAACAAAAACAACTGATAATTAACCAAATATGAAAGATACTGTATGATAATGTATCTACATTTGAGAAAAAATGTCCAATCTCTGTCATACTTGCTATATAAGAATATTTTTTCGCTTTTTTATAAAAAGTAATTCAAAAATTAATTTATTTATTTTTGCAAAATCCAACTTTTTTCAATATAACGAATTTTAAGCATAAATAAGATAAGAACTCGAACTTACTTCACATAATTTGCTTTGGAGAAATGTGACACTGTCTGTAAGTAGAGTATAATTAGTATTCTCTATTCAAACTAATAAATAAAATGAAGAAAGCAATTGTACTATTTTGTATTTTTTTTGTATTTATTTAAAGACTTTTCAGGCTGCTTTAATATGCACTTGTTTGTTCTTTTACCATCTCAATTTTATTTTGACACATTCAATACTTCAACTTATTGTTTTTGTTGTCAAAGAAACATTTGTAAGTACATACGTATGAACTTATGTATGTTTATAGAAACTCTTGTTATTATATTGAAATAAATATTTTAATTTATTGCCTTTCAATGCGTAAAAATTTGTTTAACAGAATTTAATCAAAAAAAAATAAAATAAAATTATGTATTCATACAAGGGTTGCCACAAGAATTCAAAATTGGATTTTCAATCGGGGCACACCCCTAATATGGGCCAATAAAATATGATTGACTAAGAAAATTGGGATCAAATTCTGAATAATATTTAAAATTGTTGAAATACGAAATGGTTTTGTTTTCGGTAGCCCTTATAATACATTCAGTGATAACCCGTGGTTATTTCAATGAAAAAGGGAAAAATAAAATTAAAACAGCTAATAGAGAAAAATGGTTTATTGGGTTTCTAAAATACCTCTGGAAGGTTTTTTAAGGTGATTCTCAATAAGTTTATCGAAATTATTACAGGAAAATATTTTTGAGGTTGTTCAAGAATTTGGTGGACAAACTTATCCTACAACAAACCCTCTAAATGATTGCAAAAAATAACTGTTTTCTACGTAAAATAAAATTTAATTGCGAATATAACAAAAGTTGTGCATTGATTTTAAAAATATATGGTTAAATTTTTTTATGGCTTTATATTAACAGAAGGAAATTGAAAGTTTTATTGATTTATAAACTTTTTATAACGGTCTAAAAATCAAAAAAAAATTTTAAATTTGAAGTTCATATATGCCGCGACAGATCCTAGATTTTTAAGATAACGCTTATCTCGAAATAAACCTAGTATCAACTGTCATTAGCTTTTAGCCAAACCGGTGTATAATTGAGTTATAGAATGAAAAAAATAGATTTCACTACGAACCGTTGTGTTCAATGAGAAATAATATGAAAAATAATGGTTTCAGAAAAAAAACGGTTAAGATAACCATAAATTAAAATAAAATTTTCTATCATATAAGGAACCAATTGAGGTTTAGAATTCAACGATTTCAACTGTAAGGGTAAATAACTTTTGTTTTTAGTAATAAATTGTTCTTTTTCACAATTTTAACCTCAAGCACGTGCCCTTGCTTACATCGCAGCATTGAGCTGAGACTTTTTAATCATACTTTCTGACTAACTGGCATATATTTGGTGGATGCTGCAAAAGATAATCCCAAAAAATTTTTATCGTACACACAGGAAGTCAAATTTGGATTTTCCAACGGGGCACGCCCTAATATGTGAAATGTCGAGTAACTCTCTCAAAATAAAAACGGTGAACCATTAGGGCACAGGATTTAATAAAAATATTTCCGTGTTTACATAACGTTTACACTGTATAAAAAACTAAGTCGATAATATGAAAAATAAGAGAAACAGATGATAGAAACATCAATAGATTAAAAGGGTTTAATATTTAATCAACTCTAGGCAATTTTTAAAATCACAAATCCTTCTGGAATTGCATGTGAACAATCTTCCACTTCATAATTACAAAAATCTAAGCCCAATTATATACAAATACAATAAAATCATAAAATAACATCAATTTTCCTCTTCATTGGCACACACACTTACACAAACATATACATGTACAGCCATTCCAAATTACATACACAGCTACACTAGGGCGAAATCGCACAAATAAACGTGGGGAAGAAAATAAAAATAAGAAAGAAAATGTATTATTTTTAAGAATACTAATACAAATATTATCATAAATTGATGCCGTTATTGTGGTTGGTATGTAATATTGTATATGTATGTATGTACACACAGAAAAAATTAACCAGTTAGTCTTTACTTAAATCAAGTCTTAGCGTTGTCAAAAGTACAGTGAATATGAATTTTCTTAAACCAAGTACGATTTATCTATTACGAATTTCTTACTTTAAGTCAGATTTAAACAAAAAAAGATTTGAGTTTTTATACTTGCCACAGCTGAAATTTGAACTTGGGACTCTACGAACCGCAACACCAGCGCGATACCATCTAGACTACCGAGACACTTTATTTATTAACTTAAATAAGTATTTATATATTTTTTTTTTTAATAAATTTATAATTTATAAATTTAAAAATATATTTAAAAACAACAAATTTTTTTTGCTTAATTTTTTTAAGTACATAATCCCAATAGAAAATAAAAATATGGATCGTACTAAATAATTTCAAGTGCGATTTTAAATAAATTCAAGGATAAAATTCTTAATTTTAGAATGTGTTTTTTCTTTCTGTATATAAATGTATGCATATATGTATCTGTGTAAGCTAATTTCCACATGTACATATATTTTATACAATGATGTAATTTTAAATATCAGTATATAAACGCGTTTTCATATACAAAAACAAATACTAATACACACACATGTATACAAATGTACACACTACATGTATGTACATAAATTGGTTTGTATAGATGTATGAACATTTAGTAAAGTCGTACTAACAAGTGACTTTAGGCAGGATAAAAATAAGGATTTCACATAATCTACAATACATTAGCGGTAGCTTTGCTGTGGATTTCAATTCAATTCTTCAGGTATTGAACAAAAATCCATGTAAATTACGATTTGGCACCTTTTTCGAAATGGCGTTCAAGTGTGAAAATGAATGTAAATGCTTTGTTCTTATAATGATATTTCCTCTATATTATTTTCGTTTATTTTTTCTTTCTTCTGTAAGAGTAAAAGTTTATGCATTAGTGAGCTTGAGACAAGGGTCGCTATTTACAACTACATTAAATATACACATACATACATACATATGTACGTACACACAGCCAGACTCATAATTTCATACTGCTATAGGTATGATAAAAGCCAAGTGTGTGTTGTATCCTGTTTTTCATTATTGTTTTCTTTGATAAGACAATTTGAAAATTACGTTTTATTCTTATTGAAATGTAAAAAAAAAATGTGTTAAAAAGATTTAAGCGGGTCAAATAATCAACAATTTTTTATTTCCTTTTTGTTGGTTTTTTTTGTAAAATTATGAATAAAACAAATATGCTTTATCAAGTTGTGTTATCAAATCCATCATAAGCAGCTACAAACAGTAAAGCTATATTTACACTACCTAAGTTCTCATCTGAGTTGAGTTTCAAAAAAACCAATTTGAAATTTTTATTTTTGGTATTACATTACATATAAGAAATTGAAAAAAGTCCCCTAATTATAAAAGTGGTAAAACTGGTACAAAGTGTATGGCAATACAACAACAAGCATTTAAAAACTTTAATTTAAAACTCAGACGTAAAATAATTGAAAATAGAAAACGTTGTATTTTCAACTGAGGGTAGAAAAAATTTTATCAAATAAAAACAGACATGTTATTACACTATACAAATAAGTCTCAGTTGTGAAACTCAGATGACAACTCAGGTAGTGTAAATATAGCTTAAGTGGCTTCTACACTCAAAGAAAAATGTATTTTGCAATTTTTTAGTATTTGAAAGTCTGTTGGTTATTGTTAATAGTTTAAGAATAATTATTAATAATTTGTTTCTAAATTCGATTATTTTGTGCTATTAAGTGAATCGAAACGACAAATTTCGATAAAAGAAAAACTTGAATAATATGCGGAAATTATTTTAATAATCAATTAAAATGGAATTTAACTTTAAATTCTCTTTGCTTTTGCTCAATTCCACGTAAAACAGCATACAGTGGGGAAAAATCTTTATCTTCTTTAAAAATATTCCGCTGATTTGACGTTAAAAAGAGAATAAAAATAATCGAAATAAAAAATAAATTGGTTCATGTTTTATTTTTAATTATTTTTCAAGAGTTTTTTATAGCATGCTGATGAAAATTTCACACCCGTTACATTTTCTAAAAGATTTTTCCTTAAAGGTAAATTTACACTTCCTGAGTTATCATCTGAGCTTCACAACTAAGACCATTTGTATAGTAAAATAACATGTCTGTTTCTAATTGATAATATTTTTGTCTAATCTTAGTCTCAAATAAAACGTATTCTGTTTTTAACGTCTGTGTTTTAACTGTAAGTTTTTAAAAGTTATCGGGTTTAATGCTTCTTGTTGTATTGCCACATTCTTTATATCAGCTTAACAACTTTTATAATTAACCAAATCAAACTAATTCCTTAGACGTAATGTAATACTAAAAATAAGAAAATAAAATAGTTTTTTGACACTCACAAAATTTAAACTTATTAAAGTAACAACTACGATCAAAACACTTTAAACTACTCTGAAATTAATACCGTTCTCAAAAATATTTTAAACAACATATCAAAGGCCAAAATCCTCGAAAATGTAAATTTATAAGGTCACAGTCTTAAAGTGGCCACTGTAATTTTTAAATGCAGATACAAAAAGTTGAATTATGTAGTCGAGGTATGTAGATCACTTTCTATAGTGAGAAAAAACGAATAAATTATATGAAATTTACACAAATGACTTGGAAGCTAACAAAGCTTTTAAACTTTCAAACCTGACCCAAAAAATTTTAAAAAGAGTTTTTATTAGTAATTTAATCGCTTTATAGTGGGTGGTGCTCTTTCACACTCTTTCTTGCACCTTAAGGATTAAATTTTATATAAAAAATTGCCCACAATATGCCACTTTGGATCCTTCTCTTAAGATAAGGAAAGCCGAATATAATCCTTTAGCTTGTATTCTAGCAAAATAAATTTTCTAAAATTTTTTGAGTGTACCAGAAATAATTTTTTCATCACCTTCGATTGCATAGTAAAGGAATGTACATATGTACGTATTAGAGTATTCACTCGAACAATATTTGCTCGAATAATTGAATAGTTTTTAGTCGATTAACCGATCGTGACCTTATAAATATGAGTTTAATATAATTTTTTTCTACAGTTAACTATTTTTGCTTAAGAAAACACTTTTTATAAAATATGACGGGTGTGGCATTTTCATAGAAACGTAACGATTATTCAGTATGTGATAATATTAAGCTCTTGCGAGAAAAATAAAAATATAAAAAACAAATGTTTTAATATTTCAATTATTTGTCTTTTATTTTAGACGTTAGTTCATCGATTTAGAAAAAATCGATTTTCCCCAAGTTGGGCAGTTTTAGGTGAAATTGACCAGGTACAGAATTGGTGGTTATGCTTTAAATTGTATATAAAAAGCATCTTCATATTAATTTTTATTTTAAACGTTTAAAGATAAAATGCCGCTTGTCTTGTCTAGTAAAGCAAGCAATTCGAAAACTTCAACCACATTTTTCTCGAAATGGGTTGTTTTTTTAATTTATGACGTTGTTTGAGCGATATGTATATTGGTCATTGGATATTTTTTTTTGTTCATATATTTTATTATTGAATCTTCGCTTAAGCGACTAACAATAAGTATTCAAATCTTAAAACTAAGTAGTTAATACTAGTCCAGTCAGTACCAGACTAAAATTTAAGTTCTCACAATAAAATTAACTAATTTCAAAGCTTTCATCTAAGAGCAATTGTATCCCTTCTTTTTAGGCGGGTGTGCCCACTATGTTGCAGGATGCTTCGAGCGAGCGGATTTGGATGTGATTCCAGCTTATTTAAATACTTGTCCACATATTTCATGATTTCGCATTTTACAAGTGGAACTTCTAGATCCTTGTGGATGTTGCTGTTTTTGATATACCAAGGAGCACCAGTTGCATCATCATTGTATCATTCTTAGAATTTTTTTTTGACGGCGTTGAATTTTTTCGATGTTAGAGGCGGAGGCAGTACCCCATAATTGTATACCGTAGCACCAAATTGGTTTTAAAATCGAGTTGTAGAGTAGAAGCTTACAATCAAGACGTAGCACAGAGTTTCTACCAATTAGCCAGTGGATTTGAGCAGCTTTAAGTTTCATTTGCGTCAGCTTAGCATCTATATGAGGCTTCCATGTAAGGCGGCGATCTAGGTGAATACCAAGATGTTTTGTCTCAGATCGTTTAGGCACATTATGGTTGTTGATAGTGATTGGAGGGCACGTTTCTTTGCGTAAAGTAAAAGTTACGTGGGTACATTTTTGTTAATTTATCTTTATTCCCCATAACTTTGCCCATTTTTCAACTTGAGTTACGTGTTGTTGCAGCTGGTTCGAAGCCTCTTTAGGGTCTTTGTGAATACTAAGAAAAGCAGTGTCGTCAGCAAATGTCGACGTGAGTGTGAAACTATTGGTTGGCATACCTGCCGTGTAAGGCAAGTACAAAATTGGACCTAGTATACTTCCTTGAGGGACACCAGCCTCTATTGGTTGGGAACAACTTATTTGGTTTCCCTCTTTGATCATAAATTGTCGGCCTGTTATGTATTTTTCTAAGAGGTTGAAAATATTATCTGGAAGGTTGAGCTTTAGTTTGTTTAAAAGGCCTTCATGCCATACTTTGTCGAAAGCTTGTGAGACATCGATAAAAAGCCCGGAGCAGTACTTCTTTTCCTCAAAGGCTTTTCTTATAACCTGTACCAACCTGTGAGTTTGTTCGTTGGTACTATGTTGACTTCTAAAGCCGAATTGGTGATTTGGAATGCAGTTGTTGTCATTCAGGATCGGATTTAGCTTGTTTTTTTAACAGTTTTTCGAACAATTTTGACATTGTGGGTAACAAACTTATGGGCCTATAAGATTCTACCTTCGAGGGATCTTTGCCAGTCTTAGGAATCATCTTTACTAAGGCAACTTTCCATATAGGCGGAAAATGTTCAAGCCGAATTATCGCGTTAAAAATAAAAAGAATGATTCTTTTAGCAGTAAGAGGCAGCTCTATGAGCATTTTGTTGCTTATTTTGTCACCGCCAGGAGCTTTTTTACCGTTAGGGTTAGCGATAGCCTCTACAACATCTGCAAATCGGAAACGTATTTCTAAAGGACGTCTAGCAACAACAGGCGGTAATTCTCCCACGTCAGTGCATGTATTGGGAGCGAATACGTTTTTGAAGTGATTTGCGAACAGATCGCATTTTTCTTCATCATTTCTAGCCCAGGATCCTCTCAGATTGCGCAGTGGTGGTTTTGCGATAACAGGTCTTTTAAGACGTCTGGCTGATCGCCATAAGGAATAATTTAACTGAGGAGTCGCGTCTAGACCTTCCAGGTACTCTTTCAGTGATGCCATTCTGTGAGCCTCCAACAAGCTTTTTAGTTGGGTTGTACATTCTTTTAGCTTAGTTTTAAGTTGGGGCGATCTATGTTTTTGCCATTCCCTGCGGGCTCTTCTTTTTTCAGTTACCAGCTTTTCCACATCTTCAGAGAAAATTTTGTTGTACCTTGCCTGGCGGTAGGTAGAAGACGCATGTTCAACGGCTTTTTTAATGTTTTCATTTAGGACGCTCAGACAATCATCGATGTCTCCGGGAGTTTTTAGCGGTTGGTTCTCCGCACAGTGGGTACCAATATATTTTTTATATTTCAACCAATTAATTCTTTTAGATAAGAAAAACTCACTAGCTGCTATTTGGTGAGGACTGCAAATAGTGATTATTGTGGGTGAGTGGTCAGAAGATAAATCCAAGGAGGCTTGAGCCTCAATGAGCTCCGAGGATATACCTTTTGCTACGCCAAAATCAATTACGTCTGGAATTTTATTGTGGTCTGTTGGCCAGTAGGTTGGTTGTCCAGTTGAAATAACATAAAGTCCCATTTCAGACACGGCATCATACAAGACACGACCTCTGGGACTAATTAGTCGGGAGCCCCAGTACGTGTGCTTGGCGTTATAGTCTCCAGCAGCTATGAAGCGGGGACCTAAAGATTTGTAAAAACTGTTGTACTGATCCTTCGTTATGGAGAATCTCGGTGGGCAATAAACTGACGAAATAAGTAGGTTATTGAAAAATTCATCAATGCAGACGCTTGTTGCTTGCATATAACATTCAGATAGGCCACCCAACCATTGGTGCTTAATTCATTGGAGATCTTACAAAGTATTTATATTCAATATTTAGGATTGTTATTGATATGGAATTTACGAATCTTTTTATAATTGAAATATATATGTCCATCAATCAACAATATTTTTAAGAAAATGTCTAATACAACAAGAGCTTGCAAACTTCTTACGCAACAATTTTAAAACGGTTGCTAAAAGATAAATTCATTCAAAAGCTAGAAAATGGAGTGAAGTACAAGGAAGAACAGAATATTTTTTTAGTTTTAGTTTTTTATGCTCAAAATTTTTAAGAAAATTTTTCTTGCACCGAATCATTACTTTCTGCAAGAAGTAAATAACTCAAAGAGAAGGTGATTATTTGTGGAGCTTGGCCAACCAGCTTAATCAGCATCAAAGTCACTTATTCATGGCGCAAAAGTTATCGTTATTTGGTGGGACTGAAAGGATCTAGTTTAATATAAGCTTTGGACAATCTATGAAACAGAACTTTTACTAAATCCAACTTACATGTTTTCAGTTAGCATTGCCTGAAAAACACCCGGAATTCAAAGCTAAATATAAAACCATAATACTGTGTCTTAGCAACGCCCGGCCACATATTGCAATACCTGTTTAGAGCTTTTTAAAAAGAAGCTGTTGGTCATGTTTACCGTGCCCTACTATTTGTGCAAACAGAATAAGAATGTAATTTCCGGGATATGTGTCAGTTAAGAATAGGGTATTCAAAATTAGTTTGTTTTAATCTTTACTCCAATAGGTGAGAAGTAATAATGTAATGAAATATAAAGGAAAAGGATACAGCTGATTGCAGTAAATGCGTTGAATAAGTTTATATTGTACGAATGTTTCAAAAAAATCTTAAAACATTCGCATTTTTAAGCTAAAAACCAAATAAATTTTAAAAATTATAAGTCTCGCGAATAATTTGAGTTGTTCGAATTAAGAGAGTCAATCGAGTTGTTAAAACCCCTTAATCGATTAATCAACTAAAATCATATTTCCAAAATCGATTAATTATTTGCTCAAACAAAATTAAAACCCGATTAAATGGATACTCTAGTACGTATGTACATATGTGCATACGTATAAAGTAGTTAAAATAGTACTACAACGCGCTGTAGCGGTTGTTTTACGCCATTAATATGAAAGAAACAGCTATTGCTTATACGCCACTGGGAACAGATTTAGAGGTTACTTATGTGTGATTTAAGTGAAGCACGCGCGAATATGGCGGTGATAATTCTTTAAAAATTGGGAATTGTTTTCAAATCGATTTCGCATTTAGACAAAGCTCTTTTTACACACATATGCATTTATGTATAAACATAAAAATAATGTATATTACAAACACACATACACATACATATATACATAATAGTTTGAGCAATATTGCTTACTTTTTGCATTGGTGAAAGTCAATGAATTTTTCACATTTTATTTATTATTATTTTAGCAATATTATGGGTGTATTGCTTTGTGCATGGCGGGAACATTTTTTAATTTTACATTTTGTATTGGATTGAAATTCTATGTACGTAAAGAAATTATGTTTAGTTGGCATGTATTCTCACTTAAATTTGTATATCATTTAAGTAAAGGATTTTTATTTTTTAGTTTCAAATTGTTGTTGTTTTTGTTTGAATTAATTTAATTTTTAAAATAGCTTGCATCTAGCTAGTTTGTTTGCATCTTGCTAGTTTGATTTTGTATTAAGGGAATTAAGATCAAAAGAAAATCAAAATGAAGGCCAAATAGTTTAACGATTTTGAAAAACCAAAAACTTTATATCAATATCAGTAACTGTAATGGGTGCGAACTTAAAATTGCAAGTTTTAAAGAATTTTAATTTTCGATTTCAAACTGTATGTAATATTGAATTGAATGAACGCAATTTCTTAAATATTTTTAAAAGTTTGAGGGAATGTATCAAATAAAAGTTTCTTTCAACATTACCGGAAAAATATTAATTTCTTCTAATAAAAGAAAATTATGTAATGAATTTTAGCCAAAATAATAAGCAAAATTTTGCATTCTCTGCATCTACTTAACTTCACAGGGCTTAAGTTAGCATTAACAATTTATTATTAAGTTGAACTTTGAATAAAAAAGCCAAACAGAGTGATCAAAAAATGTAATTTCGTGGTTCAGTTTTAATTATTAGAAAATCTCAAATATTTATAGTTTATTTATGCTCACACAGTTTTGTTATTTTGTTTATAACCGTTTTATTAAAAACCAAATTAAGATAAATTAGTAGAAGTTTCAAAACCAGCGGAAGGTCAAAAAAGACACGCCCAACCACAGGCAATGGCATCAATTCCCTCGCCAAATAAAAAACTTATTTGCAGCTTTCTGGTTTATTTCTGCCCATTTTAAAAATGCTGTGTCCGCTCCAACTATTCAAAAGCGAAAACAAGGGACAAATCTTCGTTACTGGATAAACAAAAAAATACCTCTACTCAAAAAAAAAAAAAAAAATTGGAAGATGAGTTTAATTTTAACGATAAATCTTTTGAATTGGTCTCAAACATCATTTGCAATCAGTTGTCGTAATATTTTTTTTTGTAGCAAAACCATAGTAAATCTGTTCGTTAATGACAATGACCGAAAGGAACGGCTCCCTTTGAGAAAAGAATATTGTTTCCATTAAAATCCTTTAAATTGGTGTAAAACCAAGAGTAATTAGCTACACTTTTAAAAAAAGGAGCAACACTAAAATTATTAAATATTCTCTAAATACCTTACAGTTAGTTACTGTAATAATTTTTTAAGTGTATTAACAACGCAATTAAAATAAAGTGACAACATATTGATATTTTTTTATCCTTAATAGTTTTAAAAGTGTACTTATTATTTTGGTCACAACATATGTATATCAGTCTTTAAAATTTTTTAATATAAAACCAAAATTATTTCATATAAATTCAAAGCGTATATAACAAAGACAAAATCGCTCCCTTAAAATGCAATAAAGAAAATAAAAATTACTCGTGACCTTATTACTATGCTCATATGTGTATGCTACGATTTATTTACCTTCATGTTCATCCTCTTTAATACGTAAAATTAAAGATTTCTTGACGGTTAAGAGAACAATTTTACCCATTATGGGCCGTTTTACGTGAAATTACCAATGTGTTTTTTAAAAAGGCGAGTTGGGTCTATATTTTAAAAGGCAGGGATCTCCCAAAAACTTTTACCGGATGTGGTTATTTTATTATATTCACAATATACAGTGATGTTGTTTGATATGTTAGAGTTGATCAAATATTTCCATCTTACATGCACTTTTTGTTGCACCATTTTATAACATTTAAGAAAGTGCAATGAAAATTTATGTGTACACGTAAACACTGTCCAAACAAAATGTCAAAGTTTTAGTAAATTTGACTATATACTTACATGAAACAATTTTAAGCCTAAATGTTTACATTTATATATACAAAGTTTACTTTTTACTTTTCGCCAATAAAAAAAAGTTATTGCGAATGTAAACATGTTTAATATTAAACAAATGAACTGAATATGTGTAATGTCACTTACATTTTTATTATCTTCAAATTGTTGTAATAAAACATGACACCATTTTGTACGTACTTTTTTATGTATGTTTATGTACATATGTATGTATGTTTGTATATATATACACGCAGATATACATACATATACTTTTTATGCAATTTTTGGTAATATTGACCTAAAAAATCATAAAAACCTCAAAAAATTGTAATCAAAAATATAAAAGCCACGCACTTTAGCGCAACAAAAATAATAAAGTTTATGACCAAAGAAAAAGGAAAAGTAATAGAAATCAAGCCACAAATGTAAAGATGGAGTTAAAACATGTACGTGCATGTGCAAAATAGCAGCAAAAAATTAACTTTTGTATGTATGTGTTTTATAAGGATTTTTTTTATTACTTTTCGTGGTCTTTATTATGGCCTTTTTAATGTTTATAAAAGAAAATATGAATAAAAACCAAGGGAACGATTAGAATGTTACCGGTTTTTTCCACAGTTTTGGTTGGCCAAAAGAAAATACGTTTAAGGATAAAATTGATGTTGTGTCATAAAATGAAAATCATTAAAAGCGCATTTGTCGTATGAAGATTAACCCAAAAACAGTAGTCAGAATACGAGGTCAAACTATTTTCAAAATCAAAATAAATTGGAATGAATTATGTTATTCAGTTACGAAAAAATATTATATTGTTGAAAAATATTGTATAGTTGTTTTTGTAAATTATTACTTATTAAGAATTAATTTCTTCGTGATTAAAAGTTCTTATAAATATACTTGAATCAAAAAAGATACTTTTCTTTAAAAAAAATTTAACTTTTTATCAAAACGTGGAAATAATTTCAACAGTTTTTATATTGTTTCAAATAGACAATGAACACTTTTTTGCAATTTTTTTTAAATCTCTAACCACTAGGATCTACGGATATCCCATTTTCAATTTTTTTCGTGTGAGTTAGTTTTAAAAGTTTTGAAAAAAAAAACAAGTACTGAAAAACAATATCTGGTATTTTAACCATTTGCTTTAACAGATATACAATAGTTTTGTAGGTGTGGCTAGAAGGAACTAAAAGTCTTTTGAATAGAGCAACAAAACCACTTAATATTGCTTTTTATCAAAGAGCTTTTAAGAAAAGGTAAACATAAAATAAATATTTTGATAGTTTTCGTCTCAATTACTTGCAATAAATAACCGCTGCAGCCAGTTCCTGCTAAGAAGACATAAACTGACTTGGTATTCGATATCTTAAAACCACTATCTGTAAAATATATAACATTTAGACCCTTCAAGTACTTTAACAATGCAAAGCAATTGCTATTGTTGGCAGTTAAGAGTTTCAAAAACCCAAACTTCAATTTTCAGGCATTTTTTGTATGGATTTTGCTCTAAAAAAGCTGAGGAAATTGCAGTATTTTGCCTATATCTAGGGATATTTTTGATAGTTTGACACAAATACCTGGTCCGTAGTACTTATATTGACTCCGGAAACTTGATTTCAACAGACGGACATGGCTATATCGACTTTCCTATCTATAAAGATCCACAATATATGTACTTTATGGGGTCGCAAGTGAAAATTGTAGAAATTCCAATTTCAAATCAAGCAAAACTATCGCCTACACAATTAAAATATTTAACCAGACCTACAAATTTCTTTAACTGAAACTAAAACTATTATTTTTTCAATTGAATTTTTGCAAAACTGTTTGTCTAAATTTACAATTTCCGTTATAGGTCCGCAGCCAAACAAAATATTTACTGATTCTCTGAAATTTGTAACTGATTCTTCAACTAAATTTTTTCTGTGTAAGATTGCTGAGTCATTTAACGAGGAACAACGCACATAAAACGTTATAATAACAAGAGGTTTTGAGCAAACTGTCGCGGTTTTTTCATTATATAATAAAAAGCGATATCCAAAGTGTTTTTTATTATTTTTGTATTTTTTATGGAATTCAATTTTATTTTTTTGATTTATTTTATTTTATTTTATTTTATTTTATTTTATTTTATTTTATTTTATTTTATTTTATTTTATTTTATTTTATTTTATTTTATTTTATTTTATTTTATTTTATTTTATTTTATTTTATTTTATTTTATTTTATTTTATTTTATTTTATTTTATTTTATTTTATTTTATTTTATTTTATTTTATTTTATTTTATTTTATTTTATTTTATTTTATTTTATTTTATTTTATTTTATTTTATTTTATTTTATTTTATTTTATTTTATTTTATTTTATTTTATTTTATTTTATTTTATTTTATTTTATTTTATTTTATTTTATTTTATTTTATTTTATTTTATTTTATTTTATTCTGTTTTATTTTATTTTATTTAATTTTATTTTATTTTATTTTATTTTATTTTTTTTATTTGAGTTTATTTTATTTTATTTTATTTTATTTTATGTTATTTTATTTTATTTTATTTTATTTTATTTTATTTTATTTTATTTTATTGTATTTTATTTTATTTTATTTTATTTTATTTTATTTTATTTTATTTTATTTTATTTTATTTTATTTTATTTTATTTTATTTTATTTTATTTTATTTTATTTTATTTTATTTTATTTTATTTTATTTTATTTTATTTTATTTTATTTTATTTTATTTTATTTTATTTTATTTTATTTTATTTTATTTTATTTTATTTTATTTTATTTTATTTTATTTTATTTTATTTTATTTTATTTTATTTTATTTTATTTTATTTTATTTTATTTTATTTTATTTTATTTTATTTTATTTTATTTTATTTTATTTTATTTTATTTTATTTTATTTTATTTTATTTTATGTTATGTTATGTTATTTTATTTTATTTTATTTTATTTTATTTTATTTTATTTTATTTTATTTTATTTTATTTTATTTTATTTTATTTTATTTTATTTTATTTTATTTTATTTTATTTTATTTTATTTTATTTTATTTTATTTTATTTTATTTTATAAAGGTTTTTCATATTATTAAAAGTACGTTATTTTAAATATGTGTCGGTTTAGGTATAGCACAAAAGCCAATTTAATTAATACTATATACTACTGGTTGATCTCTTGCAACCAGACGTTTTTTTATCTAATCAGTGTTTTTAATTTAAATTTTTCACTGTATATATTGCCGACTCATGACAAGTAAAACTTATATGTTTGTAAACGTTATTTTTGTTAGTTTTTAATTTTTTACATTTAATGTAGTTATAGCAACGCGTTTTTGATTTATAAGGCCACTAACTTGAAGCTGTAGCAAATTGTTTTGAGCACCACTTTGTTTTTTGAAATAATCCGATTACACTTGATTTAAGAAAATCAAAGAATGGATTGAAGTATGATTTTAAATAAATTCAAGAAAATAAGTCATTGATTTTAGAAAATATTTTTTTTGTCCCGGAACCAACAATTTAAGGTTTTTATGTATAATAACACGAAATATTTTCTTGTTCCTTGACCAAAGTAAGAGCTTTTTTTGTTCAACCCTCGTATGCAATAAAATTTAGAGACTTATTTTGCACTTAATATGGTAGAAGCATTTAATATGAAGGTGACGAAGGGATAAAGCAAAAATAAATATTTTTTTTAAGGAACTGTATATATGCATGTCGAAATAAATAAAAATATAATAAAAACATTTTACGATTGTTTTTCGTCCTTTATTGGTATGACAACGAAAAATTTTTAAAACAACATTATCTAATTTGATCACAGTTTGACATTATGTATGGAGGAATGTAAAGTTTATCTCGATGAATTTTAAAAATATTTAAAATAAGCTTTAAGTTATTTTTTTATCTAAAAAATTTAAATCTTTCACTCTAATTTTCAAAATCCGCCATTTAAACATATATTTGAGTTGTTTGATGCAGTAGTTTTTTTAAGATAATTCATGAGAGGTCTAAGAAGTACTATAAATAGGTGTTGTGGTCATTTGTGACAGTTTTAACTACAAAATAGCTTAGAATTTTCTAAAAACGAGAAGCAATTATAGTTTCCTGGTGGTTGTTGTGCAAAATTAAGCAGATTATAAGCAGTTAAAGAAAAAATCAAAAGTAATGACAATAATGTGCAGACTTGTTCGACAGTGAAATTTCCACCAAAATTAAAAAAAGTACTAATTCTGTATGCAATTACTTAATACGTAAAAAAAGTAAGAAAGTTATAATCGATCAAGCCTGGCCTTTTTATACCCTACACCAAGTTTGTATGGGGGCTATATGAAAAAATTAACTAATAATATTTGCATTCAGTATAATAGTTGGTTGCGAAAAATAATCATGTATTTAGAATTCGTTAAAAATAAAGTAATATTCGAGTCATTAATAGCCCAAAATACTTATTCCGGTATAACTATTTAATGGAGGCTATATCAAAAAATGAACCGATCATTACCACAAACAATAGGCTTCGTACCAGTGCTGAAAACTTATCTCCACCAAACTTCATCAAGATATATTCAAAATTTAGACCTGTACTTTTTATATACGGACAATAGCCGGATGGACGAACGAATGGACATAAGCTCAGGAAGTAATTCTGACTCGTTTGGTATACTTAACGGGTCTAAAGGAACTATTTTTCAGTACAAACGCATAATACACCTTGTATGTGGTGTGGGTACAAATATGGGAAAAAATAAGGAGAAGGCAATCATTGGCTACAGGAAAAACTACCTTATTTAATGTCTTCTAAAACTTTTTGTAAAAAAAATAATCAATCCATGATTCCAATAAAGCATGTCTGTTTGTCCATCTGGGTGCAGTAGCAGTACGTATGGTATTTTTGAATATATGTATTTGTAAAAAAACTCAGTAGTTGTAATATATTATGAAAAAGTTGGATTTCCTCCAACTTTTATGGTAAAAAAAATAATAGTTTAATATAAATTTACAATTACATAATTATAAAAATTAATATATATATTGGTTAACGACCTTTTCTTGAAACGTTCTGACAGCAATAAATTTTACTGTTTTTAACATTTTTTTTTAACCAAAGGATCATTTGATGGGCTTTTCAACCCATGTTTTTTTTAACATTTATCTGTAACCCTCAAACTATTTCGATGGTAATTAATAACTTAATTTTATTCCTTAAAAATAATCTTTTCCTTTTACCCATTTTGGAGTGTGTAGCACAAATTACTTCACACAACTGGCTCTCAAATGGTGTCAGATAAAACCTTCCAAAGTAGAAAACTAACGGTACATTTTTATTTTAATTTTTTCTTAGTAATTTTTTGGTAGCATTTATGTTTTTTTCAATAATTTTTACAGTTATTCGTTATATCGAGTAAAAAAAGAATTTTTTGTTCGTTACAAAGATACTCAGGGCAAAAAATATTAAGCTCAAATTTATATAAATTAAAATAGGTTTATTAGGGACTTATTTGACAATTATACCAAAAACATCTGTCAAATAAGCGCTTAAAAATGTAACTCTAATTTTTTTAAATATGGGCCTCAGTGTTCGTTAAATGCGATTTTACTACATCGAATGTTTGTTAAATCGACAAACTACTGTATTTACTTTTACCGAAATTAACAAACATATATGGTTTTTAGGAATAGGTTGCCTTTCCTAAAAAACGGTTATTAGTATGTGGCACATATTCGAAACACACTCAACACTTTTTTTCTGTAAACTTTTAATTGAAAGCAATAAAACCCGCACTATGGGTTATACAATTTTTACTATAACCCTTAATCGGGTATATAAAACGTTATATTTGTAAATATCTTTGTGTAATAAACTTTTTTATGCTAAATAGATGTAGAGAAGTTTTCACATTCTTAAATATCCATTGCCATTTATTATAATAAGTCGAACGAATACAAAAAAAATATGTTACAACTTGTAATGTTATACAATAGTCATTGTGTTGCATTTGTGGATGTTTGACTATAAATACGTATACAATGTGACATTACTGTTTTCAAACAAACCCAATTTAGATATAACCAACCATTTTCCCGCCTTACAATCCACCAACCACCCATTTAAACACCCACCAGCCAAGACATCTACAGTTGAATGGCAACTGTTTAGTCTTTCTTTGTTTAGATAACCTTATGTTTATTCATTTATTTATTCCTCGATTCCTTTGTACGCTCAGTAAGTCATTGTATCCATTGTTGTTATATTATGGAGGGGTTCAGAATTCACAAAATGAAATTTTTTTACTTAACAAATACAAGTCAGTGTTAGAGTTTGTTTCTATAAAAAATTTCTTTGTCGAGCTTAAAAAATATTTAGAAAATTTTAAATGGCATGAAAAATATTAAGAATATTAACTGCAAATTGTTCGTTGCTCGAGGATTTTTTTTCTTGAGAGCTTTAAATGAGCCCATATTAACATTATAATTGTTTTCCAGAAATAATTTTGTTTGCCTAAAATGAATTGTTATTTGAAATAACTATTGTTATGTGATTCTCAAATAACAAATTATAAATTTTTGTTTTTTTAAATTTTTTATTAATTTTAAAAAATAAAAACTTTTCGATTTTGACAAAAAAAGAAGAGACGGGTTTTTAACATGTCGGCTTAAATAATTAAAAAACCACTAAGAATTTTAAATAAATTTTATAACGACAAGGTAAAAATGATTTTATTTCAACAAAAAAAAAGTATTGAGTTTTCCTTAGCATTTACTATCGTTTCCATTTTATCATCGTTAGAGCAGTCCTTTAGAAACGTAACTCTGGTTAAATTTAGGTAAATTTATTCTGAACAAACCTACATCAATTCATCAGTGTTTTTTTTTTAAAAAAAGGTTTAAATTATTTAAAATATATAGTCTTATGGCAACGTAATAAAGACTTTTTTAATTTAATGGAAATGTTAAGAGAGCTTTATTCGACTGTGCCGAATCTTATATGCCCTTCATAACCAGCCGTCTGATCTAGCCAAGTTGTTTTCGAGCCGCAAATATTTAAAAAAAATTACTTTTTTTAGGAATACAAAATTTCAACGTTTGCATTGGTAATGCTTTTTACAGGCTCTTATCCAGCAAAAATTTTTTAAATAAAAAATCATAATAGAAAATTCAAAACTTGCGTATCAATTAACTACTAACTAATTTTTTTCCAATCACTTTTTGTAGGAATTTTTAAATCGATATAAGCTATAGTTTTCGAGAAACAGTATTGCATAGAAAAATTCATCAAAATTGTTCATTTGTATGAGGTTGCCACTCCCCCTGCTCTTATCCAACTGTTTTTTTTTTTTTTGAAAAATGTGCTTATCATACTGAACCTACTTTGTACTACTTTTAAAGTTAAAAGCTTTTATAGTTTCTCAGATGAGAAATCTACAAAACTGTTATGTTGCTAGAGGGAATACGTCATCCCCTGCTCTTATGCAAAATTTCACCAATTTAAGCTGCCGCCTTTTTGGTTACATTTGTGCGAAGTTTCGTGCGATAGTGGCTATATTTTCAGAGAAATATAGGGATATTGGCATGAATTTTGTCCTAAAAAATGGGTAAATTTAGGTTTTTGCTAATATCTTAGTCCATAATGAACTGATTTAACTTAGCGTTCTGCCTTGGAATATTTCATATAATTTCACACAAAACATTTTCCGTCCGACTTAATTTCGCTCCTGAAACTTGATTTTAAACGATGGATAGACAAAAACGGCTCAATCGATTTCTCCATCTTTAAGGATCTAGAATGTATATACTTTATAGAATGCAAATTGATATTGTAGAAACTAAAAATGGAATGACAAACTGATTTATACCCTTATCGCTATGTGAAGACAGCGATGCCAACTTAGTGCTTGTAGTACTATTTTTGGTGCCTTTTAATGCCTCAAAACGCCAAATTTTGGTTTAAGGGCCAAACTGAAGAAAAGCACTAGGTCGGTGCTTTCTTGAGATTTAGATTATGCCTTTAGTGCTTGTTACAAGTTTTAAAATTTATCAGCAATTATTGTATTTAGTGACTGTTTTTGCAAAACTTACGAATGGGTTTTCCCCTAAAAACTCTTTATTTATCTTACAGCATATTGGTATTTCTATTTAAAAGTGTATTTACGGCTCGATTAACAATTCACTTTAACATTTTTCAGTCAAACTTTAGAAACCGAAAATGCTTGAACTCCTTTTCAAAGCGGCTGCATGGCCCGTTTCAACCCAAAATTTTTCTTAAGTACACTCAAAAAAGTATTTATGTAAAATCTACTGGATATGGTATTAAAAATAACTGGATATTCATTTAAAACCCCTCCAACTAGATATTCATTTAAATCAACAAAATATTTCATTCAAATTCGGACATCAAAAAAATATCCTACATATTCGTCTAAAGTTAACTAGATTTTCTGTTGTTTACAGCTAAACACAAAGTATCGGAAAAAAATTAACAAAATTAAATATTACTAAAAAATAACTGACAAAATTAACTGCAACGGAAAATCAGTATTTTTTTGCAATTGGAGCTTTGAATAACTCTTCAAACCAGTTAAAAACAAATATTATATTGAAATTTAACTCGTTTTTAATTTAAAAACAACTTTGCGGATTACTTTCTAAATAACTTACAGTCAGTTACTGTAATAATTTTTTTAGTGTACATATATTTATGACATTGTTTAACTTAAACTGAAAATCACTGATTTTACACCAAATCATCAGTAGACTTCAACCAAATTCTTAAAAACCTGCATGAACAATTTCTGCCTTTATATAATAACTTCCATAAACTTATTGAGAATTATTATGAACAAAACTAAACTTTTAAGAGTTCTTTCGAAAATCCAACAAACCATTTTTCGTTATTCAAATATTTTGATTTTTTTTTCTCTTATACATCTGAATAACCATTGGTTACCACTAAATATATTATAAGGGCTACTGAAAAGAAAACCTTTTTGTATTGCAACATATTCTAAATATTGATAAAATTGAGGTCAAATCCTAAATAATATATGAAAATTGTTGTAAAACTTAAACTTTTAATTTTCGCTTAAGACGTTTTGTTTTACAAGTCCTTGTGGGGGCCACATACATGGTGTATAATGGATAGGATTCAGTTTAAAAAAAGGTTATTGAATTATGCAAAATTGTGTGGAGAGTAATTTTTCCAGTAGTTTTATCCCCATTAAACATATGAACAGCCAGTCAGATGGACGGACAGATGGGCATGCTTTCATCGACTCAGAATATGATTCTCAGTCTACCGGTAACAGAAAAAGTGGGCCTTAGGCTATTCCTTTGGGGCGATTCAAACATCTGCACAAATGCATGGAATCCCTGCCATTATTGTATTGTACCTATAAAAAGTTAGGTGATCTTTTACGCTTTTTTGAACGCAAAATTACGCATTTTGGTGCCCTTTTTTGTATACGATGTGCTTTTTGCTTTCAAAAAGTTGAGCGTCACTGTGTAAAGGGTATACACATATAGTGGTTATCAAAGCTTACAAGAAAAAAGCAAAACTTAAAAACATATTTTTAAATTCATATAAAATAGTTTAATTGTCTAATACTTACTACAAGCCTACTCAATATTCCTATTGTATCACTCACCGTCCTAACCATGGTCAAATAACTCATCAGGTCGTAGTGCTGAGAAAATATAGTTTTAGTCTGTCTTACTTTTTTGACACTTTTCCGGCCATAAAGGTGAAAATTCCAAGCGTTAGTGTGTCAAACTTTATTTAAAAAAAGTAAGAGAGGCTAAAACTATGTTTTCTCAGTTAAAAGATCTGATTGCTATTTTACCATTGTCGTAATTATATAAAGTCAACTTGCTTTTAGTCGATTTTTAAATATATTAAAAAAAATATAAAAACCACTCAATCAATTTTAAATTAAAAAAAATAAATTGCCAGAAAAACTTTAGTAAGTAAATAATTAAACACATATGACACGATTTAAAAATCACCTGAATTTATAAACATTTATTTGAAATGATATGCATACATATGTACATACTGCGGTAGCGGAAAAGGGGGAGAAATAACAATAAATTAAACACAGTACAAATAAATAAAAAAATATTAAAATGTAATTTATTTTTACCACAAGACAAAACTCTTTAAAATTATGCCCATCCTTTTCGTATATTTTCCTAAGCTCATCCGTTGTAGAGCTATTAAAATTATAATAGAGCAAGGATGACAGATAGACGGACAAGAATATTAATAAACCTGTTTCCTTTTTTTTTTTGCTTTTGCATGCTTTCTTTTTCCTTATTCCCATTATTTATTCAAAACAATATTGTTCAATAAAGAAAAACTGGTGCATTTTTCGAGCAAAGCAAGCAAACGACCGACCAACTGACAGACCTACCATTCATCCATCAATTTATTCATTACAATAAAATTATGTAGAATTTATATGCACCCCATCATCAGCGTCGTCACCATCATCATTACAAGGGCTCGATTTTCACAGGCAACAATATTTTTCTTTTTACTCTCATTCATTTACAAATCTATTGCAGCTAACAACTCTTATAAATCGGGGATTTGTTGATCATAAGCAAACTGACGTAATTTACACAGATTTTAGTAAGGCGTTTGATAAGGTCAACCATAAACTTCTTATAAAAAAGCTTGAATTGATGGGTTTCACACAAAACTGCCTTAGCTGGATTTTTTCTTACCTGACAAGTAGAAAGCAAAGCGTTCGTTTCAAAAAGGTTATCTCCAAGCCTATAGCTGTTACTTCTGGGGTGCCACAAGGAAGCCATCTTGGGCCGTTGCTATTTTCTCTGTTTATCAACGACTTACCAAAATGTATTACGTATTCTAACGTCTTAATGTATGCTGACGATGTAAAAATTTTTCTTAGCTATAAAAATCATGCTGATCATATCCTTCTTCAGAATGACGTAGATGCTTTTTATTCCTGGTGCAAGTGCAACCTTATGAAGTTAAATCCTGCAAAATGTAAATATATGTGCTTCTTTCGGAGATGTCATAGTAACGTGAGCTACGTTTTAAACGGTCATACTTTAGACAGACTGAATCTAATCTCTGATCTGGGAATTTTGTTAGATGCCAAGTTGAACTTCATTAATCATATCTCTTTAATTGTTAATAAAGCTCAGTCGGTACTTGGATTTATAAAACGCTGGGCAAAGGAGTTCAGTGATCCATACATTACAAAGCTGCTATATACATCACTCGTAAGACCCACTTTAGAATATGGCTCTGTAATCTGGGATCCGTCGTACAAAATTCACATTAATACCATCGAATCAGTCCAAAAAAAATTCCTACTATTTTGTCTTAGAGATCTTCGGTTTAATCCGGTAAACATGCCGTCATATATTAGTAGACTTGCTCTTATAAAGCTGCCAACGCTAAAAAGTCGTAGGACAATGTTAAATGTTATGTTTGTATTTAATTTATTAAAAGGAAATATACTTTCTGACTTTCTGTTGTCCAACATATCTTTTAATGTTCCATCTCGGCCTACACGTAATTTTTGTCTTTTATCAGTCAAAGTATTTAAAACAAACTATGCAAATTCTGATCCGTTTTTAAGAATATGTACTGAGTTTAATAAAATGTATAATCTTATTGATTTTTCTTTGAATGTTAACGTATGTAAAAGTAATATTATTTTGTATTTAAATAGCTAAATGTTGTTTTTTATAGTCTGTAAGGATTTTGTATCTATAGACCTAATATATTAAATAAATAAATAAATAAATAAATAAACCACTAAAATATTCTGCTAATAAACTTGCAGCAGTGGCATTAGCAGTGACGTAGCTATAGAAAAGGATCAGAATTAGTTTTGATGTAATTCCTTTATAAAAATAAATTACAAATTAAATAAAGTTACGGTTCGTTTATGTGGGAGCCACCTACCATGCTTTATTTTTACATCTACTCTTACACTTTTTAAAACTTGATATCCCTTTATGCTCCTTAACGACAAGATTGCGGGCAAACAATTTTTAATGTAGTTAAAAGCCGAGGTTTTTTCTCGGGATTTACCCGCGGTATAAATGTTACATTTGATTTGCAGCTCTCGTTAATTTTTTTTAGCGGACTCCCGGGAAAATTTAAAAAATAAGCTTCTTTTAGATTTTTATAGCAACTATTTGGGCTTAATTTACTGTGATTTTTGTTTAAAAACGTTTTATTTTGTGTTATTGGAGATTATCGGCATCTCATGGGCTGTATGACGACATTGACGTAGTAAAACGCATAAAAATAGAAAGATTGCGTTGGCTCGGTCGTGTTGTGGGCATGGAAGAAGATGCTTCAGCTAGAGAGGTTTTTAAACACGATCCCGAAGGCATGCGAACAAGAGGAAGACCGGTGCTCCGCTGGAAAGATTAGGCTAAAGACCTAACCAGGTTGCGAAAAGCCAGTCAAGAATAAAAATACTGTCAAATAAAATTTACGCTGTCTTAGGAATTCGGGAGCCATCAACTTGTTGTTGTTAAATTAGTGGACACTGTTACATGTGTATAAAAAGTAATAGTTTACATGCAAAAATCTTACAAGCGAATTTAAGGAGTCTTATTTAAGTTGCCTCTTACTTTTGTAATTTTTTATTTATTTTAAAAACAAATTGAACATTTATAGGCGAAGGTCGCGTTTTTGTATCTATAATAATACAATGATAATATAATTTATTTTTCAATTGAAGTCATTTAAAGGAGTAAAACATTAATTTTTTGTTTTAATTTATGTAAAACTTAAGAAGTTTTGGATTTTATTTTTTTACTAATCTTTTTCAAGTTGTTTTACGCCTTTCTATATTATTTTTGTAAGCTCAAAGCCAATATTTTATGAAGAGGGATTACGGTATCCCTAGGGATTTAAAAAAAAATGTTCCCGATTTTCCGGGAAGCCTACAATTTTAGGAAAATAAACCATAGTTTGAAGTGTTCTTCCGTGTTTTGTGTTAAAATTCCACTCTGATACAATCAATCAGACTGTCTAAATTTGCTATCGGGTAATGTTTGTGTAAAATAAAATAAATTTACACTATTGGATCTGACATCTTTTTTTGAAATCTTTTGCTGTTATGTAAGCAACGTATTACTGAGGCATCCAACAAGGAGCAAATAAAATCCAATACCTGGTTAGGAATAATAAAAAAACCGCGGTGTCCTTTGGTCGCAATATCAAGCTTTGGAGTTGTATCTATAGTAACTTAAGGCGCACCAAGGCCAATTTATACAGTTGCTCTAGGAGAAAAATCTTAGATCCAGGTAGGGATGGCTTGTTATAAAATAGTTCTTAAAAGAGACAGAAGCTCAAAATCGGCAAAAGTTTTACAACCTGAAAAATATCAAAAGATGCTAAAGAATCAAGGTCTAATAATTGATTTTCCATACTACAAGACAAAAAAAACCAATAATACTGAGAGAAAAACTGAAAGAAATTTATTTGATGTGTGTGGTACAGTTTCGGATATTAAAAAACTTGAAACTGATTTTTATTTATACCAGATTAAGAATGCAAAAAACCTTCAAGGCGTTATTAAGGGAATAGATTAAATCAAATAAAATGTCTACGGTTAAAAGTTTATTATGCACCATATAGTTACCGTAAAAGTGTAAAATAAATAAATAATTCGTACAGCATTTGAACTGCAAAAAAACAGGCACCTAATGGTCCTAAGAAAATAATAATTTTTTTTGTATTTATTTTTTTGGCAGAAATAATTATTATATATAAAAAATAATTATTATGTATAAAAATTATGTTGGTAATAAACGTAATTTTTTTGATTTTTATTTCAAATAAAAATTTAACAGTTATTTTTGCAAAAAATAATAAGAATCAAAAAATAATTAACACATTTTGCCAAATGGTAACCTTCTGGAAGGCGTAATTAAGGATATGCTTCAGCACTTTGAGACGAAATACAAAAAGGTTTGTCAACCGTCCTCCTTTTTCCGGATACTGTCCTCTTTTTTGGGCATCCGTCCTCGAAAAAAATCGGCGTCCGGAAAAGTCCTACAGTTTTTAACAAACGCCAATTTAGTTATTTCGCAAAATGCAACGACTTAATAATAATAATGGAATTGAAATATTTGGAAACAATCCATTTTTTATTTTTCCGAAAAGAACGTTTCTAATTGTTAAAAAATACTTTGCTACTGAATTACTTTAAAAGTATATTTTTGCCGTTTTTTGAATTTAGAGATTACAACCCTAAATACAAATAGATGCAAAAAATAAAAAATTTAAAAAATTAATGATTTTAATATTAATTCTAAGTTCCTACAAATGAAGATTTAATTTTACAATAAATGCTGAAAACAGCTTAGAAAAATCCAGCTTGCATTGAAAAACGTTTATTAAAATTTTATCATATTAGACTTTTAAAACTGGTTTTACGGAAGGACGTGCTTTAATAATGTTTTCTATTTAGAAAGATTTGAATTATGTATACTTAATAGTACCGCAATTAAGGCGTGTTGCAATTACAAACGGAACTATGGATATAATAAGAAAGTCATATTCAAATAATTTGCCCCCAATTTACTTTTCCTTAATGTACGCCATTATTTAAGGTTTTAAATATTTCCAGAAAATCGTATCACAATAAAAATAATTGTAATAAAAGGACGAACAGGCCAATGGACAGACAGACAAGCGATGGGCTTTTATTGTTATGTTGTATGCAAAGTGAATACGGGCAATTGTCTTGTGTGTTAATGTGTGTGTATGCGAACCATTTCTTGCAAATAAGCGAATGAATTTCTGTGACCCAAAATATTTTCTAAAGCGTTTAAAAACTGGAAATAATGTCAGGAGAAGAAATGCAAAGGCAAACTGCTAGAAGAATTCACTGTAATATATGTATCCTGCTGATTTTAGCATCATTTAACTTTTCAAACACTGTTGAGGCCCAAGCAATAAATCGGTGAAATTAAATTTTACCAATCTTGGTGGGTGGGTTCATTTTAGTGTTTTTGAATTACAATAATGTGTATTTTGCTATTTATCTCCCCCACTTTCCCTGCTCTTACCAACCAACATTCATCTATCCAACTGGCATTTTCTTAATAAATCTAAATGTGTCTATTTGTGTGTTTGTGCGATTACAAAAGTTTGTTGTTCGTGTCTTTGCGCAAGTGTTTTGATTTATTTAAAGTTTATGAACAAAAAAAAAGTACGTGAAAGGAACTTAAACCAATATTAGACATTTGTAAAACCCTGCAGGCCATGTTACTGTTTAACATATTGCTCTTTGCTTGAAGCCAAAATCTAACATATCAAACATTCCTATTCCTATCCAAAAACTTAATTTCTAAATAACTTTATCCTCTTCAAAGTATTCACTCTAAGTTTACTGTATTTTTTCCTATAAAATCTGTGCTATTTCAGGTATTTTCTTTATCCCGATCAGTAGTTAAATGTCTCTTAATAATGGTGGTTTCGGGAAGGAGTTTTTTTTAATTTTAACTTGACCTTTAGATTTAAATATACGGACAATTTTAAATCTACTTTCCTTTCTAAGGATCTTGAAGACATAAATCTAAGGAGGTCGCAAATGATAATTGTAGAAATTACAGCCGAAATGGCAAATTATATCATCATGTAAAGGATATTAATATCTCTCTTTCTTTAAAAATAGGAAAATATTATACAATAAGTTATGAAATGTGGTTTACTTCTCAGTTATAATTTAATTTTTTTGTTTATAAACATAACACGTGGTTAATATTTTCCGTTGTGGAAAATAACCCTAAACCAAGGCGAAAAATTGTTTGATGTTTTTTGCCTTTAAATAAGTTTTCTCAAGCAAACGTGATACAATAGACACAACAAAATATTTGATTGATATTTTTACATTGTCAAAAATATGAATTCCCAAAAATAAAAAACTTAAAACTACAATTTTTAGCGGTATGCTTTTTAGGGCAAATTGTTTGACGAGTGTGTCCACAGCTTAAGTCTTTTAAGACCCCCAAACGTAATTAAAACTTACTAATCAGTTGTGTTTGAAAAACAAATAAGAGCGCTATATTCGGCTGTGCCGAACCTAATGTACCCTTCAAATTGGTTTTTAAATATACCCAGTCATCATTCCTAGCCGCTAATATTATAGCAAAAATATTTTGTGCCGGATTTGTAGTTGATAGCAATCCTAGTTTTTGAAGTAGAAAACTTTACAAAATTTTAACGTTCGTTTGTGTAATAGAAATACGATGTAGAAGGTTTAAGGGCGAATGTCTTAAAAGTTTTTGACATTATTCGTATTAAAAGTTTAATAAAAGCTGTTAATTTGTATCGGAGGTTCTACTCCTCCTGCTCCTCTCTAAATATTTTTTCAAAAATGTATGGATTATTTGATCATTACATTGTGTAGATTCTGTAGAATATTTGAAGTCGATAGCCGTTATAATTTCAGGGATGAAGCGTATCGGGAATTTCATAAAAATTGCCAAAAAAATTTTGTCCAAAATGAAGGTCTTATTGCTCAATTAGTTTTTGTAGAACATTTGTACTCGATAGCTGTTTTAATTTACGAGATAAAGCGTATCGAAAACTTGTTAATTTGTCTGGGAGCTGCCCCTTTCACTGCTCCTACCCAAAAATCTTTATTTCAAAAGTGTGGGTCTTATGGACCAATAAATTTTTGTAGAACATTTGATGTCGATAGCTCTTACAGTTTCCGGGGTAATAGCGTATCGAAAATTTCATAAAAATTGTTCATTTGTATATGAGCTACCCAAAATGTAGGTCTTATTGTCTGATTATAATTGGTATACTTTTTGTAGAACACTTCAAGTTGATAGCTGTTATAGTTTCAAAGATTTAGCGCATGAAATATTTTACAAAATTTGTGCAACTACAGGGAAAACACAACTTCCCCTGATTCTTTTTGAAAAAACTATTTTCCTTATTAAGGTCCCTATCTTTAGGGTTCTTACTGAGATATATGGGATACTAAAAAATGGGTTATTTTAGGGTTTCGCTTATATCTCGGTCAATAGTGAACCGATTTTGCTGATTTTTAATAGCGGTTGTCTCCAGGATATTTCTAATAGTTTGTTACCAATAATTGGTCCGTGCTGCTTTTTTTGACTCCGGAAACTTGATTTCAACAGACAGATATATCGACGGACATTGCTATATCGACTTCCCTATCTGTAAGGATCCAGAATATATATAATTTATAGGGTCTCAAATGGATAATAAAGACATTAAAAACGGAATGACAAACTGATTTATACCCTTATTACTATGTGAAGGGTATGATAACTTGGAAATTAGCCCTGCAAATGCTTAAAAATGCCATTTTTAAAACAGAAACAAATTGCGCAAAGTGTGGGCAATCATATATTGATCATGTATATCTGAGATGTGTGATTTAGTAAAGCTTTACAACCAATAAGACTAGCCGAGTATCACGATTAAAGTGAGGCTATTAAGACACTGTTTCGAAAATGCTCTTCACTTGTCTAGTATTCAAAGTCTGGTTGTATATGACAATTTTTATTTGTAACATTTTAAAATTCTGTTGAATAGTTTTTGCGTGATTATTTCTAAAAATATCAGAAAACTTTAAAAGTTGACATTGTAGACTTGATTAATATAACTTTCTCTTTTAAATTTTTTATTAATAAACTTATTGTTGGTTTATTAGGTAAGTTGAACAGTCAGATGATTGTGGGTAAAGGCTATAGTCGGTACGTTCTGGTCACTATTTACGAACTCATCTTCCTCTTCCACCCATATATATTTATCTCTAGGCTCTTAGAATTGAAAGAAAGATGTTGAGCACATAAAAGTTTTTAATATGCCGCAGCCAGTAAAATAGCAAATAAAATTAAAAATCACAGATATATAAATACTTGCCTGTCCGTTTTTTATATATATTTTCTTACCGATTACGTTTCTTGGTTTTATCAATGACACGTCTGAATATAAACATCGCTTTTTGTGCCTTTAAAACTTTCAGGTTTATAACCCTTTAAGATACCTAACTTTCCAAAATGACTTCCAGATAATTAGCATTGTCCGATAAAGTTAGTGCCGCACTGTTCAACATCGAATGATTGAAAGAAGGAATCCTGTAACTGTTCGTGAATAACACCAAGTAATTCTAAGAAGGGTTGACAGAAATGCTGGTTGTAGCACTTTTTTCACTAAGTGTAAATGCAAGTTCCATCTCACTTGCAAAAATTCGCGACATTTATGCAGACGACATTTTTAAGTCTACCCAAAACGATAACACTGAGCAACAGACTGACAGTAATTTTGCACGGTTTCAGTGTTTGCCGACCTACCCAGCAACAACTTACATTGCTTTGTAATGAGTTCAAATCCAAAAAAACTCTTACTTATTAGCATTTTTACCCATTATTTTAACATGGCGATGACATTGGAGACAAGTACTTACCGTGCTCGCTTACAAAGAGGGACTTACATAAAATATTACTTTATTGGCATTAAAATAACCTTTTCCTGCGGACTCCAGCTATTTATTGTTGCATTTCCTTGATGGTTTGGTTAAAACTGGCTTAAAATTTTAAGTTAGAATAAGTTAAGAAATTTTCAAATAAGAAATAACTCATTATCTTACAATTTAAATAATACAGACGGTATGTAATAGTAGTTGAAAAGTAAGAAATTTGTAATGCCTAATCACTTTCAAGTTTATGCTGGGTAGTTATTTCAGCTCATCCAATGATGTATTTTATTTGCCTATGTTCCAATAGCTTAAATATTAATCATATAAAAGATTGATCCCCTACCATCTCACCTAAAGCCTTAATAATTTATTCCGATTACTTCCGTGGAGAGCATTATTTGGACTTAAAACTCAATTGATAGAAAGTACATATTTAAAAGTACCTTATGTATATGAAAGACTGATTATGCTAATAACAATTCTTAACTTAAAGTTCATTTTTTAACTGCAGGGTTGTAAAATTTTCAACATATCGCTTTTGGCAAATTATTTAGCTTGCGCCGGGAAAACTTTTAGCTTTCTTTCTTCGCGCTCATTTGGTGGCCTTTTTATGTTTAAAACTAAATTTTTTAATAAGATTGATTTTATTACCGTAATAACAAACAATAGTGGGTGACAGATTGTCTGTGGGTATACGTGTAAGCGAGTGTGCGTGTGCTTGCCTTACATACATATATTACAGTTGCTATTGTTATTTGCCAAAAGTGTCAAAGGGTTAATAAGTTGTCTTCCTGCTGTTTTAGAACTTCATTAGTAAACATTTCATGTCCCTCAATTGTTGTTTTATATCTTTTCTCCAACTGTGTAAATGTTTAAAGATGTTTATTTATATTTTTACTCTGTGAAATTTTTTTCATGGCGTTTTTGAATATTTTGTGGATTTATTTTGATTCAGAATATGAAGTTGATGTATAAGTATGTCTTTGTATGTGTGTAATATACATATATTTTTCACATACATACTTAAATTTTTTATAATAAATATAATTATATAAAAATAATTTTACGTTTTTACTGCAGAAACTTTAACTAAAAAATAATTTTTTTATTGGTCCTAGAAAGTAAGCATAATTTATAATTCAGTAAAAACTGTCATTTACATACATATTAAGTTTCCAATATACAAATGTATGTGTTTTGATGTTGTTAATTTTTAATTTAACAATTTGGCTGTTAACGACTTGAAGCACAAGTGTTATTTCTGGTTTTGTATGTAACGCTATTTATATATAAATAAAAAATTGTATCTTTTAATCAATTAATTAAGTCTAACCCAATTTCCAATACCGTTCGTGTTGAAAAAAATCTGGCAAAACTTTTTTCTATACAGCTATGCCAAACCTTATCATATCCTTTCTTAACAATAGCTTTATTTGTCTTGTGTAACCAAGCAATTCGTTTTTATCAGAAAATTAAAAAAAATAAGTTTTAATTTTTGAAGGGCTCTTGATTTGATGTAGGTTTGTCTTAAGTTCAAAGCCAAACCTTAAGAGTACTATTTACATTCATTACCGTTATAATAGTTAATAACACTATGCAACAAATTTTCACCTTGACATTTAATGACCACTATAATTTTCTAAGTGTAATGATCCCCTTAGTACAAAAAGAGTCGAAGTTTAAAATTCTATAAATAAGTTTTTTTAAAATTTTTCAATATTTGAGATTTTTGAAGAGGGTGTTTTATAGATTGTATTATAGCTCTTGATAGACTTATCAAATTATTTTAAGAAAATATCAAAAGATTTATAATAAAACTATCTTTAAGTCGTGCAAATATTGTTTTTAAAAATGCTTACGGGTTTAGAAACTATTTACCGGTAACTATAAAATAAGGAAAATTTTTGGGCCAAAATTGGAGGAGAATTTTCATTTTTTCCAAATTATTTAAAAATAGAAAGTAACAAAAACTTTAAACTTTTATTACACTGTCATAAAACCACGAATATTTGATATAATATAAGCCATCCTTGCCGAAAATGGATAGATAAGTGTGGGTTTTATAAGTAACTAGCTAAGGCCCGGTGTGTTTCGCTACACCAATAATAGTAAAATTACCAATATATGTTAATAAAAGTACTTACATATTTTTTAATTTACTGGTTGCCCCACATAAGTTGCAACAAATTATAAGTCAGCCCTACTATTTAATTAACATATAAAAATTAGGAATTTATACGGTTCATAGTTTTGGAAATATCCAGAAAGCTTAAGTTATCAAAAATTCTTTTATATAATTCTAGCCCTTTATTAACATATTAGCATATTTTGGTTACCTGACGAATGCAATTTAAATAATTTTTCTACCTTTATTAGTTTTAAGGTTACAAAAAGTACTAAAACATAATTTTAACCAATTTTTCCCTTTAGGGTCCAATAATTAAAAAAGGACCCAAAACCGTACTCATATTTTAAGGCCTGTCGCACCCAATTTGAATAAAAAAATCAATATATTTTTAACCCTTTTTTCCCCCTTTGGGTCCAAAATTGAAAAAAAGTACGAAAAATGTAATCATATTTTTTTAAGATCTATAGAACGCAATTTAAATAATGTTTCCATCTTTATTGGTTTAAAAGTAACAAAAAGTACCAAAAAGTACTAATATATAATTTTAACTATTTTTCCCCCTTTCGGTCGGAAATTAAAAAAAAACACCAGATGCCTGTCTGTTTATTTCTTAAGGAAAACGCAAAACTTTTTAAATTTAGTTTCTATCTGATATACTTCAGAAGATAAAAGGTAACAGATTTTTCCTTTTTTGTCCCCTTTTTATCCCTTTTAAGGGCCGAAATTTAAAAGTTTATATGTATTTTAACAAACGTAAAAAGCTTAACACGTGTTATAAATTTCATGTTTTTTGCTTTACGCGTTTGATCAGTATTGCTATGGTTAATTTTGTTAGGCAATTTATAACCTGACCTTCCCACAGAAATGGGCGTAGTGTGGGCGTGGCAGCAATAATTTTCAAAAAAAAGTAGCCTATTGGTTCTTCCAGACTTGAAGTAACTCCCTGTAAAAATTAAAAAAAATCCACTGGTGTGGCCAGGTATAAAATACAAAGATACAGACATACAACCCTTCTTTATATAAAACATAAAGTGGAGTTACCTGAATTCAACAAAAAATTTAGTTTAGGTATTTACCAACCCATTTTATCGTAATTTGCGATGAAATGATCAAATTTTGGTTCAAAAAATTACCTTTAAAGTTGATATAAAACTATTTTTAACTGTAAAAAAAGGGTTAAAATAACCAAAATTTTTTGGAACTATTCAAACCGAAATCGTAAAAAAATTATCGTTTTGGCAAAAATCTAAAAATATTAATGTTTTGAAAAGTTATAAAAATTCGTAAAGAGACAAAACTTAAAAATTTTGTTACAGATTCACATAACAACGCTAATACCAAAGCTTTACATGATGAAAAACCCTGAACACGTGTTAAAATAAACACCCCTTTATTCTATGAGCGAGCGTTTTCGGGATCTTTTCCATAGAGTTTTAAATTTCGATTGTTTTTGTAATTATGAAACCATAACATATTAAAAAAAATATATAAATAATGGTCATCAAATGTAATCTTGCTTGTTGCATAGTTTTATATAAGAAATTTTTCAAAATATATCTCTGAAAAATTAAGTAGATGTACATTTTGTTTTTTTTAAACATATGTTTGTACATAGCAATATGTGCATTTCTACACACAAAAAACTACAAAAAAATTTTTTCAAACAAATTCTTGTTCAAAATAATTTATTTTTTTAGTCAATTTATTTAATAGTCTCTAATAATATTTTTATTTGATTTTTAAATCAAACAAAATTTTCGCCTAGACAAATAAAATATTTAACCAGCTCAGCAAAATTTTTTAACAGAAGCTAAAATTCTTGCAAAATTGTTTGTCTAAATTTACAACTTTCGTTGTAGGTCCTCAGCCAGACAAAATATTTACTGATTCTCTGAAATTTGTTACTGATTCTACAACTCAGTTTTTTCTGTGTACATACATATTAATATATTTTATCACTACAATTATTTATGTGACTTTGTACAATTACATACATACTTGTCCTGGTTATTGGGGTGAAATTTTGAAAAGATGTGAGAAAACAAACGAGTAAGGATACTCGTAATAATGAGAAATAAAACATATTTTACTGAAGACATTTTGTAAGATTCCCCCCTTGTTTCGTATATAAACTCGACACATTTAAATATCTTTCTAGCGGGAGACAGACAATACAATAAGGCAAACAAATGTTTGTATATCTATTTGTTAAGAGTACTATATGAAATGGGAAAATAAAATGTGCAAGCGCGATACAAGATAAGAGCAGTAAAGATTTATTACCCCGAAGCAATAAGTTAAGAAAGACAAGTAACTTAAAGAAAAATTATACAAAGATATAGAATAAGAATAAAATCAACTAAGAACTACAATGTTTTCGGTTTAGACGAATTTAGATTTCCCTTAAACAAATTAATAAGTTTTTTTTTTAGTTTTTGAATTTTTAAAGTTTGGATTTAATTTTTCAACCCGGCACGCTCTAAGGTACACCTTAGCAAGTCCTTTTGCCCTCCGTGACTATTCTTTTAATAAAATTTTATTTATTTATTTTTGGAAGCTTCAAAGTCATACATTTAGTTAAATTAATATTATAAAGGACGATTTTTTAACTGCATGAAAGCTTAAATAATGTTAAACTAAACAATGCGATTCCGATAAGAGTGCGGATATTACCTTCAAAAATTCATTTTTAATTAAAAAAATATCTAAACATGTTTCTAAACATATATAAAGTACACGGTAATTATTTGCGATAAGTAACAAACCAAATAACAACGTGAAAATACCTTAAGTAGCTAAATATGTAAGTAAAGGGCAAAAAGAACAATGATCATAATTACAAGTGTAATGGTAAGTAAAATAATGATAAGCACGATGGTGATGAAGACGTCGAAAAGTAACAAAACAAAACCCAATTTTAGGAATGGAAATGGAGCTTTTAATTTCTGTTTAAGATGTTTGTTTTTATAAAGACAAGCTGGGTAGGTGGTAACGAAATCTGCCCCTTTAATACGCGAAAGTATTTACATTCCATCTATATTTTTGGGTTCTACTTGTGCTATTTGTAACATACGAAAATGAAAATGGCGTTAATAAAGTCTTTGTATTAATAGATGTATGTAAGTTTGTATGCACAAAAGCACATATACTTAAAAGTATCTATGTAAGTATGTCTGTTTGCACATTTGTTTATTATTTATAGCGTTATTGTATTAGTACCTCACGAAGTACATACAAAAAATAACTCCTTCCACCAGTTTCATTTATAAGAAATTCCATCTTCCAAGTTTAATTTATAAACAAAATTCGTTTCTTTTTTTTTTTTAAATTTTTTCAATTGGAGCTCATATATTTTTATTATTTTGACTGTTTCATTTTCTCGTGCACTCATGCTACATTCTCAGCATGATTAACAATAATTAGACTTGGCATTAATTATGCCAAAAAGTTAATGTGTATATATTACTTAGACAAATTAAAAAAAATAGAAAATAAACCATCCTGGCATGGACTTGAAAGCTACATAAGCATTAGCATACGTGTGTATCTTTAACGATTTAATGTTTGAACATTAATGACAATAAAATTTGTGTTCGATAATAAATAAAATTTATCAATTATTATAACAAAATACAGTAAAAAACATTTGCACGTACTTAAATATCTGCAGTAATTTTAACAACAAGCCAAAAATTGCATTTAATATAAAAAATTAAAAAAAAAATTAAAAAATTTATATTAAATTATTAAATCTTAGAATCTAAATATTTTTGTATTGACTAGTTTCGATTAATTTGTTTCAAAAAATTGTCTCCATAGGAGCTGTGATATATTTATTCTTTGGTTTAGAATCGATTGATTTTTAAATATTTAATTACTTTGTCCATAAATATTTTTTGGACATAATAGATCATGTAGAGTAGATCAGTTTTGAAAAAATGTGGTAAGTTAAAGACTTAAGGAATTTTATAAGGATCCTTGTTATGAAAGATTTAAGCCCTCTTCTTTTTTCTTGTTATGGCTAAATTTTACCCTTTTTCGGGAATATACAAAATTCTTCAAATAGGACATAAAAGGATTAAAACATTCTTAAAAAAAATTTCCAAAAAATTTTCTTGCGGGTCACCAAATTTGTAAAGAAAGTTCGTTACGCTTTAAGTATTTAAATATAATATTTTTTTGACTTCCTGCTTTTTCTTTAAATAAAAATAAATACCAAAATATTTGGTATGCTACTTTCTGAAAAAAGGGCAGAGTTTTTTTCTGTCTATCTTTTTTCAAATCACAAAAGAAACATTTTGTATGCAAAGGCAAAATACAGCATTCATATGGGTAGATTGCGTTTTTGTATCTACAGATGTTGCAATATTTTTAAGAGTCGCAATTTTGTGTTTACAGGACTCGGAATATTATTTTAGAGGTTTACAATATTTTTGCCAAAATATGTTCTTTTTACCTAAAAAACATAAAAAAACGAAAATAATTTTTTGTACATAATCTGTTAAGCGAGTGGCTTGGGTTTTTTGCACTGTTGCATATATGTGTAAGCCCCTAGAAAGTTAATGAAAATAATTAAAGTTTGGTTTAAGACAAATTGGATCTATACAAGGTGGTAGCGCAAGTACAAAAAAAAAAAACAATACCAACAAGTAAGAGCGCTATATTCGGCTGTGTCGAATCTTATATACCCTTTACATTGGCCTTTTAATATACCCAGGCGAGTAATTTTGTACTGCAAATAATATAATAAAAATACCTTGTGTCAGTTTTGAAGTCCACAGAAAACTTTACAAAATTTTTACGTTCGTATGGATAATAGAAATAAATGAGGAACGTTTGAGGTCGACAGCTATAAAAGTTTTCGACATTATTCATGTTAAAAGGTTAATAAAAATTGTTGATTTGTATGGGAGCTACCCCTTCTCCTGCCCCACCAAAAATTTTTCTTCAAAGTGCAGACGTTATCTTCCAATTAATTTTTGCAGAACATTCCAAGTCGATAGCTGTTAAAGTTTCCGAGATATAGCGCATAAAATATTTCACCAAATTTGTGCAATTGTAGGAAAAATACCCCTTCCCCTGGTCCAATCTGAAAAAACTTTTTATATTATTTAGGTCCCTTCTTTAGGAGTATCCATGCCAAGATTTGTGGCAAGAGTGACTATTTTGTTCCAAAAAAAATGGGTTACTCTGGGTTTTCGCTTATATCTCGGTCAATAGTGAACCGATTTTGCTGATTTTAAATAGCGATAGTTTTAGGGATATTTCTAGTAGTTTGGCACCAATAACTGGTCCGTATCTTTTTATTTGACTCCGGAAACTTGATTTCAAGAGATGGACAGATGGACATGGCTATATCAACTTCCCTATCTATAAGAATCCAGATTATATGTATATACTCTATGGGTTGCAAATAGATAACAGAAAAATTACAAACGAAATGACAAAATGATATATGTACATACATATACCCTTATCACTATGTGGAGGGTATAAAAAGCAACTTCCTATACCCTTACTAGCCGATTAAATTAAAAACCATCGCATCTTTTTTTAAGGTTTTATTAAATTTTTATTGTTCGTTTTGGTTTTGATTAAATTTCTTAAAATTATTTATAAGTTTTTTTTATATACTTTTTTAATTCTAATTGATTTCAATACGACTAGACAACTTTTTAAAAACTCTTGTGTGTTTAGGTTTTAATGGCAGAGAATTTTTATTAATATTTTTCTGCTTTAATTATTAAATTTATTTATATGTTTATTTGGTTTTTTTGTGAATTTTATTTAGTTCATTATCAATATTTTGTTTAACAATAAGTGTTAAGAATACTATCTGATATACAAATATAAAATAAAAATTAAAAAAAGTTTTTATTTATCAAATAAAATGCGAACAAATAAATAAAATGTGAACAAATTAAAATCCTTAAGCATTGATTGCATGATATTTGATTTAAAAATAATTAGGTTTTAAAAAACTGAAAAATGTTTCAAATTTTAATTTTGTTTTTGGTTTTACGGAAATACTTAGAAATTAATTTAAACAAAACTAACGAATTTTTAAAACTATGTTTAGTTTAAAGTAGTTATTGTTCTTTTCCTTTTTAGTATTTTAATAAAATACGTTTTTAGCTCTAACTGATCCTTATCCCATTAAAAAAGAACAAAAATATTTTAATACAAAATCTTTAATTTCATTGTCATTGGCTTTAGGATCGCTTTTTTTTATTTGACTTTTTGGCTTAACTATTATATATAAATATATGTAAATTACAAAGATATTTTAATAAATTATATATCTAAAAAACTATTCACGACTTTTTTTTTCCTTTTTACAAAAAACAATTATTTTTTTTTATATAATTTAAATATTTTTGGTTAAATACAACTTTTACAAAACAAAAAATATAACTTTTTAACTTTTTTAATTTTTTTATATATTTTTAGCAGATTTTTTGTGCAGTTTAGTCGATAACGTCTTCATCGTTGTCATCGACTACATCACTATTGCCATTGGAACCTAATAAGCCATTAGAGTTACCACCTGCACTGTTACTACCAGTCACCGCATCGGAGTGTTGAAGATCATGTGGGGATTTTGTATCGCCGGCATCGTTATGGTCCATTAACAAGCTATTGTTGTTGTGTAGCAAAGAGTTATTGTTGTTATTGTGCAAATGCTGCTGCAGGTGTGCATTGAGATTGCCGCTATTGCTGGAATTATTGCAACTGCCACTGCTGGAAAAATGATGTAAGTGGTGTTGATGTTGATTAAGGAGAGCCCCGAGGGCGTTTTCTCAAACAACATCCGTTACGCCTGTATACTGACATGCTGAAAGGCCGGCTGAATTAGATCGAGAAACGGGCGATGGTGCTGAATAGGGGCTTGCAAAGCCGGTTGTGTGTTGTTTAGCCTTTAAACGTAATGTGGCAATGCTTGACGACATACTCGGAGTCATGCAGGGCTCAGCAGTTGCACGATACATATATGGATTCGCAGGTGTACTATACGGACATGGTGAAGCTCCTACATTTGTATTTGTCAGTGTACTACCCATCGATGCAGGAAGCATAGAATTATTCATACTCACAGCTACACTACTGGCCCCAGTATTGAAGCAGTTAACCGAGTTTTGATGATGATTTGAAGTCACCATCGATCCGAGGGGATTAACGGGCCAGGGAAATGGTTTTGTACCCAACGGTGAAGGGACTTTAGTCCAATTGTTGTAGGTATACGACGAATAAAGAGAATCATCGGCAAAGGGTTGCATGAATTGTGTACCAAAGCCAGATTTAAAATCTGCAGCCGCAACAGCAGCATTCATGGCGTTACGCTCGCGTTTACGCCACTTGGCACGACGATTTTTAAACCACACCTAAAAGGAAAAAATATATATTTAGATTATATTATATAAATTTTTAAAGGGGTTTTATAGCAAATAATGTAGTGAAAACCGGAATAACAAAAGTTTGCACTAAAAACAGCCAAAAATTTTAGTTACGAAACTCTGCAACTAAGTTTGAAAAAACTTTGCAAGTTTACTTTTATGAATAATTTTATACAAAATGCTTTTAAAAACTCCAACATATTTTCAGCTTTAAAATTTATTCTAGAATTTACAATTAGGATAAGTTACTTTGATTATACCAGTCTTGAGCAAGGTAAAATTGAACACGATTAAAGCGGAAACTATGTCCTTTTAATCAAAGAAAATCATAAAAATCTGTTATTTTGGTTGAAGGAAGCATTATACTGCATGCAAAAAATGCTGTTAGTTATTGTCCGAGAGAATTCGTACTGTCTGAGTTATATTGTGGAATTTAATGGAGGTTATTTTAATGAATAGTCTTAGCCCTCTAGCTTCCCTCTTAATGGGTCAGTTTAAACCGCAAAGTCCTATCAACATGGAATCAATGCGAAAAGTCAAACATTGAAACATTTAAAAAAGTGCTGATGTACATATTGCCTCAAAAAAAAAAACGGGGCAGTCTGGACCTATCCAACCAGGACATAAGGGATAATTTTAAATTGTCGCTTACACTGCGAGGCAACATTTGTAGCAAAACGTCTACAGGCCACGGCGAAACGGATCGATTTGCAATAAAAGTTTTCCCATCAACAGATCAGCACTCAGAGGATGGATGCATTACATTTGTGTTGGAATCAAAAAAATATGCGAAGGAGGATAAAGGGGCTATACATCTTTAGAAAGCTTATTCGACATACGAACTGTGCGACTAAAGAACGAACTCTCCCTGTAATGCGTGGTGCGATTCACTGGCCATTCGACCAAAAATGGGTGTGCTTTTTTTAAAGACACATATCTCGAGCAAAGCCCGTTGTTTCGAGAACAAGACCCCTGATTTCTTTAAAGCACATTCCATTATAGTATCGATAGAAGAGTGAACCGAGGCAGTTGGATACCTCTACCCTTGCCCGTTCCTGTACGTGATCAAGTAGCTTCAAAATAGACTTTGAAGCACCTGCCCATACAATGGATAGTTATCCGAAGTCAGTGGAGTGAGGTTAACTGTTCTCTGCTGATATTGGATGGAAGTGAGGAAATTTTTATACATCATCGTTTTTTGAAATTTATCTCTTTTGTAAGAATAGCACTTAGCTAGACGCTATGCTAATTCATTTTTTGGCTCCTTTTTATCTTTTATATTAAATTTATAATAGCATTTTCAGCACACATTAAAAGATATGTTATGACACCATTGATTTAAGGAAAAAAAGTCGCCACCGTCACAGAAAATGCAAAACGCTCTATCTACCAAAAAAATTAAAAATTTACTTTTTTAAATCCTGGTCGTTCTGTTAGGTCAAAATACGTCATCTTGCAAAACTCGTTTTTCATTTTTAACTTACATATATTGAAAAATTTTGTGTTAATTTTAAAAATGTTTTTCATATACAAAATACAAAGTTTTATTTAAGACATTTTTGATCCCAATTAAATTTTTTATTAATATTCTGCCAACAAATAAGTTGATAGTATTAATTAGAATCCATTAAAAGTATTAATCAACTTTTTTAATTGATTTAAACAAAAAGAATAGTTGAATTAAAATGTATTTAAAAAAAAAAGTTTTTACCTGCGATTGCCAGGCTAAAACTCTAATCACTAGACTAGAGAGACATTAGATTTTCGAAGTCTAAATTCTTGTTTATATTAGCGTTTATGTTTGGTTTTTATTTTTTCATACTCAACCCAAAGTGTTGCATACTTGCAAAAGCGATGGTAGAAAAGCGTTAAACAAAAAAAGGTGTGCACAAAATTATTGTCTTTTTAAATTTGTTGTAAATACCCATTACTTCTATGGCTATGAATTTCCTTTCTTTTAAAATTAAAATCGTTCAAGAACTGAAAGAAAGTGACTTTGATTTATGATGATTTATTTATGAAAAAATTTTTGTGACACCATGTTGAAGCGTTTTCCACTGTAAGTCTCATTTTTTGGAGCAACGAGGCTCATTTTCACTTAAACGGCCACGCCAACATCCGCAACCCTCGATTGAAACATTAAAAACCGTTGCCTTGTTCCAGGGTAACTGTTTGATGTGCCTTATACACGCATGAGATAATTGAAGCATTTTTTCAAAAACTTTCAAGGGCGATAAATGTCAATGGTGAAAATTATCAACGCATGATTACGGACTTTTTTTTTAACCTGCGAGCTCATCCATCGTTCTCTTCACACACGTGGTTTAAACAGGATGTGGCGACTGCCAACACAGAGCCAGAGCTTCGATTAATTTGCTTTGGGGACATCCCATGGCCACCAAGGTTTCCCGATCTAACTTCGACGATTTTTTTTTTATAGGGCTACCTCAAATAGAGGGTTTTAAATGACTATCCGCAATCTACTTTGGCTTTAAAGGAAAATATTCGTCGAGAAATCAGCCCAATTAAACCAAGTTTAATGCAGCGTGTGGGGCAGAGCACAATGCTCCGTGTTAAACAGTGCGTTCAACTCGACAGAAGTCATCTGAATTACATACTCTTTAAAAAAACAAAGACCGCATTTTCCATTCTATCTTTCAATGCTCCTAATAAAACTTGGTGTCAATTATTACGTTTTTTACTTAAGTTTGAAGATATAAATCTGCCACTAGACACCATGTACCTTAAGCAAACTAGTTTTAAGGAAAACAGTTAAACGGACATAATCTTGTTAAATTTAAAATTTTTATTTTAAATTTTGAACCGTTTTAGTGTAATGAAGTTTTCCTTTTCTTGTTTTATTTAAATAAAATAAAAATAATTAAGAACATAATTACAATTTTATATATGTACATACAGCTTTCAAAAAAAAATAAGTTGCTTTAAAAGTTTCAAAATAAATATTATGTACATATGTATGTGTTTGGTTGTTTGTTTTTCTTTCTGCTTAAGCGCCATCTTTATTTTGTTACAATTGTACTTTTTATTTTTGAATACCCCCTTGTACCCCACATATAAACAATGAAAAATATAATAAGACTTCATTTACCAACTTTTAAACCATTTTAAGAGGGGAGTTAAGTAAAAAATACGCATGTGCAGTAATTATTAAATACATAAATATAAACCAACTTCTACAATTCTCACAAATAAAGCTTAAATTCGAGTACGAATACTTCTTTATAGTACTTGTTTGTACACTTGAAGGTTTTATTTTTCATTTGGTGCGATTGTTGTTTTATTATTAAAGTAAAATTTTATTTTGTTTTTCTCTTTAAATATATATGTATGTATGTAAGTATGAATGTATGTACATATATATTATATATATGGTGTATAACGCATAAATACAATAAATAATGTCTGTATGTATGAATTAGAATGGCAGCCCTAAATTAATGTTAAGCCACCCCCACAATAAAAACAATAATGGATGAATTATGTATAACCTTACATTGTTGGTATGTTTTATGTATAAAAAAATAACTAAATTGTTACGTGTAAATACCATATGCATATTCATACTATACATATGTACTTATATGTATGTATAGTATGGTATATTATGATATATACATATGTGTATGACTATGTATGTACATACATAAATTTGTATATAAATGACAATGCTAGATGATGAAGAATTAGCAACAAAAATAATTTATGGCAAAAGTTTAAACCAAAAAAAAAAGGAAAACTGTTCCCAAATACATATCGCATGCCAAACCAAAGCATTCACAACTCAAAAGTCATCAAAATCATTTCTACTTCCTAAGTCTGTTCCCAGATTAAATCTTTGATTAAATCTAAAGATAAGAGAAAACCCGTATTCGAGTGCATTTTACCGAAATTAAGTTTAATTGTATTAGATTAATTAGAACCATGTTTTTAGAAGCAGAAAATAAACATTTTAAGTTTTGACTCGTTTTTAATTTAACAGGCGTAATGCAACTTTACGAAATATACTATGTATAAAAAAATTTAAGGTTTTTTAATATAATATTAAAGACAAAATAAGAGTACAAACATTTAAGTTAAACAAACTTTTTAGGATTTTTTACTGTTGGACAAAGGACGAAATAAAGCAAACAGAGTGAAAAGTTTAAATTTTCCAAGGTTCATACATCACCAAGTCATCTGTGCAGAAAATTAACAAAAAAAATAACAACAAAAAACGGAAAATTGCCAACATCATCGATCTCGTCAATTGTCATTTTTACTCAATACTTCTAGGGCAAGTATACTGCAAGAGAAAAACTATTGAATGACAGCAAAAACATCAACAAATCTTAATTGGGTTTGTTGAAAGCAAACGATGAGGACAAAAAAGGGATTTATTCAGTTTTTTATCTTTGCCACGAACAGTTTTTTTGTTTTTTAGTGCAACTCAAGGAAATGCTTCATCAGGTAAAAGTATTGAAGTAAAATTTTAATTTGTTTGTAATATGTTTAGGTTATGGTACGTTAACTTTCGATTGAATTTGTTTTTTAGGGAAAAAATCAACATTGTTGAAAAGTTTTGATTGATGATTAATGAAAGTCAAGGGAGTTTAGTTGTTTTTTAAGAAGTTGACGTTTTTTGTAGCAAAACCGGTAAAACAAATGTCAACGAATATTGACTAATAGTAAAATAAAGACCTTCAAAAATGCTATATATGGTTGATTTCAATTTTTGCTGGGGTTTTTTTAAAAGGTTTTTGTTTGAAAGAAATAGACAAATTATTATGATTAATTTGCAGTTTGTCTTGCTGAGATTTTGTTTTGTTTTTAATCAAAAGTGTAAATGGAGTAAAATTGTAATTCGAGTTAGAGGAAACATAGCAAGGTTTGTTTTGGAGAATAATAGTAAACTTTCTTGTTTAAAGAAGATTTTTTACTTTTTTTGAAGCCTTTAAACAAAAAGTTTAATTTACTTACATATATGTTTCCTTTTTAAAAAAAGACGACAAGCTTAACTAAAAAAATGTGGTTTAGAACAGTATTTAAATCCGGCTATATAATACTTTTTTTTTATTAAATCAATAATCGTGTAAAACTGTTAAGTGTGGTTTTTCTTTCATGTTGTAAGATGGATTGAGGGAGCGAATTTAAAACTAAGTATTATTTTCTTAAATCAAGTCGAAGCGGTGTCAAAAGTACAGATTTTAAGGTTTTACGTGGCACCTGCCATGCTGGCAATAACCCACGGTCCTCTTAACACTTAATGGAAACAATGCGTCCACCAGCGCCCCCAGAATGGCGTATCCTGCCACCCAGGTACCAATTCTCTGCTATGCTTCACAATCTTCTCACCCCCAGTCAGGACCGAGTCACGCACATGCTTCAACATGCCAATGCCGGCCTTCTCATTTTTTGCTACTACTTTGACGGGATCTTATTTTAAATACTAGGATCCCCAGCCATAGCCAGTTTCCCTATTCACCTACTTTCAAACACACTTACATCTTTTCAGCTAATAGCCTACTTTAACAGTTGCTCAAATGCCTGGGTAGAACCGCCATAACTAGAAACTCTATCTTGTAAACCTTAAGTTTATATAAGACCGCTTACACGGTCACTCTGGGGCCCATACAGGACGGACCCCTGCATATCAACTTACGTTCTCAGTTGCCCTGCTTGGGGATAACCACAGCCACCACGTGAACTCCTAAAGGAGACCTCACCATTAATCAGTTCATGCACTGGTAAACACATGGGGCCAACTGATTCCCATGGTACTAGATAGGACTCTGGTCAGCCTCGGAAATCTATTTTACACAGATAAGGTATTGGTACCTTTAGAACCCTGTATTGCTGTGCCAATTAATGGCGATGTACATTGCACAGCGCAATAAGGACAACCTGCCTCAAGCCAGACCACTGAGTCACTGATTACACATTTACCCAAGACAGATTGTTTTTTAATCTCAGCCATGTCTGTTAGCCTTTCAGTAATTGAACTGAAAGTTTCCCGGTTGATACCGCTAGGAGGTAGACTTAGGCACTTGTGTTTTACACTTATCAACCGGTGTTAAAAGTACAGTGAGTACAGATTTTCTTAAACCAAGCACGAACTTCTAGTACGAGCTTCTTTCTTGACTTAAGTCCTAAAGCGTGCTTGATGAAAGCTTAAAAAGTTTGATTTAAAAGTAAAAAGGATTATTCGAAAAATATTTAAATAATCTCTTTAACCTAATATAATCTTTTTAACTTTTATACTTTATTTTACACATATTTTATATTAATTTTTCAAATTTTTTTCTACTAGCCGTAGCTGGGATTTGAACCTGAGACTCTTCGAACTTCAGCACCAGCGCGCTAAAATCCAGGCGACGGAGGCACTTTGTTTTTCAATTTTTTAAAATAATCCCGATCTATCTGGTAATAAAGTCTATATTTAAGAATATCTTAGTACGGATCCTACTTAAAAATTTTTATTACAATTTTAAATATATGTAAGAATAAAATTCTTGATTTTAGAACGTATTTAATATATTTTAAAAATATCTAAAAATGATATTTGGGGGTTTTTAATTTTAATTTTTATTTAAACAAAAAAAAAATTGGTTAACAATTCTTTTACAAGAATAACGGCCGCTAACAAAACAGATTTGATATTTTACTATAGCAAACACATGTAAAAACTAAAGGGCTTCCCCTAAGACAGACTTTAAGAATATATTTCACATATGACCTAAAAGAAGTCTTTTCTATTAAAAAAGTTGAAATATGAATTATACTATTATATTAGGTCAACATAGGAATACATGCCCTCTTTAAATAACGATTTAAAAACGCCTTTTTTGCATTATTGAGCTGTTACGTGTAAAAATTCTATTAGCTTGTCACTAAAATATTCCCATGAAACTTGTTAAGTATTAGTTGTAGAGAAAAAAAATCAAATAACTTAATGCTTATTTAATCATCATTAAATTTAATTTTGTTAGTTACACTTGTTACATGCGTTTAATTTGCAATAACCAATTGTTTCTCCCAAAAACAAAATAATTTTACTTTATTTTCTCACACTCCACAAAACAAACAAATCTACTGGGAACCCTAGTTAACAAGATGATGCCACCTTAAAATTAAGCACAATAAATATAGGATGTTAATTAACCGTTGCTTAGACGCGTGTTATCATTTAGTTATGCTGTTTAGTAACTCCCCTTAAACGAAAACGATACAAATATTTTTTGAATTCTTTACTGAAAATAATGAACATTTAAAATAAATTGACTTTTCAGGCTGGTAGTAAATTTCAACCCTTGGTTAAGGTAAGTTCAGTTTTATGAATTTTTCTTTCACACATAAGGATTACACATGTAGGAACATACAAAAGTAGGTATGAAGACTTATAATAAGTTTATTGCAAAAAGTGTAGAATTTAAAGAATTACATTTATATTTACTGTCAAATTACAGGTTATCCATACCATTTTCCGAAAAAAAAATTAATAAACTAATTGAATTTAATTTAAAAATAAAAACGAACAACTGTCATGTTTGTTTTGTTTTTTTCGTAGAGTCTTTTAGTTTTTTTAGTTCAATTTAAAGTTATCTCCATAATATGTGTCCATATAGCACTGCTAATAACGATCAAAAAGAGAAAGACGTATAAAAAATATACAAAAAATTGAAAGCATAAAATGAAAGCAAATAAAAAAGTTTTTAATGCGGCAACCATTAATGGCTGACTTCATAGATTTTTTTTTAAATCCTTTAATAGGTATCAATGGGCCACGTTGTTTCTTTTCGTGTACATATGTATGTATGTATGTTAATACATATAAAAGTTAGTTCGTGGAGTATTTAGGTTTTTCACTTACATTTGTTGGGTTTGTTAAAAATACACAAAACGAGCATTTAATGGTTATTTTTTGTCAAAGTGATAAATATGAATGTGCTTTACAGGCAATTGGCAGCACCTGTCGCTGTTTTTATACAAAAATCATTGACACAGAATTTTTTAAGATAGAGCAATAGAATAGTGTTTAGCTAGTTGCTAAAAAAATTATTAGTACTAGGATTTGATACAATTCTGATTATTTATTTGAAATTTTCAATCCTTAAGTTAAGTTTGTTTTCTAAATTTGTGATGAATTTTCTTTTTTATGATAACAAAATATTATTCAGCATATTATGTCAAAAAATAAAATCATCGAGATCGTTGGACCATAGCAATGCCTTTTTTCATCTGGCAAATCCAGTATCGATCAGATTTAGACAATAAGCCAGATATTGAAGGAGACCAAAAAAAAAAAACAACAGATGGACGGATACTATATAATGCGGAAGGAAAAATAGAAAGTAGATTTATCAATAGTTCTGTATACACAAATATTAAAAAAAATATGGGATTGAGTTTAAGCCTGGAAAAGACGAAAATAGTTCTCTTTACCAGAAAGTACAAGATGTCTTTGATTGCCGGTGCTTGTTGGAGTTGAGCAAAGAATAACGAAAAGGCGTCTAACATATGAAAATCTGAAGGAAATCGCAGATGAGAGGGTCCTGTAGAAACTCATAAGAAGTGGGGGCTACAATTGGACATGGTAAACTGGATTTACATATCTGCTCTAAGACGGATTATCGTTTGGGAAAGGCACTGCAGAAGAAAATACGGCTACTTTTAACCTGAAGCATTATGCTTTGACTGACAATAGGGTTGCAAGTCTCGACTTTGAGATTACAGCCTGGATAAGAAGAAACTGGAGAGAATCCGACTTACGGTTTGAGTTTTGTTTAGCTTTTATTGATGGGTCGAATTTTAATATGGGCGCAGAGGCGGAGGTTCTAACGGTAATGAAGGCCGCGGAGTTGGCAGAGAAAATGCGGCAAGGCAGACTAAGCTCAAAGTTTTAGGGATTATTTATAAACATGCTTTCAGGTTGAGCATTACTACAAATGATGCCGACTTGTTGAAACGTTACAGTAAATTAAATTGCCAATGAGCTCAGGAATCAGCCCCAGGTATAACGTTGGGATATAAGGCGGTAACGCCACCATTAATTTTTTTATTACAACTTAATACAGATATGGATCTTGGGTAAGGTAGGGCACGTCTGGAGAGACAAGGCTGATTGGGATCTTCAAACATCTGTCGCCTGAAATTAATAAAGTGGGCATTCACCTGCATCTTAAGAAGAGGAGAAGGTGTCTAAGGAACATAATAGGTACTCCCACTGGTCACTGCGATGTGATCAGTAAGGTTAACAAAAATACTCTGGACTTCTAGAGATTGTGCGAAAATAACAAGGAATAAGAGAGTGTGGAACACCTTGTCTGCCGCTGCCGAAAGCTACAAGTCCGAAAACACAGATGGCTGGGACAGTGTTTGTACAATGGCCAGTGGTGAGTTTCATGGTTGTAGGCTGGGAGTCATCAAGAGTGTGGGGTGGCTAGGTAAATCGGCATCTTTCTTAGGGGATACTAACTTTTTTTCTTCTCTACCTGTTATGATTTACAGCATCTTTATTTTTTATTTTTTTTACAGTATCTTACTTCTTTTTAACAATTTTTTTCTCCAATTGCTTTGAAGGGATCTACAATAGGCTCACAGCCCTCTAGACAGAAGTGCTGAAAATACTTTGTCGCTACCCTTCACAACCTAATCTTACATATATAATTTTGACACATAAAGGACTAGTACACAAAACCTATTTTCAACAAGAAAATTTCTTTTTGTAACGCAATATCTTGCAAACGCGTGGAAAAATTTTTGCCGTAGAAGGACATTCCAATTACAAAATTTATGCAACAAAATGTATGCATGTAAGTGTTTTCTAAAAATAAAAGTTTATAAGCAAATAAATAATTGTTAAAAAACCATTTTAGTGTTAAAAATAGATACTAGATGCGTACGTTCCCAGCAAAACTTTTCGAAATATGTTGTCATAATTTCAAACGTGGTACAAAAAGTTTTAAATATAATTCTTTTGAAACCAAAAAACAATGATTTGTAAAAAGTGACTCAAATATTAAAATAACTTTACTTTAAGTTAGGTAAAACTACATTGTAATAGTTTTAAAAACGTCCTAACATCATTAAAAAATTATTCGAAATTGCATTTTTAATTGTTACTTTGTTACTATGTAGTTACTTTTGTTGCTCTGGATATGAAAAAATAGAAAGACAGCGGGGTTCCAGCCAATAAATAAGTAATTTCCTGTTTTTTCTTTCTGAAGTTATACTTTTTAACTTAAGATGTATTTCAGTTTTTTTTGCTGTTGTATAATTGCCAATAACTACAATGAAATCTTGACCCAGACATCAATAAAATGTTTACAAATTGTAAACACAGCAAAGATTAAGTTGGCGTCGAACAGCAAACTATAAGAAATTAGCTTCTTATCTAGAACTATTTCTAATTAAACTTGTAAAAACTAATTGAAAATAAACAAACAAGTAAAAAAGCTATGGTCGCCCTGGCTCAACCCTTTTATACCCTAAACCTTGATTTACTTAATATTAAGGACCATAATCTGCGAAAAAAATTGATGCAATGAAAATTCTTTGGAAGTGGTGCGACTCATGGTAAATTTTAGACGGGTCAATAAATTTTGAGCCGAATTCGGTTCCGATATCAGCACCAATAAGGTATTTATGAAAGTTAGCATAATTTTCAGATAATAGCTACTATAGCAGGCAGAGTTAATAAGCCAAATATTTTTTTCAAATTTGAAGTCACGTTTTTGTGGAAAAAACTTATGTTTGCGTAACTTGAATCTTAAGTTTACGCAGTTAAGTGTGATTTCTGAGAATATAGCTGTTATGGGAATTATGGTGATTTATGGACCAATTTCAGTCACATTTTGGGAAAAACTGGTGCCAAAAGGCATTGCAAAGGTGCAGCATATTGTTGTAGTAGAGTAATATTTAAAACCACTACAATCGACAAGATTTATTTTAGGAACAAATTTTTAGTAGGATTAAGTAAAATAATGTTAAATGGTTATTTTTATTCCAAGCATAAGGAGTTAATACGTTTCTATAACCAGCATGGGACTTTATATACTATTTATGTATATATTTCAACTGTGAGACGTACAAATTTTTTATATTAAGTTATTCTAAATAAGGTCGAAAAGGAGAGACCTCAAATAACGACCTTTGGTTCCGTAATACATTCACTTAAGCCAGTGATTGGCTGCTGTGGGCTCCTAGCTATTAAACAATAACTTAGGGAAAGATTTTTAAGAAAATTCAGCGATGAGAACGAAAGCCCCTACTATTCACTTTATCACACCTTTGAAGTGAGTCACATTTAATAAAATATGGGGCTTGACAGCGGCACAGAAAATTCTCCACCTGTTCGATGTCATTGTTGTACACCGTGCAGTCGTGCTCTGTGGTAAGTTTCCACACACTCCTCCACAGCGATTTTCGATTCAACGAAAGGCTTTGCTTAGACTTAGGCCTGTGTGCTGGTTTCTAGACTATTTGTCCGCGTTGCAGCAGTATCCAAGCTATAGTTCGTATGTGCCGTAAGCCAGAAAAATATTCCGCGGAGCATTGACCTCCACTTATATAATACAGCTGTGAGCTGATAGGCACAAGCAGGTCTTAGTTCCCTGGATTCTTACAAAAATTCCTTGTACCATTCTATTCTCTGATCTGGAGCCATCAACATAACAGCACTTTCCTTCGAAAATCTGCTCCAGGCTCCCTTCCAGCCAGGGTTGTTGTGCGGATATCCGCGCAGTGCAGTTATCCTTAAGCTTCAACTGGGATATACGATCGGAAAATTTTACTGTCCCTACACAAACGAGTGTCTCTAAAAACTCGTTGATAATCACACTTACAACCTCTTTTAATCCATTCCCCGTTGTTTGAAGGCGTTTTGCTGTAGTTCAAACTGCCCCGCTTATTCCGAAACAGCATGCATCTTGGATCGTTGAAGAAATCAAATGTTGCACTTTCGGTTCGTTGATAGGAATTTAATTTTATAATTACCCTTCTGTACAGCAAGAACGTTATCTTTATACTGAAGGCCGATTGAAGGCCTATAGCTCTTCTACATAGCGTCAACATCGGTGAATCTTTACCTATCTTTTCACTAAGTAGTGATTCTCAGGTGATTAGCCACCTCGGATACCAATTGTAATTCCCAAAAAACGAGGCTCAAATTAAAATTAAATTAAAGTTTTGTCCTGATTCAAATTTTGTCTTTTAGGCTCAATCTAGTCTAGTCTATCCCTTCTACAAAGCCGATTTAGGCCCTTTCCCATCTTAGAAGATCTTTACTTTCTTGCAAAAAAAAGTAATAAATTTTAATTCAAATTAAATTATAAAAGTTAACAGCTGTTTTACTTAAACTTTCTGTTTTGATGTGACACAAATAGTTGTTTTCATTTTCATTTTAGAGAAGGTTCTTCTCTATGTTGACATTTTCATGTATTTTTAATGCAAATATTCTGGCAATTTGTAACATTATGCATATGTTAACATTTATTGTTTCAAAAATGCTACACAATACAAAACAGTTAAAAAACAAAGTTTTCAGAATTTGTAGAAATGTGTAACAAAGTTTTGCTTTAAGACCTTTTTGTTTTAAGGGTAAGAATTCAGACATGATTACAATAATAATCGTTGCCATCAGTGACGTTAAATGCCAGCTAAACCACCAAACAAACAACCACATTATTGTAACGAGAAAAAGATGAAATTATTTTTGAAACAAGTGTAACTTGCAACAATTTTTATGATGCGAATTTATGTCAATTTAAACATGTGTTGTGAGACAGAAATAAAAATGCAAAATTGATCAAAAGCACAAAAACATATTTTACACCTAATGATAGAACGAACAATTTTCCCTTTTTTTATTTATTTTTTCTTCTCTTGATTTGGTTGGGGTTTTCTTTAGCTCACTAAGTCCTTCTTAATGGCATGATTGCTTTATGAGGCATTTTATTACCCTCTCCGGATCTTGTTCATTTACTCATCCTTTTATTTTTGGTTAGACATAATAAAACTGATGGTTTGCAAATGTAATATAATCAAATCTAAATGCTAAACAATGCTTTTATAATTTGTCATCAACGTTTGAATATATTTTATAGTGATGTCGTTTCGGATCGCTTTAAGCTAATGTAGTCAGTTTTCTCGCTACAATTGTAAAAGGGTGGTGTTTTTGTAGCGCAGTTTATAGTGAAAATTACCCCCTTTAGAGTTGCTTACAATTTAATGAATTAGAAACCACATGGAAATTAATGATATTATTTTGTGCATTTTGTTGCCAGGGTGGCTTTATAAATTATAGGCATATAATAGAAAAGTCAAAACGTACGAATTTCGTTTTGTTAGATTCTAATAATAAAAGGCAATAAAATTTAACACAATTTATATAAAAGGATTATCCTGTGCAAACATTGTTTTGTTATGATTTTTTATTTGTTTAGTGTGTTTCTTCTATATTTGATTGTTTGTTTTTTTTTTTGTTTTAATAAGGGGAATTTTTTCCCTTCGAAAAAGTTAATAGAGCAGCAAAATAAAAATTTAAATTATTAGCACCTTTTTCAAATACGTAAAGTTAGTTTTGTTATTAGTAAAAAGGAAATAAAACGAAGAGGAGAGCGATGTAGCATATTGTAGATGTTCTTTACCAGTGCTTTGATATAAAAAATTTATGAAACTTGGAATATTTTATTAAAAGAGAGAAACATTTAAGTAAAAAGTCCTGCATTTTCTTTTTATTTAAGAATTACTAATATGACAATTTAAAAAAACTAACAATCAAGGACATGATGATGTCCTTTTGATAATAAGTTAAATAGAGCCCATTAAATAAAAGAAAACTTAAATAAATGTATGAAAGTCGTAATTCTGTACTGAAATCTTACCAGTCATATGCATATTGACGATATTGGTTATTTTTAATGCTCAACCGCTCATGTATGTAAAAAATAACAAAAGGATATAAGGAGCTTTGTAAGCTCTTATTCCAAAAACTAACAGATTGACATGGCTAAACTCACATATTTATATTATATGTGACTTTGTGAGTTCGTCGAGAACAGTTGAACTTAATTTAACCTATGCTAAGACCATCTCATGCAATGAACAATTTTGTACACTAACATCCTTATATATTTAATCCTTCGACACTGTTTTGTGTGGCCTTATGCACATATTTTAATCTGCGCAGAACAACACTTTGAAGTAACTGCTACTACTTAGAGCTCGATATTTCAAGAAAATGTTTTTAATACTGAGAAAATATTCAAAAAATACTTGAGACATTTTATAATTTTATGGATTTAAATTGAGAAAATTTTCTTTTGTTTATTTGACTTTAGTTGCTTTATAGCAGGACTTAATTTTCAAAGGCTTGCCATGTTGGAGTTGTTTGTAAGCATCTAACAAAGGAGAAGACCAAGGCGCATGTAAATCAGGTTGCCTTAGTTCCACAAAAACAACTAAATCGTCATACTAATGTTAGGCAGATAAAAAAAACTCACAAATTCTTTACTGCCACTGTTTGAGTTTTGTAAACAAGAAAAAATACATAAACATATACAAATTTTGACATTTAAATACCGAAATACTGTTGCTCAGCTAATTAACTGGGGCCACCTGATATACGTACGCCATGGAGAAGACACTTATGCGCTGTTTTTGAAAGGCCGAGTAGTGATCGTCTTGGGACGAATTATGTGAATTTAGTTTTTGTTTACAATACTAAAATACATATAATTCTTCCTAAGGCGATCACTACTCGGCTTCCAAAAACAGCACATTAACTTAGCGGAATGTCGTAAGTGCTGTGGGTACTTAGATTGTTTAAATACATCATTAGGCTGAGACGTAAATTAAATTTACTTAACTTACGAGTTGTGTTTTCTGTTCCTATAATACAAGTGTTGATCGTATGTTTTGTGTTTGTAACAATAAAAAAATATATAAAATATTATATAAATAATTTATTTTCTATTATTTAAATAAAACGTTATTGCCATGTGTTTACATCGAACACCAACTGGTAATAAAATCTGTGTCTTATTTTAAAAATGCATTCTGCTAGTGTTGGTAAAATTACTTTTAAAATTAATCCTTTTAATTATTGTTAAATAAACAAATAAAATTTATTGAAACATTGTTTAAAGCTTACGTTTTGGTAATTTTATTTAAAGTAAAGAATATTTTTAAAATTTTACAATTTTGCCAATTTTTTAAGGTATGCATATGTATATACTACATTTAAGTATGTATAGTTATATGTTAATACATATGTATACTAAAAATAAAAACCTATAAAATTTTTTTAAACTGAAACATAAAATACAACTTAAATATGGAAGTATTAACCCCCTTAAATGTTTGCCTTTCTGTTCAGTCCCCCAGTCCTTGCTATCCGTGATATAGAATGAACATCAACGGACACAGGCGCATGCATAGTTATAGAAATAATGGGAATGAGGACGATGATGGGCGAACGATGTTGGTTAAAACCGCTGATGCTGTTAGTAAAACCACTGCAAACATGGTGATGAAATTTATGGCAACTTAACAAAATGGTGCAACAGTGTATTGTGTACGGGATTTAAACAAAATTTTAAGCTGCAATGCACGAAATGGGCAAACACATTCGATATTTTTTTCCATGTTTTTTTTTCCTATATTAGAGTATCCACTGGAACAAAAATCGATTGAATAATCGAAGAATTTTCATTCGGTTATTGACAAATATTTTTGGCACTGCAAATCAGTGTTAAATCATAAAGTATATAAATTAATTAGCCATTCCGGTGTACTTGTCTGATAAAAATATACCTTTTAAAGCGCAGTAACATTCTGTGGATCCACTACTTAATAGTTTTACAGCAAAAAAAAAATATATTTAAGATAAACGCTCCATAACATCATGCAAAATGGTGTTTATACTACTGAAATATAAGCTAAAGTCTCGAAAACCCATTTTTTATTCATTTTAATTTTTACATATCTTTGTAAACCATAAGGGATAAAGGTCTGGATGTAGTTTATGCCACTTAATAGCCATTAATATTAATTCGTTAGCACGATTTTTCAAAAAATATATCAAAAGAACTTAAAACCTTAAAACAGGGCATTGGTCTATCTCGTTATTGGCTTATTTTCTGAGCTGTACATACGTCCATTAAAAAAGCTTCGACACGATTTGTTTTATAACGCTTATTTTTTACTCTTAATATTTTTTGGTTATACATTTTTTCTATACATTTATTGTATAGTCGAAAAAAGCATTTATTTAAGTTTTGTTTATGTTCAGCACTTAATTAAAAATATTTCATCGGATGTTCATTTAAAGAATTGTAAAAGTCGCACAAATAATTTGAGTAGTTCAAGGTTTTCGAATTATTAAAAGACCTTAATCAAAACTCCAAAATAAATTAATTATTTTCTCGAACACAATTCAAATCCGATTAAATGGATACTCTTATACATATAAATATTTGTAAAATTTTATGTATATTTGTGTTTTACCCTTGTATATCGCATAAGAATTCTTCTTTTTTTTTTTTTTTGTTGGAGTTTACACTTTACAATGCAATTCACTGAAGGGCTTTGTGAATGTTTAACAATGGCAACATGGTAAATAAATTTTTGTTAAATTGTTGAGACCACAAATAAACAATTGCAAAAATTTAAGTTAAAAATATGCTGCAAATAGCAATACATATGTATGTATGCATGTGCACTTAATATATGGATATATACCATAAAAACAATGCAAACCATAATATGTTTATATGTATATACCCAGCCAGCAAAATTGGCCGACAACTGTAAGATATCTTAAGACCCAAATACACAATATAAGCTTGCTTAATCAATCATAAGATTTTTAAATTTAGCTTCAAGCATGGACTACCTACACGAGCATAAACGAACATTTTTCATAAAAAAATTATTTTAGAAGATGAAGGTGTTAAACGACGAAATGTTGTATCGATTTTCTGTCGAAAACTCAATATGAAAATAACCCAGTTTAATTTATTTATAATTAATATGCGTCAATTAGGATAATTTTTTTAAACAGCTCTCATACAAATGTCTATATCCACAAAATTTTGCATATACATATGTCTATCTTTATGCCTTCAATTAGTATACTGAACAAAAATTTTATCGCTTAATTTTTTGAAAACTTTAACTGTACTGAGCTAATTTCACCACAAAATACACAACAATTTTTGAACAATCATAAAAATATCAAACTGATTTGGATTTTAATCTCTCAGCTAGTTCAATCTCACAAAAGGCTCACACACTGCCAGAAATACTTTTCTATCACATGATTTTGTAGGAAATCTTACCTGGTGTGTGGGTCTAACAGAAATTGGACAGAATTTAAAAAAAATCTGTCAGAAATCTGATGGAAAATCAAACATACATCGTTTACAAAAAATTGTTTACACATTGTTTTTAATTTAAATTTGTTTTTTAGTCATTTTTTTTATTATCGTATAAGAATCAGTTAAAAATAGTTTTTGATTTCAAATTATTTTTTATTAAATTTTTTTTTTATTTTTTTTATTACCCAGCTAATTTTTTAATTTGAGTAATAAAGTGTCATTTCTTAATAGGTTACAAGGTAATGAGGTCGTTGCGACAGAAAACTACCTTTAAGTGAGGACGTTAATAGTTATATTTGTTGGTTTATTTGCGAAAAATCATTATGAAACAGGTTTTATAGAGTGTTTTCTTGTTAAAAACCTTAAATGTGTACTTGTTTTGTACAGTTAATCATTGGTAATTGGTTATTCGATTGATTTTTGTAAGCACATTTGTATGTAGGGGCCGTGAATTTCGGGACAACTCAAACAAAAATAACTAGTTGTTTGGCCAAAAGGCAACTAGTGTTTGCTCGTCTCCAACATTACTTGCTAACTTACCAGGTAAGGCAAAGGTTTTGCTGGGTAGCTTGCAGCAAACTGGAGTTGAAACTGCGCCTTCTGTTTGCTAGTCTTGCGTACTGCCACCACACTATCGCCTAATTTTAATTTATAAATGCTAATGTCAGTTTTGAGGTAAAAAGAAGAACAATATTGGCCAATATATGCTAATTTGAACTAAGTAACGGTTTAAAAGTAAAGCCACCTCCCGACAAAAAAAAAATTACTCTCTACAAGACACTGATACTACCCGTGTTTATTTATGGTTCTGAAGCATGGGTACTTGCTAAAGCAGATGAGGAGGCAGTGCTTGGAGTTTTCGAGAGAAAGATTCTTCGGAGAGTCTATGGACCAATCTGCGTTGACGAAGAATACCGGTGTCGTATGAAACGTGAGCTGCATGAGCTGTTTGCCGATATTGGCATAATTACAAGTATAAAAATTCAATGTTTACGGTGGCTAGGTCATGTTGTGAGAATAAATGAAGATGCTTTAGCTAGGAAGTCATTTGAACGTGAGCATGGTGATGGATCACGCAGAAGAGGAAGACCGAAACTTCGATGGAAGAATCAAGTGGAGGAAGACATTTCAAAACTTGGTGTCAAAAATTGGGGGAAACGCGCAGAAGATCGAATCGGTTGGAGATCAAATCTGAGTTCGGCTATTGGAACAAACGTTTTGTAATAGCCATCTAAGTAAGTAATTATGTCTCTTTTGTCTGCAGTGACAATAAAATATTTCAATACATAATATGCAAGGGCAAAAAATCTCGTTGCATATTTAAGAGCGAAGACATAAACAAAATCAAAAGCAAAGCAGTAGGGAATAAAAACATACATATACGCATCTGTAAAAAATTAATTAGAAATCTTTAAGACACGTCGAACATCAAAATGAATAGACATGTCTAACAGATATCTATAAGATATGCGTAGAAATCAATTCAAATTTTGGTTAGACATGTCTGAAACAGACATTGTACATCAATTTTGCAAGCTAGGTACGTATATATATAAATATATACCTAAATGTATATATGTATGTACACAAGGAAAATGCAAACAACACAATAAAATATCTGTTTATTTTAATAAAAGTTCACCCAAAAAACACCAGCGAAATTTACGAGTTAACATGAATGTATGTAAAAAGTTTTCCAAACAATAAATACAAATTTATTAAAGATTTAAAGTTAGATTATATATAACATTGAGGTTTTAATGTTTTATCATATGTATGGTCAGTGTTTGTGAGCAGGGAACTTAGGTTTGATAATGCGGAGGAAATGTTTTTATTTGTGAAAGATTTCTGGCGATTAAACACTTTTCGTTTGTATGAACAAACATATTTTGTTTAAATTGAGTAAAATTTGAAAATGCAAATACTGGTTTCAGAACACATTTTCAATCAATCATCATAAATATGTCTTTTTTAGATTTTTGAGGAGGTATTTGTTTAATTTTTAAACTTACCCTAACTCTGGCTTCTGTTAGGTTTGTCCACATTGCAATCTCTTCACGTGTCGACATATCTGGATAACGATTTCGACTAAAAGTATGTTCCAGCTCCTGTAGTTGCTGTGACGTAAAATGTGTTCTCTGCCGCCGTTGACGTTTGTTTTTCTTATCATTTTTGGGTTCATCGGTGGTCGTCGTCATTGGTTCATCATGACCGGAATTCGATATGTTTTCTGTTTTTATTGTGGTCTCATTGATTGAGCGATTATTACCTGTTAAAAGAAACACAAATAATCTTAAGCAAATACTTGTTATTAGGCGACAATGTTCAATATTCATGTTTGTTTATATTTTTGTAATTTATCTTTGGACAAGAGGTTTTCTAGTGCTTAATTGAATAGTAGTTTGGTATGGAATGCTTAAAGGTAAATAATCAGGTAATAATAGATAATTTTCCAAAAAGTAAATATTACTTTACAACTAAGTTAATTGTTTCTAGCAGATTAAAATAATTATTATTTATAATTACAATATTAAAACACGCTTATTAAAACGGCTTGTTATCGACATGAAAAGGTGCCCTTTACTTGTTAAACCACAAACATACATTTTCTAATCTTTAAATAATATTTTATGTTGATAAGTTAATTACCGAAAGTAATTTTTTGCTGCTGTTCTGCCGATACTGCCCTTGTCCGTTTTAACAGCATTTTGGTTTCCCTCTCCCCCCGGCCTTTATATTTATATAAAAACATCAAAGCGAAATATGCCGCCTGCTCCCACCATTCTTTAGCAATTTGGGGTTAATTTATTTGTATCGTATGATTAGATTTATTTTAGTTTTATTTTCATACACACACATACATTTAATAATTTTCAGGTAAAAAATATGATTGATCATTTGCTAGGTTCTAGTTGTTTTCGGTAGATAATTGTAGACAACGAAAGCTTAAGTGAAATTAAAATCGCAATCAAAATTTTTGCCTGTAGTACTGCTAATTTGCCGACAAAAGATATTTGTTTTGTTATCATTAAAATTTTTGAGTTTGTTTATTATATTTTTTTGGTTTGATTAGGGAAAGCGGGCATGTTATGCTACTGTAGTAGCTGCCAGGTTTATTTAATGTTTTTCTCTTGTTAGCAAACAATAAGGAATGACATTCCTTATATAAATCTTTCTTTTTATTATCGAAAACTAAACATTTACTTGAACAGAATACAAACGGCAAACTTTTTTAAAACGACGAGTGTTTAAAACGTTGTTAACAAACCGATTACTGGATTCGTAAATAACTTTTTTATTGAAAAGAGGATTTCAGTTTTGAAAGATATTTTTGATTAAATGAACTTTGAAAATTAATACATAAGTATATCGAGGGTCTATATTCAAAATATGCTAACTCAATTTTTGGGCAAAATGACTTTTCGATGGCAGATGGCTCCTCAGTGGAATACCCATCTGTGGTAAAAAAAACAAAGAAGATCCAAAGTGCTTGGAAATCTTTTCTTAGTTCGGCCATTGACATACCTGGGTTGTTATAAGAGTATCAACTCGAACAATAATCGCTCGATTTGTCGAACAATTTTTAGTCGATTTATCGCTCGAGTAAGAAAAATTGCAAATTTCGATTAAAGTACAACTCAATCAGTATTCTAAAATTACTCGAACAACATTAATTTCATATTAAATTTTCATTGTTTTTACTATTTTACCGCTTGCTGTCTCTCGTTAAGAAAAATTACAAAAACACGTGTTAAAGGATCATAGGTCTATAATACACTAGTTTTCGAACGTATTTTCGGGTGATGTTTTATGTAGATATTGGAAACCTCATAAAAGCACTTACATATTTGAAAAACTTTGGTTTGTTATTGATAGAAATGCCGAATTTGCAAATGTATCCAGCAACATTTTTTGGAATTTGGCTAATGAGCTGTCATTACTTCATAGGTTACAAGGTAAAGAGTTTGTTTAGACAGAAAAACTACCTTTTGGCAAGGGCGTTAATAATTACATTTACAAAAGGATTAGGAAACAGGCTTTACAGCATGTTTCTGTTTTTAAAACCTAAAATTTTTATTTATTTTGTTCAGTTAATCATTGGTAACTAGTAATTCGATTGATTTTTATAATCACATTTGCATGCAGGGGTCGTGAAATTCGGGACAACTCAAATAAAAATAACTACTTATTCGTCCAAAAGGTAACTAGTGCTTGTTCACCTCCAATATTACTTGCTAATTTACCAGGTAAGCAAAGGTTTTGCTGGGGCAAGTATGTCTGATTGTTAAACTCAACTTTTGAAAGACCAAAAACGTTCTTCGGAAATGTAAAAAGCAAACAGAGTTTATCAAAAGCAGGGAGATTGGGAACTATTCATAGAGAAACTAAAGGTCCTTAATACATAGACAAACTTTTATATTCTAAATGATGTTTGAACACCATTATTTCTAGTTAAAAAAATGAATTAATGACAATAACACAAGACATTAGTGATCGCAAGTTAAACCTGGGCAATCAGCTAAAGCGTCACGAACTTCAAATATCTATTACACAGAGATAAAACTATGTATTTAATGGAACTAAAAGTGTTCTTTTTATTATAAGCTGCTAAAATTTGGTTAGATTATCACAGGGAATCTGTAATGCATGTATTACTAATTTCTTTGAAGGTACCATTGGCTTAAAAACGGCCAACATTTTTGGCCATTTATAAAACCGTAATATTTTATCGTGACCCCGCTAATCGAAAACGGGTATTTTAAAATTGCTTGATTCGTTTTTGACCCTATAATAAAGAAAATGCTTTTGTTGCGGAATATATATACAAGTTCTTTCCTACTTAATTTATACAAACGTTCCTAGTCACTAAATATAGGTGCTTTAGATTAACTAAGAGTTTGTTTGTTTATGTAGATAAAGAAGTAAAGCAATTTAGGCAAAATATTGGATAATCTGATATTGAATTTATTGGCAAGGCAATGAACTTTAAAAGGGTCCTGTATGCCTTTTATATACCTATAATTCAACAACTTTGTTTTGTAATATATTTATTGTATTTTCTTATTAACTGTACCTTCTCAGATTTCATTTAAGCATTATTTTTAATAATTTTCAAAGGTTATTCAGGAATTGATCCCAATTTTGTTGGGTTCATAAGAAACTGTGGAACGTTTTGGTTTGTTTATAGTAATTCTTAATAAGTTTGTTGAGGTTATTATATAAAGGCAAAAAATGTTTATGAGGTTTTTAAGCATTTGGTTGAAGTCTACTGATGATTTGGTGTAAGAACCAATGGAATGCATAGACAAACTTAACCTACAACAAACCCTATAAATGTTCTTTTTAATCGCAATTGTATATTTAGATATTTTTACCTCTCAAACACGCTTTTAACCTTTACCAATCATATACTGTAATCATAATTGTTGTATGGGATAGCGAATAACACTACTAAAAAAATATATATACAACTACATGACCAACAACAACCTTCATTTTATACATTCTAAAAACTCCTTTTAATCATAAAAGTTACTTTTCGAGACAAGGCATTATCGCTAATAAAAATATTGTATTATTGTAATAATTACTTACCATCCTTACGATCTCTACTTCGATTTGTTAAAGCTGATGAAGACGTGGATGTTGTGTTGTGAAAATTATTTAAGTGGGATGTTTCTAAACCATTTGCTACAGCGGCCATAGAACTATGACTATCACGAAAATCTCCAGTCTCAGCCCAAACTGAAAAAAATAAACCAGAATGATGGAAAACAAAATTAAACAAAAATATTATTGCCTAACAGTAAGAAATTTTTTAAACAAAATTTAATAATTTATTTTAAAATATATGTTTGTATGTATGTATGTATATAGAAGTAAGTACATACAATACAATTCTGTACATGAATGTATGAAAGTATGTATGTTTGAACGAATAAACTTTATACTTATAGCAGCAGTAAAAGATAAAGTATTTCAAAATGCACATTCAATGAATAGGCAACTTTTAAAAGTGTAGAAGTTGGTAAAGAGATTGTTTAAAGTAAACGCCATAACCAGCTACTTAAAATGGAATTTAATGGACTCACAAAAGGATTTATGAGCATTTACGCGCTCGTTTATGAATATAATGGGCTAACACTTTCTTTTATTTAGTTTATATGAAGTCTTGGGGATACTTAAGACATGTAGTTTAAAAATGTTCCATAAAACATGTACCATTACTCGTATTATTGGTATCCAGGCGCTGTGCTTTTTATTTTTATTACGTTATAAGTTGTTGTAAAGTTGTAAGTAAAAAACTGGTTAAATAGAAGATAATTAAAAAGAAAACAAATATATTGCTCCAAATAAGTATGTAAGTAGATACTTAATTTGCCATACTTGAAGTGTTATCTTTTAAAAATTCATTATTTACAAAACCGTTGTTTATAATGTGACAGTTAATAATTGTTCAAACATATATTAAGGTTTCTCATGCCTTGTGTTTTTTTAAAGGAATTTGTTACAAATAATATTAATTATTTACCCTACAAATCCTAAATATTTATTTCTCTCATAATAATGCATAAAAATAGTTTTCGTTTTTAATATTTATATTTTTCTTCCCCATTGGGCATTTTTAAAAGATATGTTGTTCTTTTAGTAGTTTAAGGTGTTTTGTAGTCTGAAGTAACAACTCTATTTACAAGTGGCTGACAAAAGTGTCAAATAAATCAAATTTTCAATGGTTATGAATAGAAGTGCCAGTATGGTAACATGCTGTTTCCATGAAATTTATATTTTTATTCAAGTACATACATACTTACATATTGTATGGATGTATGCTGTCACACTGTATATATAGCCTGCTTTCAATATGTTAAAGCAATAAGTCTTATCGAACATTGATATAACGTTAAAGTATTCAAATTTCCTATTGATGAAGTAACTTAATTATGCCAATTAAAGATGGGTACTTACACCCGCATTGTGGTTGGACAATTTCAAATAAAATACGTTTATAGATAAAAAAAAAACCTTAAAAGACATCCGATTTCTGTATGCAAAATGGCAATATTTCTTTAAAACATAATACAATTTACTTAAATTACATTTTGCATATGTAAACAGACTTATTGTGGAAGTAAGTAAAAAGTCAATGCGCCCGCCCCTATTTAGCATTTCAATTACGTTATAAATAAAAAAACTGTACATAATATATAAAAAAAAAAATTTTATTTACTTTAATTCCATATTTCTATATTCAAAATCCCAAAACAATGAAATATGATAGAACTTGTTGTCTATTCAGCTGACTTTTGACCTTCATCAGGGTCAACAGACCTTTCATACTAGCTATCCCAATTTGTTTTGCTACCTCCATTAAACGGTTAATAAAACAATGTAAATTAAAAAGTTATTTAAAACGGCAACAAAATATTTTTATCTTTTTTTTAACATTTATCTGTTCTATTGTATATATAATTATTTTAAATATGAAGACATACAAAAAAAAACGTTTTCTTTTTATTATATGAGGCTATGAGTGCAACAGTGGCCTAACCCACAAATACTAGAACTTTCTTATTTTCAGTTTTCATGGTTTTTGGGTTAGGCCACTGTTGAGCTCATAGCCTCATATTAGAACATATTTGTAGAGCCAGAATCTCAAAAAATGCAAAATAAACCCAATCAAAATGACTTTAAAACCTTAATCTGGGTTAATAGTCTTTAAGTTGCATTTCTTGGTTTTTTAATCTTTATAATGAAAAAAAAAACAATATGTGAAACTGTGGCCACTTTGCTGACCTTCGTCTCCAACCTGGGTCAATGACTTTTAAAAGTCTTTAAAAATGCAAAAAGGTACAAAAGTGTGAAAAGTACTTTTTGACAACCATATGGGTTACTACATTAATACGAGTCAATAGCTTTCAATTTCATGTTTGTACACAGAAAAAACTTCACAAATTTTTATTTAAACAAACATTATTTTTAAAAATTGTTATCTGGTTTTAAATGTCGAACAAAATAAACGAAAAATCAAAAAATTGTTTTGCTCAATAGCAATCAGGGTACATTTATACAGATAGTGTTAAGAACCCAGCTGATTATAAATTCACCTTGAAATTTTGTGAAAATAATTGTCAGATTTATTAATTTTGTTTGAAATTGAAAATTTTGTTGTCATTCACTTGCTCAAACACAAAAGAGAAATGCAGAGGGCGAGTATTTTGAATTCGCCTTGATACTACCTGTATTAGCGTATTCTGATAGCAATGTTTTTTTTTTATTGAAAAAAGTGGGAATTTTTTTCCAGATAAATTTTTTCAGAAATCTAATAAAATTGATTTTAGACAAGCAAATTATTGACTTGGTTAAATGCTTTACTGATTTCACAGAAGAAAAACAACATTTTAAAATCAAGAATTTTATTCTTGAATTTATCAAAAATCGTACTTGAAATTTTTAAGTACGATCCGTATTAAGGTTTTGTCAAATAAAGTCTAGTCGGAATTACTTCAAAAAATCAAGAAACAACTTGTTTAAAGCTTTGTATCGCAGTGGGAAGCGTGCAGTTCGGAGATTCCCAAGTTCAAATCCCAGCTACGGCAAATACAGAAAATATGTTTCAAATAATTAATATTAAATAAATATAAAATTAAAACAATATATAAAACTAATTAGGGTATATGCAAAAAAAAAAAAATATTTAACATTGGGTTTTTAAACAAAGTTTTTGTACAAAATTAAAATTTGAAGTCTACTTTAAATTAAAAAAAAATTTCTCGGATATCCCTCTTCTTCTTTAATAAAGCTCCGTTAGTCAATAAAATGAGTTTTCATTTTTGAATCAATCCCGTTTACACTTAAATCAACCTTTTTGAGCTTATATTAAGTAGGAATTTGAACTTAAATCAATCATTTTTTGCCTTAAAGGTGACTAAAATTAAGAAATACGTGATAGATAAATCGTACTTGGTGTAAGAAAAGCCCTACTGAAGAAAAGATTACTTGGTTTACTTTTTGAGTGTTAGAGTAAATGCACCTTTACACAATTTATGTTTTGGTTAGAAAGGGTTCCGTAAGGGTTCTATTGTTAGTTTAAAATTGCAAATTTTACTTACAAAAAAATCAATAATGGTATTTTAACCAGCGATACTCGACTCAACAAATCCTAAATAGTTTAAGATTTTACTTCTTTCGACAAAAACACCTGTTAATATTTAAAAAATATTATCATTGTAATTTCCAAAGCAAATGTAGTGTGAAATTAAAAAAAAAAATACTACAACCCTTTAACACCCCACATAAAAACGAAATGAAACAATAAATAAAATTTCCAACAGAAATGACAGTTCGTTTACGTTTTGATCTGTCAAAATACTTATTCAAGTTGGTGGTGGACGGGGAAACCAAAACCAAAATTTTTAATTTATAACTAAAATAAGAAAAAAGGCAGGCGAAAACAAACTATGACATGTGTGGAGCTTAGCTAAAACAAACAAAAAAAACTGACCTTTTTCCTTTTATTTTTTTGCAAAATCATCATTAATTGGGATTTTTTGCTTTTGAATGAAAGACAGTTAAGGTGATACATTCGACAGTTAAGATGAGTAATATAGGGTAAATGAAACGTTTACTAGACATCTGTCTGTTGGTAAGGTTAACACAATGGTTAAACTATTAGGATCTATGAATAAATTGTTGAAATATAAAAGTAAGGACGTTCAATGAATTTAATTTTTTTTGTTGGATTAACTTTCTTTTAGTGCATTTTGTGTAAAATAGTCTGTCTTTTGCTTGAAATACTTGGATGGATATTTGTTTGTTTGTTTACTGCTTTGTGTGTATGTGTGTGGTTAATAGACAAAGCTATGATTTTTTCTATTAAACGATTATTTAACTACTTTGACAGTAGCTAAACAGCAACGTCAACAAACAATCTCTTTGACATTGTTCTTGTTTCCTTTATTTTATTTCTTTTTTTGTTTACTTAGTATCATTGCCAAGAGTGTTTACACTGGCAATAAAGCACAAACACATGCACTGTAATGTCGTGTGTCATTTAGTGTTAGTTTTTGTTACATTTTTCCGTTTTTAATGAAAAAACTGACAAATAGCCCAAATGTTTTTACCAACATTTTTGTTTGAATTGTGTGAAAGTCTTTAGAAGTTTGTGTGTGGTTTGAGCAAAAAAAATCTATTCAACTATTCATTGGTGTTTGTTTGCCACACAATGATAATAATAAAATTTATATATTATTTATTTAACAAAATCTCTTTTTATTCTTTAACATTTGTTTTCCAAAATATATTTTTGTCAAAGAAAATATATTTTAGTGTATTTTGTGTAATATGATTAATAGATTTTTTTCTTTTAAATACTTTTTTGTGATTTCTAAATTGCACACCCCTAAATGAGGGTAATAAAATCAAATATTCTATGAGTGTATGAAACACGTGATATTGTCATTTGATCAGTGAAACACTAGGAGGTTTGACTTTTTTATACAATCGAGAAACATGAACTTGGGAAAAGGCGTTATTTTTTGGCTGCATACACACCCAAATGAATAATTGTTTGCATGAAATGACAGTTAATACCTTTTAATACAACTGTAATCCGCTACTTTGACAATTATAATTGTAATTTTAAAAAATGAAGCTTTTACGGGAGGGTAAGCAAATACATAGTAAAAAGATTTATGATTTCTTTTATTATTAAAATTTAAAAAAAAAATAAAAATATATTTTTAACACATACAAAAAAATTTATTAAAATTTTTTCCTTTAAAGAAGAAACACCTACATATTTTTGTTTGACAAAAAATCTAAAAGTTTTTTTTTTGCTAATGTTGGTGATAAAACTGGCATAAATGCTTTCAGACATCATGTCATTTTTGACATATTTTTTTATATTTTCAACCTGCTTCTTTACACCATTACAGTTATAGTTTTTCTTTTTTTTTTAAATAATACGCATGTATTTGTTTTATTTATTGTTTTATACATAAAAAAGAAACATTTTCCTAAAATAACATGTTTGGTACGTGACTTTTTCCACAAAAAAAAAAATAGTTTTTCTTCTATTTTTTGATGACATTAAACACCAATCTTAACAGAACTAAAAATTTTAAATAAATATTTTTATAGTCAACAGATGCTTAAACAATTATACAACGTAATCATACATATTATTTTTTAGCGTCATTCAAAAAACTTTGGAAAATGTTTAAAATTTTGCTTAAAAAAGTTGTGTAATATGCTGAGTAAAATAAGTGTGAAATCAAAAAGAATTCAAACGATCCATGCAATGAAACATTCTGCTTAGACTATAAAAAAGTTTTTGGCTTTCTTTTTTAGGAAGCTTACAGTAAAGAAAAAAACTGAATTACTTCTGATGTGAACAAAGAAAAATATATATATAATTGTTTAATTTACATACGTAAGAAAGAACAGGCCCAAGGTGCCTCCATACATTTACTTGCGCGTGCACCTTGTATAGGTCCACCTTGAATGGGCCCAATTAGCTTAAACAAAAATTATTTTAAAACTTATTGAAAAGCATTTTTTTGTTAATCGAAACAACCAATAAATAGGCTTGAAAAAATTTGGCAATGCAATTAATCGCTTCAAAAAAATAGTGAAAGTAAAAATAGTTTAGCCAATAAACCGATAAACCGATTTACATCGCAGGGCGGTAAATGGCCCTCACTCTGTATTTCGATTACGATTCCGCATGCAAATATGTATGCATACTTATATCAAAATAAAAAAATATTTTTCCAATTTCAAAATTGAGAAGCATATTATTTTAGTACGAAAAAACAAAATTCAAAAGTAAAAGTTATTGGTGGCCAAACTGTTCCACAGCGAAGAAGGCCGACGGGAAAAACTTCGATTCGAATCGAAATGAAGAATAGGGGTGATTATAATTTATTTCAACGCGTATGGAAGGAAACTACACGTTCTGTAAATTGTTATTGAATTCTTGAACCTATTCAAAATTGAGCTTGAAAATATTCTGGGGAGTCGTAAAGCTTAATTTAGAACGGAAATACGGGCTTGGATATGTAATCAAATGTTTATTAAGTGTTTTGCGCAATAGTTAATATATGCGAATCTAAATAATGATGAAAACATAAAAATGTCTTCTTTAATAAAAGGAACGGAGCTACCAACTATTCGAGTGATTATCACCGTAAAGTGTAAACGTGAAATGGCAGAGACTTCAAGTTCTGACTGCGGGCTCTCCAGATATGCAGATACAATTAGCAGCGATTTCGGAAAATTCTTATCCTAAGGGAAAAGAAATAAGTCATATTGAGGGAAAAATTATTAGTTTGCTACTTAAATCTTAACTCAAATTGAGTTCGACAGGTCTCCTTGAAATATATTTCGGGGTTTTAGACTCTAAGGGTAAAAATTATATCCTGGTACTTTTGAGGCACTTTATAACTTTTGAACAAAACGAGAGAAACATAATTCATTTTGCGTTTGACTCGTATGGGGTAAAGAAGCTTATAAGCGGGTTGAATATATAATATGGTGCTTTTAAAATACTGTTTGTAACCTTTAAATAAATAAAAATTAAAAACATTATTCAAATCGCGTTCGACAGCTACAAAACCTATATAAAGCATAATGTTCAAAACTTTGGACCACCTACTAAGATTAGGATTAAGTTGCGTCAAACTGCCTTTAAACGCAACAACCCAGCAAAAACTTAGAAGTGATTAGTCATTACAAATTTCTTACTTTTCAACTACTATTACATACCGTCTGTGTTACTTAGGAGTTGTTAGATAATGAGTTATTTCTTATCTAAAATTTAGGCAGATAGTTTCAGTTTGACAATTTCTTTACTTATTCTAGTTCAAGGTTTTCAGCCAGTTTTAACCAAAATATCAAAGAAAAAAACTTTAAATGCAACGATGAGTAACTGGGGTCCCCTGGAAAATGCTATTTTAGTGTCAATAAAATAATAGCTTTTGTAAGTCACTCTTTGTAAGCGAGCAGGGTAAGTACTTTTTTAACTCCCTCTTTGTAAGCGAGAACGGTAAGTACTTGCCACCAATGTCATCTCCATGTTTAAATAATGAGTTAAAATGCTAATGAGTAAGAGTTTTTTGGATTTTAACTCATTACAAAGCAATGCAAGTTTTTGCTGGGAAAGAGCAAAAATTTAAGAAGTTAACAATGCATTGACGTCTTGGCGCCTGTTATGAACTTTAAATTTTAAAAGCAGTTTAAAAATTTATCACAAAGGTTTTTGTTCGAAATTAATCACATCTTATACCCTTCAGGTACGTAATACGTGTCATTTCAAGTGCAATTTCCATCTGCAATCCTAGAGGTATATATTTTCTTGGTCCTTATAGATAGGAAAGTCGATTTAGCGATGTCCGGCTGTCCGTGTTATGGTAAGAGTCAACTCCTTTAAGCCCCCTGATGTCACATATCAAACTATCAAAAATATCTGCGAAAAAATCGCTATCGAAATCCAGTAAAATTGCCTAATAGCTAACCGAGATATAAGCCAAAAGCCAAGACTACCTCTGTCTCTAGAATATGCACATGAATACCTCTACGAGTGCCCCGGAGTTTCCCCTAAGCGGGTGCAATGTAAGACAGACTTCCATTAATTTTTCCTCACAAACATTTTTGTGGCACATGCTTTCACCCTATCTCCGCCCCTTAACAGGGTTGCCATACAGAGTTTAATTTAATTTTTTTTAAACGGCTCCCACAGCTTCCAGGGCGCTACTTCAAGGGGCATGTATAAGACCGACCGCAATTAATTTTTTTCTCACGAACTTTTTTGTGGAACATACTTACACCTTTTTTCGGCCCCCAACAGGGTTGTCATACAAAACTTAAAAAAAAATCTCTACAAATTTCCCGTAGTCGCTCTTTTAGGAATAAAATATATCACACAAACCCATTATTTTCCGCCCTCAAAAATATTCCTAGAACATGCTTTCCTCTTTTCTTTATCACCTAAAGGGAGTCCCATAAAAAGTTTGGAAAGCTTTAATGAATCCCTTCCTACAGGTTCCAGGGTGCCCGTGCAAAAAATTTTTTCTAGAACATACTTACCCCAAGGGGGGTTGCTATAGTCACCCTAAGAGGGTTACAATATGACATTGAATCCCATTTAAAAATTAGAAATAATTCATTAAAAAAAAATTTATCAAAATAAAACAAAACTGACCTAAACTTAATAAGTTTGTAATATTATTGCTTTATTATTATAACGAATTTTATAAATTTTTTATGCATACTTCCATATTCATAAGTACTTTCAGACCTAAAGTCATGCAGAATATTTCTTTTTAATTTTTTTAAAAAAATTCCATATTTGTTAAACAAATACTAGATTAATTACGAAAGTTTTAAACAAATTTAATTTTTATTTACCTGAAACTTAACAAATAAAACCTAATGTGCATTAAATTAAAATTTCCACAAATAAATATGTTTTTAAAGACTTAGAGATATGATTAAGACAATAAATGCTTCTAGAAGCCCACCTCAAGTTCCATCATATTCATTGTGAAACAGATGATGATGCTGCTGCTGCCGCCGAGATTTTGCTGGTGCCTTATAAAGATAAGAATTTTTTTTAAATTTTCTTAAGAAATAAGTTATTTGTCTTTGTTTCTATAATTTATAACAACCCAAAGTTGGAAATTGTTATTTGTATTATTTATACAACTTTTCTGTGCCAAAATAAACTATAAAAATGTTATGTACATTTGTATCTTCTCTTTGTATCTTTTGGGTAAAAGATAACAAAATTGTTTTTATCTTAGTCTTGGTCATGTTTTTATTGTAATATTTAATTTAAGAAGGTTTAGATTTCAAAAAAACAATACGTCTGCGTCGAATTTTTTGTACCCATCATTAATATTTTACCTTTTAATACTAATGGGATTTCCATATAATTTGAAATTTAATTTGTATCCGTATTATTTTAATTGTAGAGTCCATTAGCTTGCAAACTTTCGTGCTTGCTTTTATGAACGGGCATAGTTAATCTTAGTTTCAGATAAGGTTTAAGTAATTTCTACACTTAAAAGAGCTTAATCGAATTTTTTATTATTATTGTCATATATTTTTTAATTAGATAAAATCATTTTAGAATCGTTTTCGGTGTAAAAAAATGTTTTACGTGAATACTATTTTTTGAATAAGACATTGCGACAGATAAAATACACTTTGAATTACCCAAATGTGTTACAAGCAAGTTGGTAAAATCAATATATCCCCCGTAGTTTTGCCGGAGGGTATAAAAAACTAATATTAACATGAAGCAAAAAGACAACAAACAGAAAAATATTTTTTGTAAATTTTTTTTGAGTTTCCAGTTTTTTCATATGAATAAACGACATTAAATGTGTTAATAGCACGTGTAAGAAAAATATTCTTATTCGACATTTTAAATTTTAATATTTTTCTTATATTAAATATTTTTAAAAAATTTTACAAAAATTAAAAAAAAGTGGTTAATTTGTTACCAAAATCCCAGTGCGTTAGGTAAAAAATATTGTTGTTGTTGATTTAGACGTGAATGATTAAACCTTTATAAAGACTTAAACACTTTCGGCCTAAAATAAGGAAAAATAATGTTTCATTGAGAAAAATTGTTGCTATATTTTATTTATTTGGGTACTTGAGTATAACAAAAAAATTTCCTACTCGATAACTAAAGCTGAATCAGACAATCTACCGGCTTAAATAGAACCTTAAACTTATTGTAGTTAAACTGAAAAAACGATCTTTTAAACTCAAACCCCTGTTAAAAGTATTGTGTTTTATCGAGTACCAAAATGAAAAAAATTGAGTAAAATAAAAAACTTAAAGCAGTATAGTTTACCACCAATGAAAAATATATTCAATGGAATAAAAGTAAAAATTGGAAAATCAGCAGGACTATGGGCATTTACTTAAAAAGAAAAACTATCCTGGGCGCCCTATAAAAGATGACAGGATACCTGATAGATAGAAATCCTACTCAAAAATATTTTACCCGTCGTTGTCTAAGTCGACTGAAATCAAAATTAAATTAGGTGGGTATTTAAAAATGTGTTTAAAGTAAATTTTTGATTACATTATCCAACTAAATTAAACAAAAACAGCCAAATTTAAAACTCTACTTTTAAACAGGCTGCCCCAACTTTTGTATCGTAGCTCAGAAATATGTAAGTTATTTAGTTTCCCTTAAGATAACATTAAAAACTTTCAATTAAATTATCTTTGTGACCCATTCATTTTTTTTTTTTTAACAGTTTCAAATTTTTTTAGACCGAAATGGTCAAAAAATTTAGATTTTTTTTTGAAAAATGAAGAACTTTGTTTTTTTAAATTTTGTTGAAATAGGTAGAACTGTGTTACCAATTTTAAACCTGCTTTTTTAGACAGCAGACATGTCACCCAGCAGTCAAACTCGCACATCAACATTTCATTATGATACTGCTCTTCTCGGTACTTCTAAGGATTCTAAACAGGCCTCAAACGAACTGCATCATCATATTATCTAAGTAAAGAAATAGACAAAATTATGGGGAATAGAAAAATTAAACAAAAATGCACCCAAGTAACTTTTATTTAAAGCAAAAAAAAACGTGCTTCCCAATCCTTATTTATGCCCGGATGCATTCAGCTGGACCGTCGAAACTTAAAGCATCCGAAATAAATTAGCTAATTCGTTTCGATTGTAAACTTCTGTTCTATAGCTCGATTTTAAAACCAATTTGGTGCTTTGGTATACAATCGTATGGCACTACCTCCGCCTTTAGCATATATAAATTTAAGCGCCATATATACAAATTCCTACGAATGCTAACTCCTTGATATATTAAAAGCAACAACATTCTCTTGCTCGAAAAATCTTACACCATCGCGGGCACATTTGTTTAAAGAGGAATGAAATTGTTGTTCTCAGATTAAACCATTAAAATCGATGTATACTTTACTTTGAGAACTTATATTCTAGTTTGGTTTTAAAATTTGAATACTTATTGCCAGTAATTTGAAAAAAAAAAAATTCAGAAAAGAATCTTGTGACATTTTTTTTAGGTAAAGAACGTATGTAACTTTTGTTTTTGTATGTATGTGTCCTAGTGCCTTAGCCAAACAAATATTTTTGTGTTTTTTCTTTTTCTGGTTTTTTGAAATTAAAACAACCGGAAAATGAGGATAAATGTTTTCTTAAGTATCTCTTTTACGACTTTCCTTCTATTTAACCTAAAATAAATACACAGCCACCTCACTCACTGTTACTATCATACTCGTTCCTTTTTTTTATATTTTTTTTCTATTCTTTTAGACGTGGGGCTTTTCTTGTAAATGTGTGTTGTTTCTTAATCGTGGCAGACGATGCGGGAATATGAAATACATATTTTCAATGTCGTTGTTGGTGTTCTTATACTTCCGCAATTTATGCCACTTTAGTATTTTACCAACGAAGGCCTTCTTTTTCTTATTTGTGCCTTATAAAAAGGTGATGCTACTTTGCCATGACACAAGTGGATGTGTTGGAAAGATTATATGTATTTTTGTTCTTTTTTTAAACATGATATGTTGTCTACTTGGAAAGCGCTTATGAATTCTAAATGTGTAGTGGGGCTTAGAGGGAAAATTTAATAATATCGATTTTTTCCTTAAAAAATAGAAATCTGTAAATTGTTTAAGAAATATTTTAAAGCATAATATTTAGAATAAGAACTAGAATGCTTAAAATTTTATATCTGGTTAATCTAGTTATAAAAGAAGAAGAAAAGTGTAAAGAGTGCCTGCCGTTCTTTAATTTGTTAAAGCTTTTGAAATGTGAAGCTTTAAACTGTCTCTATTTCATAATAAATTAGGGTTTTTAAAAAAAAAGGCAACCCATTGCATTTTTGACAGCAAAAACAAAACACATGGGAGTTACAACAAAAACCAGTCTTTTGTGTTTGATTTTTAAAAATAATCCTAATTTGCACCTGTAAAAAAATACTTTAGCATGATTCGTACTTAAAATTTGTCCTTCCGTCCGGCTGGGTGCCGATGAATTTTTTTGATTAAAGTACAGGTATAATTTTTTAAAGATATGTAAAAGTAGTAATAATCGTTCCAGTTTTCCACATAACACCCACACAAATATCTATTCGAAATAAGCATGTTGTGTCATAGGTTACTCATTTATTACCCTTGACAAAGTTATTTATATCTTACAGGCTTTACGCCATCAGCTTGTAGGTAGAACCCTATCATGATCAGTCCATATTTAACCATTTGTCTTATACCTTTTACATTAAACCTCATAAACTACAAATAAATTTTGTGAAGATTAATCATACCTTCCAAAAATCAAGAAAGTCACCTTAACCTTTGTACTTTTTGTGCATATGGTGGTTGGTACCTAATGTAAAAAAGAATAGTGGTTTCATCTGTTTCTAGCCTTCAAGGTATAGACTTTCCAAATATCAATGTTTTAAAAGCTTTAGAGGTTAGTAGGCACGTGATGAATTCTTTCAAAGACATCCATCACCGAAGACATTAATGTATGCCCACTGTGTATATAAAAGTGTAATTATGTTGTTCGTAAATTAATCTGTAAGACGAAGTCATATCTTATTTTTAATTTTTGTTACAAAGAATTTACAAAAATCCTAAATTTGCGACAGATTTTGTATATATTATTTTTGTGAGGAAAATAAATTTGTCATTAGGCTTATAATATTACAGTACAAAAATCATCCTTTCTTTACTCTAATTTTTATGGATTTGACCACAACAAAAAACTAATTTGCCGTTTTTTAGTTTTAACTCATATTTTGTAAGTAACTCTATGTATCAATTTTAATTTTTTTTTCATTCAAAATTAAAGTCTCTTTTAAGCTCTTTAGAAACGATAATACATTTAAAAATTAAACAAAATATTTTAGTCAAAAGTCATTGCAATATAGATTTTTTCTACAAATTGCTGCCAGATGTAAATCGATCAATACTTGGAAGAACAATAATCGATGTGACAACAATTGTTTTAATATGTAAACGATATAATTGCCTTTATTGTTTCAATGAACACATAAATTTTCTTCGAGGTTTAACCAGAACAGATGATAATCACAGTCAATACAACAAACCTTAACTCCCTATCATCTACCATTCGCCCTGTGTAAATGTTTTACTAAAAGACCACAAAACATCCCCACAATATGTTGTTATGTCGAGCATTTTGTCTAGTGGACGTAAGTAGTGATACAAATGAGTTTTTGTTCTCAGTGACATCGAAAACCATATATCAATCTGTTTGGTTTAGGTTTTTTCTTGTTTTTAAACGTCAAAAGAAAGAAAAACAAAGTGAGACTAAGAAGTATCAAAGAAACGGCAAAAACAACAACAACAAAGATGTGAATTATAATGTCATTAAAGGCCAATATCATATAGTTACAAACTACTTTAAGGGCACCATATTAGTGCATCTACTTTAATGGATGTTTTTAAGTCCTTTTCAAATTAAATGCATTTTTAAACGAATATCAAACTTTTAACTCATTTTGCCTAGATTAGAGTTTGCGTTTGAAAATGACTTTCGAATACTTTAACAAACTGAGAACGTTTTTATGTGTGCACTTCAGCCGTAATATTAAATGAGCGATGGGTGGTGAGAGACAGAATCAATGAAAACTTCTTTAGACTTTTAATTTTTCGCCATTTTTTTTTTGCTCTTCTGCTGAGAAAAATTCTAACACCCACCTTAAATCATACCATTTAAGTTATAATAAATTATAATAATAAATAATAATCACATCCTAAATGGATTTAAAGATATCGGTCCTTCTAGCTAGATGTCTATATATGGGTCTAATTTTTCCACATATTAGACGAAATTTTGCATAAAAGTAGTTATATAATAATAGCAGAGAAATTCCGAAGTTAATTCGTTAAAGTATCAAACTTTATGGAAAGTGCTTATTAAGTAAGAAAGTTAAAGTCGATCAGGCCTGATTTTATTATGGTTCTACACCATATTTGTTTTTGATGTCGACATGCGTACGGTTACATGCTTGCTAGGAAAGCTTTTAAGGATCAATAACAAACTAATCTTTACAAAATTTGATACTTTAATTATCTTTGTTGCTTAAGAGTGACTAGCGATTAACACACAACTCCGCAAGTCCAGTTTAAGTATTAAATTAAAGGAAACACCTAATGTAATAGTATTCCTAATAAAAAAAAGTTGCAATTCATTTCGTATTCCTTGACTTTTAATTTAAAAAAATTTAAAAAGTACCAGAAATAGAAAAAAATACCCTTCGTTCACTTTGTTGACTTCCGACCTTTTTATTGGCCCATAGTCCTTAATTTCATATTTCTAAACTCATCATTTCAAAAAAGGCAAAAAAATTACGAAAAGTGTAAAAATTACTACTTTTTGTCGACATAGTTGCCAATGACCTTAATATGGGTCAATAGTTTTCAATATCATATTGCTAGACTCATCGTTCTAAAAAATGTCAGAAAGTATTCAGTGATTTAAGATTAGTGGTTTTAGTCTTGTAAGTTGACTTTACATATTCTATAATTTCATATTCCAGGCCATAATCTTAAAAACCCAAAAAATTATATAGAAAGAAAAACACATTCTTAAATCAAGAATTGTTTTCTAAAATTTATCCAAAATCGTACTTGAAATTTTTAAGTACTTGGGTTTTCTTTAATCAATTCAATTCGGATTATTAAAAAATATGATAACTACTGTCGTGTGGCCACCAAATTTCTGTGGGCTTGGTTTTAAGGTGGTAAAACTGGTAAATTCGATTGTTTTGTACCTAAAAATTATACCTTCTTTGTTTACAAGAAATACATAAAACAATCAGCCAGAGGGACGGACGGACATATTTTAGTAAAGTGAGAAAAATATTCTGAATTGAACGATGTGCTTACCGATGGGTCCTTAACTATAATTTTTGGGCGATACAAATATCCGCATAAGCGCATAACACTTTGACCGCGAAGGGGTCAGTTATTAAAGCCCTGCCCGGTTTTTCTTAGCGCCAATAAAGAGCTTTTTATTAAAGGACCTGCTCCATATACATATTAAAATTTGCTAAGTTTTAAATTGCTGTAAGCTTTTTCGCCTAAAAGTTTTTCCCCTAATTAAAAAAAAAACTCCATTTACTCTTGCTTATACCGACTAGCAAAAGCAAACATTTATCTGCCATTTTTAGTTCCACTGTCCAAAAAATCTTATCGCAATTACATACATATACTCGTACTAAAATTAATGAGTTTCTCTTTTTCTCGTTTAGATTAGATCCTTTCAGTTGTGATTTCTTTTTTCAGGTTCTTTGAGTTCTTGCAGCTTTTTTTCAAGATTTTTCCTTTACTTATTTACTTTACAAGCACAACTATTATTATTGGCAGTGATTTTGTTCTTATCATTAGTTTTAGTATTTCTGAAGCAGTTTTTCGCATTTTTCATTATCTCGTTTGCCTTTCCTTTCCCCCAATTTAGTTTGTTTTTCAAATAAAGTTGGACTCATTATATTGTCATTTCATTAAGTAAAATGTTTGTTTTTTTTTTGCAGCAATTCTCCATCAGCCTTATGTTGCTTGAAAATGGTTAAAGATGGAGTTATCATTTTCCACAGTTGTTAAAAAGGGGGGTGCAGCTTTCTCTGGTCTACGGGTTTTTAGTTAAGGGTTGTTTGTTTTGTCTATATTTTTGATTATTCATCCTTTGGCTTTGTTTTGTCTGTTAAGTTTTGTTTTTTTGCTCTTTTTGTTATTGTTGAGTTTTATTATAGTTATAAAGGATTAACTTAACTGTCTGTTTTTATTTTTATGCTCATATGTATGTGTTTTATGCATGAGTACAGGTTCATATGTTTCTTTTTGCTATCCTTTCGCAAAGGATGCTCTTCTTGTCATTTTGTTTTTGTTTGATTTTAGTAATAATAACAATTGACTTTTGTTTAGTCGAGGGTAAAAGTAAGTTTTGTTAGTAATTTTTATAAATTAATTTGACCACAGGAAATAACGATATAGTTTAAATGTCATTAATCAAGTAAAATGTATATGCGTATGAATGTATGTACAAAAATATGTATTTTGAACGAAATAATATATGTAAAGAGAGAAATCTGACAAAAAATCCTTTGAAAAAACTATCGATATAGGACAACAAGCTGTCACACATTATATTTAATACAAAGACGCAAGGAAGAATTAAAGTTTAATGGTAAAGGATATTTTTTAAATGGGATTTAAATTGAAATCAAACACATATGTATAAAGGATAAAACCATCATATCGTTTAAATGTTAATAAAATTTCTATATCCAACTACGGCCTGACGGGCATCAGGTAGGCGGTTAAGAAAGTGATTCCGAGTCCTCAAACCTGCTTACTTATATATATTAAGGGAAAAACGTATCCACCAGTAATACTAAAGGGAGATTGACAGGGGAAAATAATTTTGTCACTTGGTTCCACAAATAAACAATTTTCTATAAAAATTGCAATCTTCATATATTGTTTTCATCAAATATAGTAAAAATAATTACACACATATTATTTTCAATTATTTTTATTTTCTCCATAAGACTAAGCAGTAGCCCTTTATTCCTTATGGACTCAACTGGATCTTTTTTTATCAATTCTGCACAAATCTATTTTAGCATTTAAAATTTGAACTTTTACAAGGACATGAAAAGTAAATAGATTTAAAGTACTTGAACTTTGTTCTTTCATCATCACATGCTACTGTTATATATTATGTCCTGTAGATACTACACATAAGTAACGTAGGGCCACATAACCACATGTTACCTGTTTTAAAATATTAGTTCTTTAGCATAAACACTTTCCAAAATCTCCATCTGTAGACAAAGGACAAAGTTTCCTGAAAAATCAATTTCAAAAATCTACGCAAAATAAAACAATTTAATATAAAAATTTCTATTTTTTCAAAAAAAGCAAATAAAACTCCACAAAAATCAACAGATAAATGCACAATTTGCATTAGAAAAAAATAAGCTTAAATAAACACACATTTTTTATGTAATTTTGTTTGTTTGAAATGTAAAAATAAACCAACTTTTGTGTTCATTTTCTGCTTTGAAAGGACATTTTAAAGGACATAAGCGTTCATCGTATGTGTTTGTGTTAAATGTTCAAAGTTTGAGTATTTACTTTAGTGTCGTTGTTGTCGCATTTGTTATTCCTGCAACAAGCATTACTGCGTTAACTTACCTGCGATTTACAAAGGGCATTAACAGTGCTAAAAACCACAATACACTCACATTTTCTATCATTTTTTTTTACTAACACATTCATACTTGCAGCATACATGATGTTACGTGTGCAAAAAATTTTATAAAAGTACCAGTAAATGTAAGCGCATCGTTACGGAAAGAAAGGAGTTGCTTTTACTTACACTAGATGGCACAATCCTTTGTTTGTTGTTGCTGTTTCTATGAAAGTACTTCTATTGTATTGCAAGTGATTTTCCACAATGTGTTTGTTTGTTTCTCTGTGAGATACCACTGTTATAAATTAACCATTATAACGGTAATTCTAAAGAGAAAACAAACGCAAAACACGCTCACAAGAAGTAGTTCGTTAAAAGGAAATGAATTATAAATTATTGTCACAGAAACAAAACATATACTATATTTTGTTTCCTAATAAACTTTTGATTTGAATATTCTTCAATTTGAGGAACACGCTTTTTTTCAGGAAGAGTACAGTCTTTATTTGCTTCATGGCACATCCAAACGATTTCGGGAAAAACGATAACGAATAGTTCCCAGCAAAAACTTGGAAGTGATTAGTCATTACAAATTTCTTACTTTTCAACTACTATTACATACCGTCTGTGTTACTTAGGAGTTGTTAGATAATGAGTTATTTCTTATCTAAAATTTAGGCAGATAGTTTCAGTTTGACAATTTCTTTACTTATTCTAGTTCAAGGTTTTCAGCCAGTTTTAACCAAAAAATCAAAGAAAAAAATTTTATACGCAACAATGAGTAACTGGGGTCCCCAGGAAAAGGTAATTTTAATGCCAATAAAATAAAAGCTTTTGTAAGTCCCTCTTTCTAAGCAAGCATTGTAAGTACTTTTTTAACTCCCTCTTTGTAAGCGAGAATGGTAAGTACTTGCCTCCAATGTCATCTCCATGTTAAAATAATGGGTTAAAATGCTAATGAGTAAGAGTTTTTTGGATTTTAACTTATTACAAAGCAATGTAAGTTTTTACTGGGTTGGTTTAATTTGTTTGAGAAACATATTTGTTTTCAATAAAACTTTAAGTTTTTATAAATATTTGAGCAATATTTTTAAAACTATTAAGATTTTATCAAATAAAGACAAAAAGTATTTTTGTTGCATGTGATTCAGGTGGGTTTTATATTGCAACCCCCTTAGGTGATGGAGATAGGGGGTAAGTATGTATTAGGAATATGTTTTGGAACAAAAATATACATTTTATTCTTCAATTGAGGACTCCGGAAAGTTGTAAGGGTTTCTACCCTAATTTTTTTTAAATTTTGTGTGGTAATCCTGGTAAGGAGTGGACATAAAGGGTAAATATATTCCACAAAAATATTTGGGAAGAAAGCTTAATTGTGGTTGTCTTACACTTGATCTTTGTAGGAGCACCCTGGAAGCTGTGCAATCGATTTAAAAAAATTTACAAAAAGTTACACTTTGTACGGCAACCCTGTTAGGGGTGCGGAGATAAAGTGTAAGTATGTCCCACAAAAGTATTCGAGAGGAAGAGGAATAGAAGTCGGTCTTTCATTCCACCCATGTAGGGGCAACTCCGGGGCTGTTGTAGAGGTTTATAAGTACAAATTTTAGAGAAATAAACGAAGGTAGTCTTTGTGTTTCGATTATATCTCGGTCAGCTTTCAAGCGATTTTTCTGGACTTACAACAGCGATTTGCTCGCAGATATTTCTAATAGTTTGATACTATCTACGGGTCTATGCGACATCGGACGCTTCACAAAAGTGGATTTTAACCACGGACAGACGAGCATAGCTAAATCGACTTTCCTATCTATTAGGACCAAGAAAATACAGAAATCAAAAATGGAATGACAAACTTATATATATGTACATAAACACTTTTTTATTTGATTAGCATAAGGAATGGGAAACATATTGCAACGTGTTATTTTCATAAAAATGATTTTAAACTACTTGTTAATTCTGTATGATTTTTTTTATTTTCCAACAAAACAAAACAAATCTTAATAGAATTGAAATTTAATAAACTCCCTTATTTTTTTTTCTTCAAATCTGTTTTGATTCTCCCACAGTCTAGTCAGCCAAAGCGTGACAATCGATGCGATATTTATTTTGCAGGTGCTATTCAAATTACCAGCCAGATAGTATGAAATCCAACGCTTTTCCCTGGCTACATGTGGGAAAATATTTAAACGAAACATAGGCGATTCCGGCTCACCTAAATTCTTTACATATACAAATTTCTTTATTTTTTATTTTATTTTAATTATTTGTTTTTGTATATGTTTTAGTATATAAGCATGAACATTTTCAATAAATGCGATCATTACGTTTACGACTGTTGTTGTTAATTAACTTAGTGATCGGCTTCTCTTGGTGTACCACCTTGAGAACTCCTTTAGAATTTCTACAAACTTATTCTGGTGAACCACCAAGATAATTCTATACAGAAATTTCATACCATTGACTTATTCTGGTGTACCACCAGAATAATTTCATTTTTAAAAGCGAGGCAAACGAGCCGTCGCAAAAAACACTACTTTTAAAATTTTATATTAAAACATTTATAAGCAACATTATTAAATACCTATTAGAGATTCTTTTTAAGAGTTTATGTTAAAGTGCTTTCAGATTTTCAATATAGGATTACATAAAAAATATTTGACACGAAATAAAATTTTCCGTTTTTCACACCTGAGTTTCTTTTTGTGCTGCTGTAAACCCGGAAAAAATTTCTAAAAATGAAGAGAGCAATACGACTGCCAAAATCTTTACATATTAGTGGACATTTTAAAATATATTGCTTTTACACTACCGATATAATTTATCAATTTATTTAAATTTTCAACAAGTCGTAACACTCGGCATAATATTTTGAAGGCACCTTTAATAACTTAAATGCTACGGTTAGGTTAGGGAGAACAGGCCTACTTGTGTTTGCTAATTTAATGGAAATAGAAGTAAAGTTGAAGTTTCGGGATAAATTATGAAGAGTGGAAGATAGTATAGAGCAGACCTACCATAGTCTCTGGCTGGAATATAGCCTGATTATGTTTAATTTTAAAAAAGAAGAAGAAATATTAAAATAAAAATTAAGAATCTACGATATTCAAAGAAAATAGGGTAAATGTCGCACGAATAGTAGCAATAACTTTTATACAACGCAAGTGCTTTATATAACTCCGACGACCTACAACTCCTAAATTTAACTGTGACTTTAGCAAATACATATGTATGTAGGTCTGATTCTGTTGGGACAACTTAAGGTCAAAGCTGGAACCTTTAGTTGATGCGTTTCGATATTCTTCGAGTGTAATATAGAATAAACATTTATTTTTTTTAGTTCACAACATTACAGTAATATTTGGTGATAATTTAATGTCATTGCTTATGTTGTTATTTGTTTCTACCAATGTTTTAAATAATTTTTTAATATATTTATGTTGCAATAACAGTTGGTGTTTCTAGTTTAACACGAATTGCAATGTGCTGAGCTTTTTTTCAAATAATGGTTTTGCAACGTGTTTAATATGTTTGCATTTGGGATTTCAATTATTGGTTTATTTAAAATGCTTAAAAGGTACGGAGACTTACAAATATAGAAAAAATAAACATATTTAAGGATTTAATATGAATTAATTTTTTTTTATAAAAATTTTATTTCATATACAGAAGTATGTATGTATGTATATGTACGTGCATCTCTTTTATTCCAGTTTTCTATTTGAGAATTGTTTTAAACACAATTTATTTCAAGTTCATTTTTATTTTGAGTATAAAATCAAATATGTTTTAAATATATTTTTTAATCCTTTTAAATTATGCATTTGTTTTAAAAATAAAAAATTTTTAAAAGTGAACTCTTTTTCAGTTTGTATTTAAAAAAACACACACTTCAAAAAAAACAAATTGTATGAAAAAAGTGTTATTGTTGAAATGAATTATGTTGTCAACAGCTGCGTTTTGTTTGGTTACGTTGAGTTGGAAAACGCAGGAACCCACAATTTTTAATAATTATTGTTCAAAACTGCTTTTTATGTTTTCTGCTTTTAAATTTTTTTGTTAAATATTTTTTGTTTTATATATAAAACTATACGTCTGTCGGTATTTTTCTTTCGATGCTTAAGCAATATATGCATATGTATGTATGTGTGTGCGCCATTTTTTATTTTAAGAATTTTGAAGTATATTTTAAAATGTGTCATATTTTTATGATTTTTATAATATTTGTATCTTAATTATGATTAAAAGATTATAATTTAAGATACAATATTTTATAGTGGATACATATTATGTTTTTATTAAATGAATATGTCCACAAATCATATTATTTAAATTTTTTAAATATTTTAGTATCTTAAATGGATTATATAGACAATCTCTAGAGATTATAGTGAATTATTTAGGAAAACCAACACAAAAAGTATGCATTTGTAAACAAATTTATTGGAATTTTCTAAATATTCATACGTATTAATTAATTTTTTAAATTTATATATAAAAAATCTATTTTCAAGTTTAATGAGAATTTTCATTAGCAATTTTTAAATTTAAAATAAGTTTTGTAATCGAAATTTTTTTACAAAATCAATAATTGAAATCTATTTTAAAATTTAAAGTTGTTTATATCCCAGCAAAATTTCGCTTACGTAGTAAATTAACAAGTAATGTTGTAGATAAAGAAACACTTATTACCTTTTGACCGAATATCTAGTTATTTTTTTTTGAGTTGCCACGAAATTCACGACACCCGCCCCAAATTAGTTTACAAAAAACAATAAAATAACAAGTTACCAAGCATTAACCAAAAATTAAAGTATTTTTAAAACAAATATGTTCTGCAAAGTGTTTTTCAATTATATATCTTTCCATTAATAGCTATAAATGTGAGTATTAACGCCCTTACTTAAATGCAATTATTCTGCCGTAGCGACCTAATTATCTTGTAAACTATGAAATAATGAGAGCCATTACACAATTTTAAAAAGATTTTACTGAGATGTTCCTAAATTTTCATAAACTTACACATATTAAACAAAAAAAATTATTCTAAAACATTCTTAATTATCTATTTTTTCTAGTTTTTTGACCTTTTTAATGTTAATAAATAAGACTATTTTTTTAAGCTTTAGGTCTATTTATATGTTTATTTTTTTTTTTTTTTTTTTTTTTTTTTTTTTTTTTTTTTTTTTTTTTTTTTTTTTTTTTTTTTTTTTTTTTTTTTTTTTTTTTTTTTTTTGCAAAATTTTTTCAATATTTCGCCACTCCGTTGTGTGGCATCATCAGGAGGTTATTTCAGTTAAATATTAAAGTTGTTATTTTGGTTTTAAAATTAGCTTTTGGCTTTTCGAATAACGATTATAATATTAACAATATTTTTAATATAAACTTCAAAATATTTTGTCAAAGAAAATTTACAAAAGTGTACTAAAACTAAAATATTCGAAAATTTAAAAAATGTGTTATTACAAAATTTATACTATTAAAAAAAGTATCCATATACCAATATAAGTGTGAATGTCAAGTTCAATCTATTCTAATATAAAAAATCCTAATATTAAGAATAATAGTGTTACTAAAAAGTAATAATATTAAGTGTTATACAGAGAAACAACATATAAAAAAATAAACAAAAAACCACAATACATGCATAAAAGAGTTTTGAAGAATCTAGTTAGGACATAGTTACAAAATTTTAATATTAGTGTGTATATTCATTTAAGCTGTTATAATATAAAAGTGTAATGTTAAGAATGCTAGTGTTACTAAAAATAACATTAAGTGTTATATACAAAAAACCAATAATACATCTATTAAAAAATGTTTAAAGAAATTAGTTTAACATTGTATGTTTAATATATATTAATGTAGTTACAAAAGTATCAGAAGTTTGTGTAATAAAGTGTAAATTTTTTTTTTTTTTTTTTTTTTTTTTTTTTTTTTTTTTTTTATAATTAACTAATGAAAAAACATATACATATGTATGTATGTCTAAAAAACCATATTAGTCAAAATTATATATGTGTTTATATAAATCCTATCTCTGTTATTTTTTACATATTAGATGTCTGTAATTCTGGGCAACATTGTCTGTGTCTGCTTTAAAATTAATTCTATGTGTTTTTGGAACGTTAATAATATTTAACATTTCTAACATGTATCTACGTTTATAATTATTTTCTTTATCCAATATTGAAACATTCTCAAAGTCTGGGTAGTGATCGAATTCCGAACAATGAGAAGATAACGCTGTTTTCTGTGAACTAGTGTCCCTATATCTCTGGTCAGATTTATGTCCAGCAATTCTTGTTTTAAGTTTATTTTTTGTAGTTCCTACATACACTTTCCTACATTCCTCCCTATCATTTCCCTTGCAAGGTATCTTATAGACTATATTCGCCATATCCAACTTTTGTATTCTATCTTTTGTTTTACTAAATAATTTACCTAAAGTATTGTAAGTCTTAAAGGCCATGCTATACTTCTCACAGTCAAACACTTTTGATCCTTTAACCCTTTCTGTCACTCCTGGTACATAAGTAAATGATTTATAAATCTTCGGTCCCCTTTCATTATTCCGACTATCTGCATTTTGGTCTGTAAATTGATTAATTAATTTAGAAATAAGTCCCCCAGGGAAACTGTTATCTCTTAAAATATTCCAAATAATCCTCTTGTTCTTCCTATGAAATTCTTTGTCACTTATTGTAAGTACCCTTCTCACCAAATTCCTTGCCGTATTTGTGATAACTTGTTTGCTATGCTTAGAATAATAATTAATTATCCTTCCAGAAGCCGTTGGTTTTTGATACCAATCTACTTTTAAGCCGTTACCTTTCCGTATAATTAACGTATCTAAATAAGAAAGTCTTGAATTGTCTTCTTTTTCCATTGTAAACTTAATACTTGGATGAAAACTATTTAAAGTGTCTAACATATACTCACTAGAGGAATCAGAAACAATACAAAATAAATCATCCACATACTTAGTCATAATTCTTGGTTCTATTGTCATTTTCGCAATACAAGTATCCAATAATTCTTCCATAACTATATCTGCCACTATCGGAGAAGCAGGAGAGCCCATAGGAAGTCCCTTATCTTGTATATATATCTTTCCATCATATTGAAAATATCTGTTGTCCTCAATGCAAAATTTTAAAATCCTTAAAAATAGGTCCTTTTCAATATTTGTAAACTCCTTAACTTTTTCCCATTTTTCCCTTATGATATCCATAGCCACATTCACCGGAATACTCGGGAAAAGAGAAACTACATCAAATGAAACTAACCTTTCATTGTCCTGTATTTGTTTGTCTTTTATCCTATTCTTAAATTGCAAAGAGTCCTTGACATTATACCTAGACTGATCAGTAATTTTTCTAAGAATGTCTGCTATATATTTACATATACCATAACAGGGAGAATTCACATACGAGCAAATTGGCCTCAAAGGAAAACATTCTTTTTTGAATTACACTTTTTTATTAAAATACCAAAACATTAACATCATAACATCAAGCTAATGTTTAATTATTTTCCAATTAAATTTCTCAAATAGCAATTTAACACGATCTATGTGAAATCCGGTATAAACTGGACACTATGTTTCATTTTTTGTCACAGATTTCATAGAGCTTATTGTAAGCCACTACTAGGGAATTTCACAACCCCCGCCTAAGTCTTAAGAATATGCCAAAAATGTTTTTTAAGAATTTATTTTTCACATGCTCGTTACTCTTATTCAGAAATTGGTTAAAGGTAAGGAGCATTCATTATACATTTGGTAGACTTAAAAAGACCACCCCGAAATTCACTTTTTTTCCTTTTAAACCCAATGCTAGTACAAGAGTATATGTTCTAAAAAAATAGATTTCTTTTGTGACTAGCGTGACTTTGCAAGATATTTCACTTTTTCAATGCCAGCCCCGGTACAAATAAGAGAATTTTTACTATAACAAAGTTTTGAAAGGAAACATTTTTTTACTATGATGGGATAAAGAGCAGATATCTGACTATATTTTATCTATTAAGGTATTTGTAACCAATTAAATTAAAATCATTTATTTCCTTTTTTACTTTTTCAAAAAAGGAAAATTTTAAGCTAGACGTACTCTTGCTTAGAATCGATAGAAATTTTAAGCGATTAACATTTGTCTATCCGTTAGGGCATATTTTACTTAAAGGATATAGGAAAGGACACGAATATAATTTAAGGTTTGATTATTTTATCATTATAAGTATGTGTGTAAAATAAGAAAAGGACATTTTGTTATTTTTTGATCCCCTTTACTCTTTTGAAAAAGGACATTTCTGGGAAAGGCGTTTCCTTGCTTGGAACCAAAAGAAATTAAGACAGACCATGAAACATTTTATAGCTAATGCGTGTATTTAATTTCATTAATCTATCCGGTTTTTTCTTTGTTATAACAATTTTCCTTAAGGGATATTTGAAAAGGACACGAATCCTTGGAGTTGAAGTAATAAGTTTCAGGTTTTATTTAAATTTTATCAATTAAAGTATTCGTGCTTTATTGAAAAAGGGAATATTTTTTTTGATCGTCCTTAACTTTTTTGAAAAAGGACACTTTTGCCAGCCATACGATGTTCAAAATTTAAAGAAATTCGTACAGATTATAGAGCATATAAAAATTAACGTTAAATGTTTTTAGCCACCTAGCTCGGATATACTTCGCTATAAAAATTCGTGGTAAAGGCATCCGGTTGGCTGGATGCACAGGTAAACTTTGTAATTCATCAAAAAACCAATAAAAAAATAATTTGAGAACTTTTTACTTAAATCTATCCGTAGCGTTATCAAAAGAGCTATAAATCTTCTATTGTGATAAATTTTTCTTATATAATCAAAATTTTTTTACAGAATGAGCTTTTATAGGCTGAATTCCTGTCAAATAGAAAAAATTTTTATGAATATTTGTTCACAAGTATCGTACATTTCTTCAGACAATCCTTTCTTAATTTGGGCAGATTTAAGTTAAAACTATACAAACAAGTTTTTAAGTGCAATTTTTTAAATGCAGATAAGCAAAATATATCATTTTTAAATATTTTCCTTTGGTATTAATATTATATTTAAGTTTTCAATTTCAGCAAACATGAACTTTTATTTTTATTCGTAAAAAAATATGTGACTGAATTTTATTTAATTGAAATAGTTTTGCTTAGCTTTATATTTTAAATAGTTTATTCATTTTTAACTAACAGTTTAGCTTAATTTTTTTGCCAAATTTTATTTAGAAATAGAAGAAGAAAAAAAAAATTTTCAGTTCTTGATTTTCTCATCATCTATGTTTTTGCACATACAACCTTGTAATATTGAGCAAGCAAATAAACTGATCATCACTAAAACAATAGGCTTCGTGTCAGGGCCAAAAACTTTTCTAAGCAAATTTGATCAATATATCTGCAACCTGTGGCGTTTTCACAAGAATACATGGACACCCAGAAAGACGAACAGACGGACAGGCTTAAGTCCACTCAAGAAGTAATTTGACGTCAAACGGTATACTTGAAGGTAGGTGTAATACCATTACTTAAAAAAAATCGGCGCAAACATGAACACAAAGGTCCACGAAATAAGCTTAATTTTCCGCTGGGTAATTAGCAAAAAAAATCAAACAAACTGATGTTCTAAATATAATATAAACTAATATACAAATTGTTAAAAAAAAAAATCTAATTAAAGAATTAGGTTTTAATATAAAAACTATATATAAATAGAGTCTTTAATATTCCATTTTTATGGTCCATTAAAGTTAATAAAATTTACAAAAGAATTTCCTCCCTAACAAGTTTCAATACACAAAAAACTCTTGCAACCAAAAAAGAAACATTTTCGTTGTGCATGTGTGACATTAAACAAATTAACAGAAAATTAATGACTCAATAATTTACACTCCAAATTAGTGACAAACGCAAAAAACATCTAAAAAATGTTAACAGATCACACAGAACAAGTTTATGGATCGAGGAAAGAAATATTCTCAAAATCGCTATTGAAAAAAGAAACAAATTGTACTTTGAATTACAGCTGACAAGTTGAAATATTTAAACATGTTTTTGAAATGAAATCAAATAAAATTAGTTTTTGTTGACAAAAAATATTTTTTTAAAATAAAAACCAAATTAACTAAATAGGCGATAATAAGTCAACATCGCTAATATCCAATTAGTAGAAATGTGGGTGTTTCTCGGCCTTTTTTTCAATTGTATCAATAGAATAAGATATTTAGTTGAAATGATACATTTTGTTTTTAAAGGATTTTTTAATGTTTATTAGGAAGAAAAGACCAAATAATAAAATATATGAGAAAAATTCAATAAATATTTATGCTTCTACAAATGTACACATTTTATACTCGCTCGAGCAATGGGATACAATAAAACACAATTTTTGCACCGAACAATTATTTAGCCAAATGAATAAGATATCGGATGTGAAGGCTGAATTGGCACCAAAGATAAATATCCATGACGCTAAAGTGATATCCTGTATTTGGTGAGACAAAAAAGTCCCATATTTTATCTGTCTATACTGACTGCAACTGGTTTGCTTAATTTATTTAAAGCTAGCACTCGCAAAGTAACCCGGAATTTGCGACTAGATATGAAATCGTAGTATTGTATCCGGAAAAAGCTCAGTCACCATTTGAAAAACCTTCCCAAAACTATTAAAAAGGAAGCGGCTGAAAGGTTTTTGCCTTAAAAAATTGGAAGAGTTTTGGTCGTAGAATTCATATGTTATAAATATATACGAGAAGGTCACAGTTAGTCATGGGAAATCTATATATATATAAACGAACAATGTTAAAGACTGTGTGAATGACTGACTGACTGACTCATCATCGCACAGCCTAAACGCGTAGAGCTAGAAATTTTAAATTTGGATTGTGGGTACCTCTTCATAGTTATAGCTCTACTAAGGTGGGATCTTAGGAAATTCGGAACCAAAAAGGGTAAGAACTGGCAAAATATGTAAATATCCGAAAGGAAAAATTTTTTCTAAGCTATTAACTATTAATTTAGAAAATATTTGGCGAATTCACAAGGTACGATACGATAGCATATTGTATTATTGTCATATAATTTCACAATAGCATAAAAATTTTGTTGTTGCTTTTCATACGAAACTTGTTGTGAAACAATACAACTTTGTTTGATATGTTTATTGTGATGTCGTATTATATACAAAGTCATGCGCCAAGCGCCTAAAACGAAACGGCGAGTTTTTTAATTTATTTTTAGAGCCGCTAGCACTCGCATCCGTTAAAAACGTCTATACTAAAAACTTAGGCAAAACCGCCAAAGAAGATTCCTTAAGCCGCCTCCGCCGGCAAAAATAGCCGGCACTGCTCTCTGACACATCAGCTGTTTTTTGTTTACGTAAAAAATAACAAAATTCTTGTGATTTTTTACTAAAACTTTGCTTATTTTAATGGATTTTAGAGATTCTAACCAGGTTAGATATAGACTATTTTGTGTTTTCATGGGTCTAATTTCTACAAATTATTAAGTTAAGCCAAGAGCAGCACCAGATTTATGTACATAAATATGTGTTTGTTTTTCTATCGTTTGGTCGTATCAGCTGATTTAGATTTTAAATACGACACCTACAAATATACGAAGAGTTGTTCACAACGGTCATATTTTTTGGTTGTATTATTTTACAATATATGATTTCACAAGACCTTGTGAATTCACCAATTGTATTTAATTCAAAAACTTAGTGGGCCTGTACCTGGCATTTTTTTAAACTTTTGGCCATAAGGGGCAAAAAGGGTAAAAACTAAATTTTAAAATTGCCTAGGTCCGCTTTGTAACTTCTTAACGAATAAAAATAAAAAAATATAATTCCAATTACATTCAACAGACCTCAAAAAATAAGTATAAGAAAACGGTTAAAAAAGGGTTAAAAACTTTATATCGGTACTTTGGTACTTTTTTTCTACTTCTAAACCAATACAGATAGAAACCTAATTCAAATTGCGTTCAACAGGTCTCAACAATATATAAATATGTTTTTGGTACTTTTTTAAGTTTTTTTACCTTGTTAAGTTACTTTTATTTTATTGTTAATATAATTTGATTTTGTCACTATGTTCATAAAATCTGCAATGCATGCATAATTTTTATTTAAGTTAAATGAACTTTATTATGAAAACAAAAAAACTACAATGCATGCATTATTTTTAGTTAAGTTAATTGAACTTTATTATGAAAACAAAAACTACAATGCATGCATTATTTTTAGTTAAGTTAATTGAACTTTATTATGAAAACAAAAACTACAACGCATGCATTAATTTTTAGCAACTATTCAATATGCATTTTTATTTAGGTCAATTCATGTAAACTTTAATTTTATTAATTATGTCATTTTGTATAAAAGATGACCAATTTTTGCAATAAAGTGTATTGGGTTACAAGTCTTCATACACATCACGTCTCTTTATTTCGTACTAACAGTCTTTCAGTTCAAGTACTGGAAAGACAAAAGGAAAATAAAATAGTGATTAATTCTGACGCAACGTTTGAATTAAATTACACTAGAATTCCTTATCGGTTCATTGGTGACCCCGACGTGATTGTGTAAGAAGGCACGATCAATACTTCATCAACAAGTTTCGAGTAGGCGAATCAGCACTGACATCAAAACAAGCCGCTTGTGTTTCTTCCGCATTTTGGTTACATCGTTATTTGCGGCAACATGACTTCGATGGAAGCATTGATAAGCCTACAGGGTATCTTAGGCGAAAACATCCAGCAGATCATCCGCAATTTCAAAAAGGACTCTGCAGATAGGAAAATTAAGAGTTCCTACTTTGACGAACGCATACGTCGTCTCTCAGACAAGTGGACAGAATTCAACGAGACGGACGAAAAATTGCGTATTATTGTTGAAGATCAGTCTGAAGTAGACTACTTCAAAACTAATTACTTTGAGCAGATACGGTCATTGGTTGAAGAATACAGTCAACTATTTCAATCCGAATTGACGCGCTTAAAAAAGGAAGAGCTCAAGATCAAGCAAACAACTTTACAAGCAAGTCACCATGTGAACAACGATCAAGCAGAAGGGTCTAGCATCGAGCATCATGGGCCTAGAGAGGTGTCGTCACATAATTTAGTTGGCAAATTTACCACTCGTATGTCAGCATTACAGAGGTTCTTAACAGGAATGTTAGAATTGGAGACGGATAAGTCTCAAGAGTTTTACAACATAAGAATTGATACTATTAACAAATTATGGAATCAAATAGAAGATCTATACGACCAAGTATGGGATAAATGTCCAAACCCTCTAGGTAATGGTCTGAATCAAGAGGCTTATGAAAACCTAAGGGGAATGGTTATTGACGGTTTGACAAAGTTACAAATGATGTCAAATCAATCATCAAGCACTAACTCGACAGGTCAACAGACATTAATGGCACCATCACTGCCTCTGCCTAAAATATCAATTCCCAAGTTTGATGGGGATTACGCAAAATGGGCACAATTTTATGACATGTTTCTCCATATGGTGCATCAGCAACCGATACCTGATGTCCAAAAGATGTGGTATCTTAAAACCAATCTTACAGGGGAAGCCGAAAAATTTGTGAGCCACCTTTCAACAACCGAAGGCAACTATGAGTCAGCATGGACTATGTTAAAAGATCGATACAACAACAAACGCATTCTTGTTACAACATTGGTCGAGAAAATTATAAGTCAACCATTATGCAACTCAAGCTCTGCCAATCTTAAGAAACTACACGATACAACTCGAGAGTGTCTTTTAGCACTGAACAACATTGGAATCGAGACAAAAGGCTGGAATCCTCTTCTTTTTCAAATATTGATAAAGAAGATAGACCGAAATTTGCATATGAGGTTCGAACAGTCTTTAAGCCAACCAAAAGAGTTACCATCAGTCGAAGACCTGTTATCGTTCCTGGAATTCCAGTTCCAAACTATCGAATCCATTACTCACCGGGAGAAATCAGTGCACACAACAAATAAAACAACAGCTACGGTGGTCAAAGGAACACCTAAGTGCAAATGTTGCAACAATGTAAATCATGCTTTATATCGCTGTGAAAAGTTCTTAAATTTGTCAGAAATAGACAGGCTAAAACTTGTACAATCACAAAACCTATGTTTCAATTGCTTCAAAGGGGAACACTCAGCAAAAGACTGTCCATCCAGTTCGTGCAGAAGGTGCAGTAAAAAACACAATACATTATTGCACATTGAATCAAAATTTAATCCACAAGTCAAGCAGACTACCATTTCTGGACCAAACATTGACGCAAGGCCAAACACGTCCAACGCCACAGTAACATCTGCAGCTGCAGATACTTCATCATCAATGAAGGATTATGTGATGCTTGCAACCGCAAGAGTAAAAATAACGGCATCTAATGGAAGTTCAGCAGAATTCCGAGCAGTTCTTGATTCTGGTTCGCAGGTCAACCTCATTTCCGAGCAAGTGATAAGAAAGTTGGGTGTTTCAACTTCAACAGCATCACTATGTATAGGACGGTGTCGGAAATGGAAAGAAGCGAGTTACACGGAGAATCAACGTCAAGTTACAATCAAGAAACAATAAGTTTGAAACCAACTTAGAGGCATTTGTCATCCCAACAATCATTCCCCCTCAACCAAGTCAGCACATTAATATTTCTAAATGGCAAATCCCGAACTTAGATTTAGCCGACCCACATTTCAATCAGCCAGGAAGAGTAGACATCCTGCTGGGTGCTGAATATTACTTTGACCTGATACAAAAGGAAAAAATAATATTGGCAAGCAATCTTCCAACCTTGTTGAATACATCACTTGGATGGATCATAAGCGGAAAAATATCTTCAAGTCAAGGTGCTAATGACGCTGCAACTTGTGCCGTTCTTATCAATAAATCAGATGAGTTTAACGACGAGTTACTAAACGACGTCATTGAGCGGCTGTGGAGAATGGAAGACGATGGGTCAAATGAGAAAGGACTGTCACAAGACGAACAACAATGTGAATCGCTATTTGTCCAAAATACTAAAACAAACGATGAAGGACGCTTTGTCGTCAAGTTACCCTTCCGTGAAAATCCCTCTGCACTAGGGGAGTCCAAGGCAACAGCTTACAAAAGATTCCTCAGTCTTGAACGGCGATTACTTAAAGATCCATTAACCAGAAATCAGTACATAAGTTTTATGAACGAATATGAACAAATGGGACACATGTCGGAAATAGATATCAATTCAATACCAACACCCAACCATTTCATTCCACATCATGGCGTTATAAAACCAGATAGCACAACTACTAAACTTCGTGCTGTCTTCGACGCTTCTGCTAAAACGTCGTCTGGATATTCACTCAATGATTTACTCTATACTGGTCCAATCGTTCAAAGCGATCTATTTTCGATACTCATCCGTTTCCGCTTACCAAGATTTGTATTCACTACAGACGTGGAAAAAATGTATAGACAAATTTTAGTACATCAAGATGACAGGAGATACCAGATTATCCTATGGAGAAATGACCCGTCCACGCCCATAAAATATTATCAACTCAACACTGTCACCTACGGGACACGAGCTGCTCCATATTTGGCGACAAGATGTCTTCAACAGATTGCACTCGATAACGAAACTGATTTCCCACTAGGTGCTCAAATGCTAAGGGATAACTTCTATGTAGACGACGGTCTTGGAGGATCAAACAGCTTAGCTACTGCAATAGAAACGCAACGACAACTAGCTTACATACTGAGAAAACATGGTTTCAACTGCCGCAAATGGAGCGCGAATAACAAACAACTTCTTCAAAACATTCCACAAGATGATCGGGAAGTGAATCTTGACCTTAATAGCACACAGAAGGAGACTATTAAAACCCTGGGTCTAATATGGCTGCCTAAGGCTGACCATCTTTGTGTGAAGGTAAAGGTAGAACCTGTTGATATAATTACTAAACGTACAGTAAGTTCTGACTTGGCAAAACTGTTCGATCCGCTTGGACTCTTATCGCCGATTATAGTAAAGGCAAAGATATTTATTCAGCATTTATGGCAGATGAAGTTGTCTTGGGACGAAGTTCTTCCTGAAAATCTCAGCTCAACATGGGCAGATTTCCGCGAAAGTTTAAATTTATTAAACAATCTTCAAATAACACGACACATATTCAAAGATGACATCCCATTAACCACTCAACTGCATATCTTTGCAGACGCGTCCGAAAAAGCCTTTGGGGCAGCAGCATACATTCGGTCAACATTTAAGGGTGGTAGTACAATTACACAATTGCTATGTGCGAAGTCTCGCGTCTCACCGATCAAGAGGCAAACACTACCACGATTAGAACTTTGTGCAGCACTCATGGCTGCAGAACTTTCTCAACGTCTTCGAAAGGTTATGCAAATTAAGGGTTTACCAATCTTCTTATGGACAGACTCTGAAATTGTCTTGTCATGGATACACTCAAACTCATCCGGTTTCCAGACATTTGTGGGTAATCGGATATCAAAAATTCAAACACTAACTCTTCCAGAACAATGGCGACATGTTTCGTCTAAGGATAATCCAGCAGACATTCTCTCAAGAGGCTTGTCAGCAAGGGCACTGTCAGAGTGCCACCTATGGTTTCTAGGACCATTATTTTTACACGGAAAGCAAGAATACTGGCCTAAAGAGTATCGGCCACCTTTACAACTTACATCTGATCCTGAAAGAAAGAAAGACTCAACGATTGTTTTGTCAACCACATACGACTACAGCTTTGTATATGAAATCGATCATAAAGGCTCATTTAAGAAGTTACAGCGAATAGTGTCATACGTCCACCGCTTCATTACACACACTTCTAATAAAAACTCAGCAAGAACACCACTGAATGCTCTAAGTACAGAAGAACTTGAAACGTCACTAAGAATAATCGTACGTGCCATCCAAGGTTTTGATTTTTCCAATGAAATCCAGCAGTTAAATAAAAAACAAGAAATTGGGAAAACCAGTTCAATTCTTAGTTTAGCCCCATTTATCGATAATAAAGGCATCCTGCGAGTGGGAGGACGATTGGAGGAGTCAAACCTATCCTATGATTCAAAACATCCCATGATTCTTCCATACAACGATAAATTAGTGAAGCTTTTGTTCAAATCAGTGCACGAAGAAAACAAGCACTGCAGTCCGCAAGCTCTATTAGGAATGGTGAGGCAGAGATTCTGGCCGATCAAAGGAAAATCCGTTGCAAGATCAACAGTGCAAAAATGCATACAATGTTGCAAGGCCCGTCCCAAGCTATGTCAACAATTGATGGGAAATCTTCCACAAGACAGAGTCACACCTGCACGCCCATTCATTAACACAGGCGTTGATTACTTTGGTCCAATATGGATCCACTATAAAATACGAGGAAAACGGCCAACAAAGGCATATGTAGCAGTGTTTTGTTGTTTCGCGACAAAGGCAGTGCATTTTGAACTAGTTTGCGATTTATCGACCGATGCTTACATTGGCGCCTTAAAACGTTTTATTGGTCGAAGAGGACGATGTCAAAATATCTATAGTGATAACGCAACAAATTTCGTTGGAGCAAACAATAAACTCACTGAACTCGCTGAAACAATCTTTTCTCAGGATGGAAAAGAATCGATAGTTTCCAACTGCAGCTCAAAAGGAATACAATTCCATTTTATTCCACCCAGATCTCCCCACTTTGGAGGACTTTGGGAAGCAGCAGTAAAATCGGCAAAAAATCTACTTGTGCGAAGCTTAAGTACAGCCTCACTTACATATGAAGAATTGGAAACGGTAATCATAGAGATTGAGGCCATCTTGAATTCCCGTCCGTTAACACCTATGTCTAATGATTGTTCGGATATGTCCGCATTAACTCCAGGCCATCTATTGATCGGCGAGCCTCTCACGTCTCAGGTGGACATAGCAGCCAAATCAAAGAAAATATCACTGTTATCACGATGGGAGCTCGTCTCAAGAATAAAACAAGAATTTTGGAAAAGATGGTCAAATGAATACCTTCACGAACTACAGCTGCGTCATAAATGGAAAACTGCAAGCCCCAACATCAAGCCAGGAGATATGGTTATCATAAAGGAAGATAACACTGCGCCAATGAAATGGCCGCTAGGACGAATATTTAAAGTTTATCCTGGAAATGATGGATCCATTCGGGTCGCTGATGTCAAAACCACATCTGGAATATGTAAAAGGCCTATACATCGCCTTGCATTGCTTCCTGTTGAAGAGAGTCAACAGTCAACCTCAACAAACCCAGACTCATACGCAGCAAATCCAGATGCAACAGCCGAAGATGATAGCGAACCCAAGGGCAAAAGAATAAGAGTTCCAATAAACAACATATGCACAACTTTGCTGGCGTTGCTATTTATTTTCCCAATGGTTCTGGGAACGCCAATCAATAACAAACGATTTGGAACTCAGCTGGGAATTCACTTTGAAGAAATAGGATCAACATATATATCTACAAGTCAATGGAATCTAGTGGTTTATTACGATCTGTCAACATACTGGACTGACACATCATTTTTGGCAAATGGCACCGAATCATTAAAACAAATTTGTAAAAAATTCAAGTCCAAGACGTCATGTATGAACATAATTGAACACGTACAACACATTGAATCTGACTTGAGTCTTGATAATAGATTGCTAGACAAGTCTCGGCAAAAAAGAGGAGCTATTGACTTTGTTGGAAATGTTGCACATTCACTGTTTGGTGTACTTGATTCAGAGTATGCAGATAAAATGTCAGCAACCATTGCCCAATTACAAGAAGACGACTCGTTCATGCTAAAACTTATAAAGGATCAAACTTCAGTGGTAAACTCAACAATGAACATCGTTAAACAAGGTCTAACTGCAGCAAAATTTAAGTTTGATAGTCTTCAATCAACAATAAATGAATTAGTTAAAGATGAAGAATTACACAACGAAGAACTGTACCAACTTAGGCTTGCTAATATGTTCAATATGGGTTTCATGCAACTATCACTCATAGCAAATAATTTACAAAAAACGCAAGCATGTATCTTGGATACATTAGTCGACACTCATCATGGAAAAATCAACCCGTTACTGTTAACCCCGCTACAACTCGAAGTCGAAATACAAAAAATCAAACCGCATATGCCTGATTCGTTAATGTTACCAGTACCTGAAAATGACTTGTTAGAATTTTATAAGGTAATGAAAATAAAAGGTGGAATTACACAGAAGCACGTGGTGTTTAGTATTACGCTACCATTAGTAGAGCACAATAAATTTAAATTATATAATCTGATTCCCATCCCTTGCACAGTGAACAACACGATGCTAATTCTAGAAACTTGTAGTTCTGTACTAGCAATAGACACAAGCCGAAGACATTACTTTCCAATATCATCAGATCAACTTAACTCATGTAACGTCATCAAGAAGGATGTATTCATATGCTATAATATTCAACTGGAATACAATTTCGGCGCAGATAGATGCTCATGTGAAGTAAACTTATTTAACAACGTCACTATTCCAACTTGCAACCTAAGAAGACTGCCGGCAAACATAACGTGGTCACCACTAAAGCACAACCAATGGATATATTCATCATCATCAACCACACGAGCAACAGCAGTTTGTGGGAAGGAAATTATAACCCTACATTTAGAAGGCTCTGGAATATTAACTATGGACCCAGAATGTATCATTAAGCATGATTTTATTCATATAACCGGACAACAATCAATATCAACAGTGACTGGGGCATCCTACACGAGTCTTGCAAACATCTCAGAGCTTTCATATAACCTTGCAAAGAGTGAACACATCAACAGAACCAATGACTCATTGATGATAGACCAGATTTCAGTGCAACTTAATAAAATGAGGGGCTTGCAACAAAAGTTAGAAGCATTACACACTTCAAGTTTTCAACATCATTCAACTTCAAAACCCAGTAGTACAGTTGCATATTCTGCCTTAATCGTCAGCGTAATATCCATACTACTGATTTCAGCTATAACGGTAATACGCAGAAGATCCAGTACCGCTGCAATAACAGAAATGGCGCAATCACCTAATTGTTCGACTCCGCCACCAAACAACAGGACAACACCCACACCACATCCACGGCAAAACTTCACAATTCAAGTCTAAATCTAATTGACCATTCGTCAATGCCGGGGAGAATGTTAAGTTACTTTTATTTTATTGTTAATATAATTTGATTTTGTCACTATGTTCATAAAATCTGCAATGCATGCATAATTTTTATTTAAGTTAAATGAACTTTATTATGAAAACAAAAAAACTACAATGCATGCATTATTTTTAGTTAAGTTAATTGAACTTTATTATGAAAACAAAAACTACAACGCATGCATTAATTTTTAGCAACTATTCAATATGCATTTTTATTTAGGTCAATTCATGTAAACTTTAATTTTATTAATTATGTCATTTTGTATAAAAGATGACCAATTTTTGCAATAAAGTGTATTGGGTTACAAGTCTTCATACACATCACGTCTCTTTATTTCGTACTAACAGTCTTTCAGTTCAAGTACTGGAAAGACAAAAGGAAAATAAAATAGTGATTAATTCTGACGCAACGTTTGAATCAAATTACACTAGAATTCCTTATAGGTTCAACTCTTATTCCCATAGATAATACTGGAAAGCCGCGCTTTAAGACTCCAAAGCATCGTTCTATTGCATTTCTTG